>CM065722.1:77835388-77840388 GCA_033310375.1 Conus canariensis | reverse complement strand
GTTTTGAGAAGAGACATCCCTCCTTGCCCTTACAGCAAGCCTGGAACGAATGAAATTCATTATAGACACTCTCTTGAGGTCTGATGTGCAGTTGAGAACACCAGGACCTCGATAGATCCTGCCAACAGTACATAATAAGGCTTCGTCAGCCGGACTTATAGCGATCTAGTCATCCATTGCCGTCAACGGTTTTCTTCCCTCTGTGACCCGCCTTCGTTTTAGGTGCAGCCGCGGACCATCGCCCTACCAGCGTGTCCACCTAAGAGAGCTCCGGTCAGCCTGGACAGATCCCAGCACTGCATCATTGCGGCACCGGCCTCCGGAACGACGGCCGTGCAGTTCTGACCGGGAGACCAGCTGGTGACATTGGCGTTGCGAGAGCCTTGGGTCCGCGCTCGTCGCATCTTCTGTTCTTTGAGTGAGTGTGGCTACACACTCCGATATTGTGTTATGCTATTAGATTAGAAATATGGAAAAGATGATTTTTGGTTGAATAACTTATTGAATTTATGTATAGTTTGATATGCGAAGATTCTCGCACTGTTTATCAGGGTCCCTGCTCGTAATATGTTTAGTAAACACATTGATTGAGCCTATACTTATTACAAGCGTTTCAGTCGTGCATTGCAAATAATATGTTAATTTAACTTTGCAGATGGGATACTGTGCACCTGAGGTTGATCGGGTGACATCGATCACTTAATGTTACATCCCATCTACATCTTTACTGTATCATTGTGCCCGCAGTAGACATTGCAAACATGACACCACACACTAGATTGTATTCATCGGTGTTGTCATGTTTGTCTTAGATCTTGTCATGCAATTTACATAACTACAATAGATCTAAATTTAGAAAGAGAGGGTGTTAGTTACCGCCAATGACATTGACAAACAAAGCACATGACAAGACACGATGCATTTCAACCACTTGGGTCTTCTTCAGGCGAAAAAATAAATCACATTTAACATTTAAGACAGTACAAACAAAGAACGAAAATGACTCATCTGTTGTTAGTCCATTCTCCCCACCACATGGACTAACAACAGATGAGTCATTTTCGTTCTTTGTTTGTACTGTCTTAAATGTTAAATGTGATTTATTTTTTCGCCTGAAGAAGACCCAAGTGGTTGAAATGCATCGTGTCTTGTCATGTGCTTTGTTTGTCAATGTCATTTGGCGGTAACTAACACCCTCTCTTTCTAAATTTTGCTTCGTTCTCCGCCGTCAGTCACTCCATTTTGATACAATAGATCTGCCGGGCAATTTATAAAATCGGTGAAGAAATACTCCAATATAAGGCTCCTGTGCAGGTTACGTATTGTGGGCTGATCGATCAGATCTACGCTACGCTACTGTACTTCATGATGAGGATCCGGACCTGAAGAACTGGAGGAGCAGATAACTTCACTAGTCGTGACGAGGACTGTCTATTATTCCCAGACATTAACACCATAGTGCCCGTGCCAGATAAGGAAAAAACTTGTCTTCAAATTTCATTTATTTCACACATTTATTTTCTTTCATTCAAACGCAAAAACGATCATCCAACACGTCCACACACACACGCATTCGTTAATAAATTGTGAATTGTTGGTTTTGCTTCTGTCGTGAAGAGTGGGGGCGATCGGTTGGACGTGAAGTTGTCGAGCGATAGGTGAACTGAACAGCCGTCACACCTTTCGGCGTGACACACACACACACCTCTCTCTCTCTCTCTCTCTCCTCTCTCTCTCTCTCTCTCTCTCTCTCTCACACACACACACACACACACACACACACACACACACACACACACACTCACGCACAGACAATTTACTTGGAGGTCTCTGTCACGGTCGAATATATGCAGACAGGCCTATATACACTTTGACCCAAATCTGGACTAGCATGTAAGGCGAGTTTACTGTAACAAGGGGAACAACCAGAGTCGGTAGATGTGACTTTATCTTTTTTACTTCTTCGCATGAAAAACAACAACAACAACAACAACCTTGTTTGAGCAAGTGATTCCATCGGCGGAAACAAACATATTTCTGCCAGAGGAACAAGCAACGTATTGGAATAATCATTTCCCACTTTTTTTTTAAAATGCTTAAATGTGAATTAAAAGAAAGGCATACATCACACACGGAATTAAAGTATTTGCCTGGTACATTTCAAGCTGACGGTGGCACCGGCTTCTCTCTCTCTCTCTCTCTCTCTCTCTCTCTCTCTCTCTCTCTCTCTCTCTCTCTCTCTCTCTCTCTCTTATTTGGAGAACTAGCAATAATCGTCTGTTAGTGATAATTACATATGTTTGTATGTATACAATAAGTACGGTTAGCACTACGTGAGTATAAAATTACGCTGTCATGTGTGTGTGTGTGTGGGGAGAAGAGAGAGAGAGAGAGAGAGAGAGAGAGAGAGAGAGAGAGAGAGACGTGTTTAACCGATGTGCATGTAATCCTAACCGCCTTGGTGCGTTTGAAAATATCCAAGGAAATCGACATTACATTGTGTAACATTGCCCTAGCGATTGCTCGGAAATGCACGAATTAGAGAATAAGATATTTGGGAAAAAAAAACAACGTAATAACAAGATCTCTAGCCGATCTTCCGGGGAAAAAAGGTGTCTGGGGTGTCCATCAAATAACGTAAATATCATCGTAATGATTTTCACAATGAAATATTGAATTTGATAGTATAGAATATAGATTATCTTCTTCTTCTTCTTCTTCAGCGTTCCAGTATCTGGTAGCGTGTGAACCCGTTTTACCCTGCTGGGATAGTCACACTATACTCGAGAGTAGAGTCAGTTCACTCCGATTTTGTTGAGTGCAGAAATTTGCGGGAATAGGTTGTGGAAGAAGATAGATAAAAGATATGGCAGACAGAAAGGACAGTAGTAGGTTAACAAAGGGTGAAATCCACATGCTTATTTACATATTGCACACACACACACACACACACACACACACACACACACACACACACACACACATGCACGTACGCACGCAAGCACACACGCATACAAGCAATCACACACACACACACACACACACACACACACACACACACACACACACACACACACACACACACACTTTTTTGTCAGTTATTTTTCATTAACTATTCCTCGCACGGGAGATAACTCTACCAACTGAAGTTTGCTGTTTGATCACTACCCTTGTAACGATCCTTTTCCTGGGAACTTCACAGCTTGCGAATTTAATTCGAATATTCTCATAAGCTTTATACTAAATGCAATTTTTTTTTTTTTTTTTTTTTTTTTAAAGCCACGTCATCCTGAACACCATACGTTGGGCAAGATTACCATGCGGATGCGTTGGGTATAAAACAATTCTTATTTGTATTTGGCCTAAAACTGTTAATGCATTATCAAGTAAAACACGTTCTACATCTTTTATTTGCCATGAGTTTAGTCTTATGTTTCCCCGGTCTGAAAACACTGTCTGAAGAGTTCAAATCCATGGTATTTTTTTCTCAGTCTTTCATATGTGAATACTAGTATGCAAGCAAGCTTTTCACGTTCAGTAAGAAACCCTTGCTCATAACCAGTTCCCAGACGTGTCCACACAATCCCTAGCCAGTGCGTCGTTAGTACCTTCAATGTTTGCCTGTGTGTCTGTTTATCTGTCTGTGTCTCTCTTTTTGTCTGTCTGTCTGTCTCTCTCTCTCTCTCTCTCTCTCTCTCATCGTTTAGCCAAGAATGCCACAACAGAGAAATTGTCCAAATATATATATATATATATATATATATATCCCCTGCTCAGATCTGAAACCCAAAATTAACGATTATGTGAGAGACCTCTGGCAGGAGGATCGGAATACACAGACGGATAACAAACTCTTTCAGATCCGTCCAAACCTTAAGGAGTTCCTCTCATCTACGTCTGGTGGTCGTAAAGAAGAAACAGTTCTGTGCCGGCTGCTCACCGGCCATTCGTATTTTACCCATTCATACCTTTTAAAGAGTGAAGAAGCTCCGTGGTACATTCCATGTCATGTGCCACTCACAATGAAACATGTTCTTTTAGAGTGTTGGGACTTGCACGATGTGAGACAGAAACATTTTACAGCACAGTCCATGAAAATCCTGTTCAGAGATGTCCCGCCTGACGTGGTCTTTGAGTTTTTGAGAGAGATTAACATTTTTCACCTGAAGAAAGATTTTTAACGAAGTATCTGGTGCGTTTCTAGAAGATGTAACTTAAAGAGATGTGTGAAAGGGTTTTTTTTTAAATTTTTTTTTTAAAGATGACTTGTGAGTTGATTTTAACGTGGTGACAGCCCTGATGTGGCCCTTTGCGGTCGGCTGGGCTATAAGCAACATTATCTTATCTCTCTCTCTCTCTCTCTCTCTCTCTCTCTTTTGTTTTGTTTTGGGTTCGTTTTCTTTTCCGCGGAATGTGTCCAGTTTTAACCATGATTCATATCAAAACGAATGACGGATTTTTCACCATGGTGTTTTATCACACAAATGTAACGCATGGGAAGGTTAAGAGACCATTTTGAATGCATAATGTAACGCACATTTTTGTGTTCATATTTTTGTTGTAGTGTTAGACCCTGTACTTCTGCGCTCGACCATATAGCCCCCACCCCCACCCTCACCACCCCACCACCCCGTCCTCTCCCTCCCACAACTCACCCCACCCTTCCTTCCACTCAACTGGGATTTGTTCCTCTGTTCACGTCTGGCTGAAGAGGCAGCGCAGCGTATTACCGGCCGTTCCTACCACCGTCAGCTTTGATGGATCGTGCTGGAATCAGGTGCCAGTGGTCCTGCTGCATTCCCCTTCTTCAAAGAAAGGATGGCTTCGCCTTGATCCCTGTCTGCCTGGCTCTGTGGCAGTGGCTGGATAGCCATGTGTCTGCTAACTCACAGTCTGACGGTGCTCCAGGAGCCGGCGGTCAATTCAGTGACTCTCAAAAGCGTTCTGTCCATCTCTCTCTCTGTCTCTTAGCGAGGAGTGGGATTTCCTGTTTTCTTCTT
>CM065722.1:77827888-77830388 GCA_033310375.1 Conus canariensis | reverse complement strand
CAGAGACAGAGAGAGAGACAGAGAGAGAGGTTTGAACTTTACATATAAAGCAACAGGAGCAGGAAAGAACTACCTGACAGTGATATTTCAGAGGGGACCTTAGTATAGCAAATCATCAATATAATCTGTTGATGATGTTTATATTAGCGAGTGTTTTGAGGATGATAAGTACAAATCCATGGCGTTTTTCTTTTCAGTTTAAGTCCTTGCTAGGGTTCACTTTTTTTTTTGTTTATCTGTTTGTTTTCTGCTGTCTTGAAAAGGATATGAACTTGTTGTACACAACCTGGACTGATCAACGTGCAAAGGGCCGCAATTTGTTGACAGCACACGCTGATAGGCAGGATACAAAGGCTTGCTTGTTTGTCTCCCTTTTAACGCCTATGGGGAGTGGGGTTGGATGGCATCCTGTTTAAACAAAAAAACAAAAAAAACAAACGTAGAATGCAGTAAAGCTTCACCAGATACGATATGACCAATGATATGAAATGGTAGATGTCATTTTGTAATTTGTTGAAGTCCATGGGAAATGAAAGAGATGGAATAGATCTCACGGAACGACGGTACCTTGTGGGGTTTTTTTTTTTTCTTGTTAAAAAAAAGAATCTCTTGTTTTCATGGTGCCTTGATTTATGTTTAGTTCATGCGCCAGTAGTCTACACTTTGTTGCATGCCGAGTTCATAATTTTTTTTTGTTAGTTGTTTACTTTTTTTTTCTTCTTTTTTTCTTTCTTTCTTTTCTTTTCTTCTTTTTTTTTTTTTTACTGTCCCAACCTCTGCACCACCTCAGAGGCAGTGCACCCACGCCGCTCATTCCGACACCCCGTCCACAGCCACAGCCCGGTCGGCCCCGCCGCAGCCCCGGCACCGGCCATCCACAGGGAGCAGTCAATGTCAAGTCGTCAAGAGGCAACCCACCGGAGGAGACACTGCACTGCTGCCGAGTCACTTCGGTGGTGTTTAGTGGCGCCTGTTCTGATCTAACATACGCAGGACACCACCTACTAAGCCCCCTACTGACGACAATAATTGCTTAGTCGCGGAGCCGGCGTGAGTGAGCTCTCCCTCCGGATGGCGCCACCACGTCCGTCCAACGACAGCCCCCAATGGACTCGCCGATACCGGTGACCCCGACGGAACCAAACCAAGGCCACAGATGTGGAGAGGACATCGAAATTGAGGTCACCATGAGAGCAGGGCATGAAGGGCCACAGAATTTGAAACATTTTTTTTTTATTATGCTGATCGATGAGAATGAGGATGATTAAGATGATGCTACGGATTTCCATTTTGGTCTGAGACTACATGACAGGGCTGTACTCTACGCTTCCTTTCATAATATATCCCGGCGTCAACCAGGCCAGAGCGATACAGGCACCTGCAGTGCTGGTCAGGAAATTTGAGCAACACTCTCAGAAACGCATCCATTAAGTGGATGAAACTCGACTGTGTGGTCCCAGTCTTCCCAAGTGACTCCGCAGCAAACTCAACTCTGGGTAGGAGCCGGTCGGGGCAGAAAAACCCACATGACTCTGATGGGATTCGAACCCACGACCTCCCAGCCGGGAGTCCGCGACGCTAACCACTTCGCCGCGGCGGCTGGTGTTGTTTACTTTTTGTGTAAAGTTTGGAGAGAAAGCAAGGACAATACATAAAACTATCAGCACAGCCTAGTTTTGCATGCCATAAAATAGCATTAATGTAGCTACAGTACAACACAAGGCAATATACTGCAGTACAATACGAGACATTACGGTACAATACGATATCATACAATAAAACATAGTAAAATATGAAATGTTACAATTAAATACCGTGCATTGCAATGTATACTGTACAATATCATATATTACACTGCAAATACACTGTATTACAATACACTGTAATACATATAACATAGTGCAATGCAGCACAACACAAGACAATAAAATACAAGCTAGTGCAAAACAAACAAACAAAACAATGAATATAATGCAGAGTTGCGCAGTGAATTACCAGACCAACCAAACCCTACCATACCATACCGTGCCATACCCTACCTTACCCAATTGACGTTCCTCACTTTAAACCACAGACAACAACAAACACAACCCAGCAACTTACGGAGTGATACAACTGGCTGCTGCCTACGTGTGTAGCAACCTGAGCATCAACATCACTCCCACCACACACACACACACACACACACACACACACACACACACACACACACCACCTCTCCAGCCCACCCCACCTCCCTCCCTACCCGTCCTGTGTACTCAACGAGTCTGCAAATCACAACTCCGCCATGCATAGAAATGACTCATACACGGAGAAAGTGGGAGGGGACTGAAGAGTGAGGGGTGGGGGCAGTGTCTGTGTGTGTGTGTGTGTGTGGGGGGGGGGGGGGTGGGGGTGGTAGACCACGGGCGAGACACCACTCTTGTGTCGGTCAAGTCACGGTCATCTGCAAAAGGGGAGTAGCCCTGGAATGGACAGCTTTTGTCCACATTGGGGACGA
>CM065722.1:77802888-77817888 GCA_033310375.1 Conus canariensis | reverse complement strand
CCCACCCACCACGCCATTCCATCTGCCAGTGCCCGAACACTTTGGTGAAGAGAGTCACTCCGTTCCACGTCATTGACTTAAACCTCCCTTTCTTTCCTAACCCTTTCACCTGTCCCCTCTCTATCAACCTTCTACCACCACCACCACCACCACCATCACCATCACCCCGTCTCCCTTCATTTCCACGTTGTGTGTTATACAGGGTCACCCACCCAAACAGCAGAAGTCTGGAACAAAGAACAAAGAACGACAAAAGCTGCCTAACACAGACCAACATCTTCACGTTCTGCCTCAATGGGATCACTGTGGCATCTGGACAGAGGGAGAGGGAGAAGTAGGAGAGGGTTGGGGTGAGAGAGAGAGAGACAGAGAGATAGAGAGAGAGAGAGAAAGAGAGAGAGAGAGAGGGAGAGAGAGTGAGAGAACTATAAAATAGGCATTCTGGCTCACCCACCTCCGCCAGCTCCAACCGGCTAAAGCCGGTTTCGCTGTTGCTCCGCCGGCTTACCCAGAATGCCTATTTTATAGTTCTCTAATAGTAAACACTTTACAAACATACATAATGTGTAGGATTATCTGTTTTTAACACTAATTTAGAAAACTTTTGAGACTTTAGTTTTTGCTTAATCCTTCGTTTTTCTTGATCGTCTTCAATAACATCATTTTCACGCATACATTCATCAAACATCAAACATACATAATGTGTAGGATTATCTGTTTTATAGTTCTCTGTCACTGGACCGTTAAGAAGTAAACAAACAAAACAATGGGGACTTGGTTAACCATGCCTTTATTCTTAGGAGGGCTATTTGTCAACCAAGTTGGGATTTCATTCTATTGTGAGGAATGACTGGCTATTGAAAGCTATCTGAATAGGGAGTGTCTGAAAAGGGGTGGGATGTGTGTTCACACAAGCATAGAATCGTGGCACGTTGTTGAAGATTATTCTAAGCAGCCACCAAGTGCACTTATTCTCAAGAATTCTAGGATTCTAAAAATAGTACCGCTCACGCGTGAACGGTTGGTCTTCCAGACAAGCCAGCTCCGTCAGATAGGATTCTAAAAATAGTACCGCTCACGCGTGAACGGTCTCAGCAATCGAGATATCACCCTCAGTTTACGGGAATAGGAAGGTGAGATTCTAATATCAACCAATCTTCCCATTTTTGTCTTGAGTAATCTAGCAATTCTTGATGAACGGTTTGTGATTCAAGAAGTTCTATCTCAGAAGAGATACTGTCTTGCGACATAACACAACACTGAAAACACGACTGCACTGCACACCCGCAAATGACAAGACAGCTAGGTTTAGTTGCTAACAACACAAGTGCTGGGCGGAAATGTCGTCACTGTTACTAATCAGCTGATTCTATCTAGTCTTGTGATTGGGGGAAGGTAAGAAACATGTTTTGATATGTTTAGAAATTTAGCCGCCTAAATTTATACAATGACGTCTAACGCCTGTACTGAACGACGCCGTCTAAATTTATACAATGCCGCGTGGCGGCCTGACGCCCTTATGTGTAACTTGACACGAACTAGCAAACAGTGCGGCGCTTCGACTCGGCTATTGTGCAGTTGAGTAAGCCGTGGCCAGACATGTCTGACCTAGATACTACATAAAGGCAGAAGGGAGTTGTCTCCCCGGAAAAGAATGTAACAATTAATTGTGAAAAAAAATCGTCATTAAGTCGTTCTAGGTTCTTATTCAAGTCGGCATCACGTTCTTATTCAAGTTCTTAACAAGTTTTTATTCAAGTTCTTAACAAGTCAACATCAAGTTTTTAACAAGTTCTTATTCAAGTACTTATTCAAGTTCTTAACAAGTCGTCATCAAGTCGTCATTAAGTTCTTATCAAGTCGTCATTAAGTTCTTATCAAGTCGTCATTAAGTTCTTATTTAAGTTTTATCAAGTCGTCATCAAGTCGTTATTAAGTTCTTATTCAAGTCACTTATAATTATTTATTAAGTTCTTGAAATATTATTCCATCTGAAATGGATCAAAATGATCTTTTGTTGTTGGCGGTTCTGGTATTCTTTTTTGTTCAGATTTTGTATTTAGTGGCTGTGATTTTTTGGGCTGCTTTGGTTTTTGCTGTCTTTCTTTATATGTTTTATAAACGTAATAACCACCCCCACCAACAGCAATGACGCCAAAAATGCTAACTCTTTTAATCCAAATAATCCATGTCGACTTTGGTGTTGTAGGTCTTGAATCAACTTGTGTATTTACAGCTGGCATTGAAACAACTGTTGGCGGTGTTATGTTTTCATTATGAGTTATATTCTGTGATTGCAACATTAATTTTTTTTGTTTGTTCCACTCTGCTAATTTTTTTCCTGCTGCAACACGCCCAGGATGAGGAGGCTTTTTACTGGTCACTTTCTCCATCAATGTTTTCTGCTGATTTTCTGGCTCGGTCATTTTGAAGGGAAACAAAATCTATATGATTAAAAGTAATTAATCCCATGATTAATGGCGATAACAATGTTCCAAATCTGTAATATAGATCACATCCTAGAGACTCTAATGACTTTGTTAAAACGGGATCCTGCGTTAAATCATACATAAAATCTTGTTCAGAATCAATGGGCGCAAATCTACTAACGAGTTTAGTGTACAAACTAAGAACAGTTTGTCCGACACTTTTGACCATTCTTGACCCCAGTTGCGCTTCATACCTGTTGTGATACTTTACAATGTCTTGTGGCGACATTTGTTGAATCTGTTCTATGCTGAATTCATTTCCAAGGTACTGTTTTGTTTTTCCACATGCTGCTAAAGAATACAGCCTTTCCTTTTGACGCATAATAGCTTGGTCATCAACTTGATCATTTGTAAGTTCAGGAAGTAAATCATCGCAGTTCATGTTTTATTAATGAATAAATATTATTTTATTTTTTAAAAATGAGCACCGAAAAAACTATTACTAACCTTGTATACCATTCTGCTGTTATTGGAGGCCTAAGTGTAGGATACACAATGCTTGGTAAAAGCCTGTTAAAAATAAAACCAGCAGATCTTGGCAAACTAGGCTTTGAAGACTCAGCAAAGTTGATTGCTGTCATTACAGCTTCATTTGCTACGAAAGACTTTCTAGTTAAGCAAGGAATAATTCCAGAAAATATAAATATGTAAAAAAAATACATTTATAAAAATGGCTTCACTCGTAATGATGATTGGTGGCGCTGTGGTTAATGCGCTTGCTTTTAGCGGAAGTAATTACGCGTTTAGTAAACTACAAAATAACGATGAGAGAAAAAGACATAACAGAGCTATGGAGCAACTAGCTGCTGCACAAGACACCTATGAAAAGCAAAGAATGGAGCAGTTAGATTTTATTAACGACAGACTTAAACAACAGGGACATGCAGCTTACACATTTAAAGATGTTGATCAAGCAATAAAAGAATATTATCTTGTAACAGGCAAGCCAATCGAGACATTGCCTCCACCAAAATTCAGCGATTTTTATCAACCATCAGAAAAACAAAAGATGCAAGAAATATTGTTTATTGCCTTTGGCATGACCGCTGTGTATTTTGTTGCACAAAGTATTGGCTGAATAAAAATGTACAAAATCTATTATTCTCCAAAAGGATATTGGAAGGGAATAACAGCAATTAAAAAGCTTAGCCAAGCAGCGGGAGTCAGTGAACAAACAGCAAAAGAATGGTTATCTAAACAAGCGATTTGGCAAATTTATTTACCAGCGCCTAAACGAATACAAAGACCACACTTTGTCAACACAATACCGAACGACACCCATCAAATGGATCTTCTATATTTACCCCATGATACGATTAGACGAAAAAGATTTAAGTACGCACTTACAGTCATTGACATAGCTTCAAGATACAAAGATGCGGAACCATTAACACAAAAGAGTGCTTCTGCTGTTGCTGTCGCTATACAACTGATATATCAACGAGGACCCTTAACTTATCCTCGCATGATTCAAGTCGATGATGGAAAAGAATTTAAAGGTCAAGTGAATCAATTATTGTTAAAACATAGAGTTACCATTAAAAGAGGCATTCCAGGAGTTCACAGATCACAGGGTTTGGTTGAAAACTTTAACAAACAGTTATCTGAAAGACTTTTCTCCTACCAGTATCACAGAGAGCTGATTGACAATTCTCGCAACACAGAATGGGTAAAAAGACTGCCCTCAGTTTTGCGCGCAATGAATAATGAAGAATTTAAAGGGCTAAAACCAGTACAAGCAATCAGAAAACAAACAATAAATGTTGTTGAAGAGTCTTCATCCAGCAAACTATTACCATTTGGTTTAAAAGTGAGATACCTTTATTCACCGGGAGAAGCGGAAGGGGACACTCGCATCAGGGCAACAGATCCCGTTTGGAGTGTTGATCCATATGAGATAAAAAAAATTGTGAAAATGAATCCGCCTGTGTATTATTTACGAGAAACTGGCACAACAAAACGGCCGGCCCCTCAAAGATCTTTTGTGAAGGAAGAACTGCAGATAATCCCTCCAGACACAGTCGCTTAATTATTTTTTAATTTAAATTAAAATGGCGGCAAGAATGGAAAAGGAAGAATCCTTACGTAAAATGGCACTGGAAGCAAGAATGGTGAAGGAAGAGTCCTTAGAAATAATGCGAAAAATATTTGATTATAATCTTGCTATTAGACTAATATTTAAGAAGATTGATTATGCCATGCTAGACAAAACCTCAAATTTTGATTGGGAATATATTAAAAAAATTCGAGCGCATTTAGCAGTAATGAAAAATAATTTGGTTGAATTGGGTGATGATATAGTTAAGCTTAACGAACTGTTTTAATCTACGCAAATACATTTGGGTTTAAAATGGAAGCTCAAAGGGAAATGGCAGAAATGACAAAGGAAAAGTCTTTAAAATTAATGCAAGATTTATTTGAGTATCAGTATATCATTAAAGAAGTATTTGAGAAGATTGACAATCCCTGGCTAGAACAATCGCCAGACAATCGCTTTAAACCCCAAAGCTTTTATTTTGATTTATGGGTATGGGAACATGAATATTGCGAAATGACAAAAAAAATTAAAGCACATCTAGCATTAATAAATAATATTAATTTTGCTAAATTAGATGATGATATAATTGAACGTGCGATTGCTGAAAAATATAAGCCCATATGATTATACTATTCTCCAATGCCCGATTGCATATGAAAACTCTGGATTAACAAACACACGTTTTGTGTTTGTTCTATCTAATGACTTCTTTGTTACAACAGTTGTGTTGATCTCATGTAGATTAGATCGTAGTTTTACGTTGTCATGATGAAAAGTCTTATTGTCAAACAATGCTTCTTTATAGTTGTCATGGGATATGCTTGACTGCACAACACTGCGAGATATTCCCTTTGCTTTTTTAACAACTTTTTTTTGGCTTGAAAGACTGTACATTTTCGACCTCAAACCAACAAACTCCTTGATCACACCACCAGATAATTCATCCTTCATCTTACCTAAAACCTTCTTGTTAATATCTGAATGCAAAGGCGAATCTTTAGGGTAATCAGATGTGTCATACCATCCGGCATGCTCTTTTGCTACTTCTAATTCCATGTCTTTATAGATATCTTCAGTAGGGATGTCGATTACAAAGGAATCTGTATCTGTGTAAAGTACTTTGGACTCAGGATACAAGGGCTTAAAGTAGTCGTAAAGAAATTCTGCATGCGTTTTAAGAAGTATTTTGCAGCATTTGGTCCTCTGTATAATTCTGGCTTTGAATGGGCGCCATCCGACCTAACAATGATGAAGGCAAATGAGCAAATCTGATGATTACTCATTAAGACTGTTTTAGGAAGTTTCTGTGGGGTTGGTCCTTCATAAGGAACAATGAGTGATTCGAAGTCTGCGTAAACAACATATGGACTAGTTTGCAACCGTTTCCAGTTCTTAAAACTAACTTTACTGCCTTCTCCGGGCGTAATTAGTTCTGTATCACAGTCAACTGGGCTAATACAATGTTTTACATGTTCGCTCGCAGCTTGAACGGACGGAATTCTTGTTAAACATTTTCTACAAAATTCTTGTTTGCTATGTTGTTTTGTAGTATGCACTAGTAATCTACTCATTGTGCGTATTAGAGTGTAGTGCAACCCATTAAGGCTTTGCATCAGGAGTAAGTCTACATGAGTTTTGGTTGGTTCGCCTATTGTTGGACTGTTCTTTGACACTCTAATTGGCAGAAGGTTGGTTTCTTCAGACCATGTGTAGACATTAACAGTTATTGGGGGATTCTGTTCTTCAAACTGATCAATTTTGTCTACAGCCATAGGAAATTCAAGGCCGTTAAAGTTAAGATCATTGGCCCACTGTAAATAGTTAGATACTCTCTCTGCATTTTTGGCAACGTGATGCAGCCTAGCAAGAACGCACCACATAAAACATTTGTCGTCTGAATTCTTTATGTTCAGAACTGCTTTCTTTGCAACTAATGTTGGAGGCAGTGGAATGTAAGCCTTGCCTACAATTGGCTCATACTTAGCTTGTCTTAATCTGATGTCTAGGACTTCACCCTCTGACCAACCAGAGCCTCTCATTTTAGCTGCTTCAGAGGCTTCATTAAACTGTGTAAGAAGTTGATCTGCCCAACCGGGTGTTAAGTCATTATGAGAAAGAATAGTCTGCTGTTTAGTTGAGACCCAGACTTCTAGATTTTCTTCGTTTATTGTTATATAGTCGATTAAAACAACTAACCTTACTTTAACTGGAGGGTTTATTGTTAGTTTACTTGGAACTTGAGAAATAGCATGTTCAACGCTTGCCTGTACCTTTGTTGGATCAATAACTTCTAAAACGACCTCATTTAAAGCTTTTGACAAACGCTCTTCCTCGAGCATTGCTTCAAACAATTCATCTGAACCTTCATATATCTTATCCATGTTGAGCTTCTTTTCTAACTCAAAATATTTATTTAAATCCAAAAAATAAAAGTTAATCAGAATCAATATCAACGGTCTTTTTGTGCTTGGACTCATAAACTAAAGTATAAACGCCCTTTGGGGTTGTTAATGTGAGCTGTTTAGAACAGAGTTTAATGTTTCGTTTACTTTTTTTAAACATTCCTTTTTTATCTGGTCGGTGTCTGGTTGTTGAGAAAAAGTTGCCCTTGCCTTTCTTTGAAGATCAAACTTTTGTCTTTTGTAGTCCTCAAAATCAGCCTGTAGGCGACTAAATTCTTCATCCGTGATGTTTGAGTCAACTAGTGCTTTATCAATTATCAGTTTGAACGAACTAAGTTTAGCTGTTATTAGTTGAACCATAGCTGTGTGCTTTTGGAGTTTAGCTTTTATTTTTTTGCTGACAGCACTTACAGCCAATGAACACAGGCCAAGAGTTAAAGACAAACCACCTAGAGGTATAGCTACCGGTGCACCTACGCCTGTTGCTAAGAGACCTACACTTGTTCCTGCTGATAGAGCACTAGTGATCGATGCTCCAGTATTAACATATGTAACAGCATTAAAGACAGCAGAATACCTTCGTTTGGTTTTACTGTATTTTGAAAGGTCCTGCTCTAGTTTTTGTTGCATTTGTGTAATGTTGGTTAATCTGAAAGTTTTTATGTCTACAGCAGCAGCTATCTCTTCTTTGGGCACTTTTGGATAAGTCGTAACAGACATGCTTTTTTAAAATAAAAATAATTTAGTATTGGATATCTTTCAATCTGTTATCTTGAATATTCAGCTGCGCATCATATATTAAAAACAAATGTACATTAAGTGGTTTATCACTCTCTTTTTCTTTATCAATTTGAATGTTTATTACGTCTTTAACTGTTCTCCCACTCCCATGCAACTGATTATCTTCTGTTGACCTTAGGTCAATCCATAAACCGTATTTTGTTGTTAAATATTCATCAAGTCTAACACTGTGAAGGTGTAGATCTTTAGACACAAGGTCTACTGTTGGATTTCTACACCTCCCGCCTCCAAACAATTTTCTTATTTCATCAAAATGATGATAAGGTTTAAGCCCACTACCGTAGACTTGGTTAGGACTACCCTCAATTGAACATTGTACTTTCGTTATTTTAGGATTGATAAACTTTTCACTTTGTCTTTTGAATGGTTCTTCATCTTCACACAGCAATAAAATACCTTTAAGGGATCGTGCTGCGGCGCTAAAACTAAAGTTCCATATAGTGTCTGCTCTGCTTTTAGGATATTTTGAATGATGAATCACTCTTTCGTAATATATTGCTAATTTTGACTGATATTGTTGCTCAATCAGCCTTGCTAAGTTAGGGTTGCTAACAATGTCAAACTCTAACGAGATGTCGAAAATGCTGTACTTGGAATCAGTGTCTGTCGATCTAATGACACGTTTGTATTCATTAAAAGTTAGTTCATATGACAATCTGTCTTTTAATGCTCCTTGAAAGTATGGCGCATGCGCTTTTAACAACTCAAAATCCAAGGGTATAGAAAAGCGATTTCCAAACGCATAACTTACAGCTTCATACTTGTTACCGTCTTTAGCATCTTCGGCGTCTATTCTGTGTTTTAGTGCTTCGTTATTTTCGATTCCTTGAAACGCAAGATCGGCCCTTTCATTCTCGGTTAGCCATAGATCACAATAGATTAAAAATATGTCTGCATTGTGTAAAGAAAATATTTCTTGCCCCTCAAGTTTTATAGAAATTTTCTTAACGATTGCCCGTCCCAGATTCTGTACAACTGTCCTGTTTACGTCTGTTGCTGAATCAAGTTCTATTTTGAAAGTAAGCCGTGCAGATCCTGGCACAATCACTTCATCTGCTCCTAGGTCTGGAAATTTGACAGTAAGAATCTGATCTGAATCAATAGTAGATGGATTATTTGGAACAATAATATTCTGTTTATTTCCCTTCACGCCAAAGGGCTCTTTCAGTCTTCTATGCGGGTCAAGAATCGAACCATATGCTTGTGACATTTTTTTTATAAAACAAAATAAAAAGTTAATTATTTAAAAACATGGCAGAAGAAGATTATGATGTTTTTGATCCTGGAGACGACATGAGTGAAATGACGCCTTTGACACATCCATTACAATCATTGCGGCGTGAATTAACAGAAAGTAAGGTCAAATCATTTTATCAAAGTTTAGGCCAAGAACCTCCCGAATTTATAGACCCTAATGATTTTGAAACAAAAGATGACCATTTGTTTGTGAAAAACGAGCAAGGACAACTTGTTCAGCTTACAACTAAACCAGACCCATCAAAGTTTTTAGCAAAGACTACAATTAGACAAAGGCTCAGTGTGAGCGATCAAAATCGCCTTGGCATTGCTAAACCGCGAA
This sequence comes from Conus canariensis, assembly GCA_033310375.1. NCBI lineage: Eukaryota > Metazoa > Mollusca > Gastropoda > Neogastropoda > Conidae > Conus > Conus canariensis. The sequence goes on along the minus strand of CM065722.1, from coordinate 77,808,579 downwards.
GATTAGACAGTGAGGCAGTTGCTAAACTTCAAAACACACTACAAGAACTCCCAACAGATAACCAAATACAAAACATACCCCTTAAAGATTTAAGCCCAACAGCAGACGAAATAATAGAAACCAGTTTTTCAGAAGAAACAGTATTAAAAACTATGCACGATCCGCCGCTACCTATGAGAGAAATAACGGCCCTTGATCATGCTTTGAAAAGCATCAGAGGCGAATTAACAAACAATTTAGCAAAACTGGGTGAACTAGATGAGCATATAAAAAGAGAAAAAGAAAAACTAGTTGAGGCTGATGACCACAACTTAGGACCTGGTGTTAAAGAAAGAATAACACAAAGACTAAAAGATCTTGAACAAGAGAGATCAGCAAGACTAGAAGTGTTGTCTAATAACCGAGAACAATTACGAACTCAAGTGAGCAGAATAAGAGAAACTATCCAAAGAATTTTATATGAAGACACAACGTTAGCAGAACGAATAAGAACACTGTTTAGAGAGCAAGGTGTCACATTAGCAAGTGTTATAACAGCCTTAGGATTTGCAATAAGTACACTGGTGTTGGCTATTACAGGCGGTGGTGGTGGGGGAGCAGTGCCACCAGGCCCGCCATCAGATAAATCATGGGTAAAAAAACAACTCGATCACCTTGCAAGTTTATTAAAAAAATTAGCCAGTAAGGCAATAGATTCTTTGCCTGGTATAATAGGAGGGATCGTTAGCTGGCTTTTGTCTGCCGCAAGTAAAGTAGTTGGCTTTATGGCTGAGCACTTATGGGCATTAGTTGTCTTAATAGTTGGGTTACTTTATAGTAAGATAAAGACCAAGTAATCCTAGGGCAGTTAATCCAATAACAAGTGCTGTCTTTTCATATTCATGGTCATCACGCGCGTCTTCAATGGCCTTTGGGCTTTGGGCCTTGGGGATTGGATGACTTAATCTTGGGGGGTGTTTTTTTTATTGCTATTGCTGGCTTAGAATTTATGTCGTTTTTTCCGACCTTCTCTTCATTGCCAGCCACAAGGATTTCATTATTATAGTTTATTATTGTTCCTATCTGAAGTCTGAGGTCAGAAGGCAGCATGTATAAACCAGTGCCGACAGCAAAGTCTACTTTCGATCTTGCGTATTGCAAAACATTTTGGTACCTTTTAATACTTGAAGGCAAATCAATTGCAGAATTAATAGAATCCTCTAAATTTGCTAAATACTGTTTTTGGGCGTCAAAGCCAGTAGAAGGATCAATTATGTTTGATCTCGTTTGTGCTTGCGAACCTAGCAAACACCAAACATAAGTACGAATGGAGTCGTTTATTCGTTCTATTCCCGCTCTAGTTAGACCATTAGAAGTATCCAAAATAAATGTTGTCCATGCTGTTTTATGCTCTTGCTCTATGGACCCGAGGTGAACAGTTGTGCCTGAAGAGAAAGATGTGTAAGGAGGATTCCAATCATAGTTATACTTTCTGTGCACGCCCCAAAAATAAAGGGTGCCTAAACCATGATTAAGATCCAACTTTTGTCTAAAGTCTGTCTTTGGGTCAATATCAAATTCGTTACAGATCCTTTCAAAAGCCTTGTAATCTATTCTGTTGCTGAATGGATTAAACGTTTTGTCATTTGGTAATGGTGCTTGCAGTTCAGACAAAATACGTCTGAAGGTGTAATAAAAATGAAATCTATACACTGACCTCACCAAAGGATCAGGATGATTTAAATGATCAGCATACGACACTCCACACCCAGTTGATGCGCAAAACACAGCAAAGTTTAACTGGTTCTGATAAAACTGCATCGGATGACTGAACCACACTTTCGGGATGTAGTCGTTTTTGATAGGAGGGTTAAGATAACGATCCAATGGAGTACTAACCTTTACTTGAAAGGCGTCAGTCTGAGTCACAGAAATGTCGAGAGTATCAGTTGTTATATCTTTAGGACTGTAGTGCGGCCCAACAGAATATTTTGCATTAGTATATTTGAATGCACTCATTTTTAAATTTGTTTTAAAAATGTTTGTAACAATAACAACTCAAGACAGTCCTTCGTTTTTAGAATATGCTATTGATAATAACTGCGGAACCCGAAGGGTCGCACTCCATGAAATTTTTTACAAAGTCGTATGGTTTAATATAAGTGAATCCAAGAAGAATAATAGAATTAAAAAATTTGACAATAGTGGAAACTTGGTTAGCCAGTTAACCATACCTGATGGTTATTACGGGTTTTGCTCGCTAAAAGAAGCAATGAGTAACTTCGGCATTACTCTTAAACTTAACAATGCAAATTTGAAAATAATGTTAACATTCGAACCTGAAAAAAACGCAATGTACTTGTTTGACGCAGAGCTAGTTGCAATGTTAGGCTTTGCAACTGGCGATAAAGCCATTTATGGTTTTAAAGTTGCACCAGACAAAACTACTTTTGAGGGAAAATATCCGCTCGATCTTGCCTTATATTCATTACTCTATGTTCATTTGGACGAGCTGAGCACTGATGAAAACTTATATGATGGAAGGCCCTCAACTGTTTTAAGAGCTCTTCCATCAGGGAAAGCTGCATATTGCGATTATGAAATTATACAATTCCCTAATTTACAGTTTAAAAGATTAGCTTGTGGGAGGGTCAGATCATTTAATATAAAGATCACAGATAAAACAGGGAAAGTCGTGAAATGTGATAACCTGCACATTGTTTTAGAAATAAAATAATACGTTGTTTTAAAAAATGTCACGTGGACCAGAAGAATCAGGAGTTACATTAGCGCCTGAGAGGTGTGTAACTTTAGAATTAAAAGACCTTGCAGACGTTGAGGACTTTGAACAAAACGGTGAGATAGGCACTTTATATGGTTTTGAGTACACTAAAGATGGTTATTATAAGCGCAAAGAGGTTGACGACAACAAAAGGTTTCCTAAACTAGAACAACTACGCAATCTAGAAGCAAATAATACAGGTCAGTATGAATATAAAATAGTTCGAAAAACTGACAACAAATGGCACTTAGAACCATATTTAGAATGGGACATAAAATTTGAATTCTTAAGCCCATTTACATTTTTCGACCGCCAAAAAAGTTTCAGAAAAGCATTGAACTCTGGCCCTTTACATGTAAGTCTTATGCCAGAGGACAACAGTCGGAAAGAGATCGAAATAAAGCCGTTTGGGGACAAACAGTACATCCTCCACAGAAGAGAATCGGTTTTAAAGAAAGCTTCTACAAAATTACAGTTCATTCCACGCACAAAATTAGGAGACACGTTCACAATGATATTTAAAATTTCTGTCTTAAAAGATGAGGCGAGAAATGGAGCTGTGGGTGTCAGTGACAACCTTATGGAAGGAATTCTTATTAGCTGGCAAAACTTAGACGTTGACAAACTTAAAGTTACTGTCGTCGTTCTTTACAATGGCGAGGATATTAAGGTCATAACAACAAGCAACAAAATTGATATTAGTTTAAATAGAAACGATCTTACAGAACTGAACTGGATTAATCTTACACATTTGGGCCTTATAGGGTTTTATTATACTGAACAAGTTTTGACAGAGAGTATGATAAAAACAATAACTGGTGTAAATTAAATTCTGTTTTAAAACTATGGAGCAAACGACTTTGGTGTCAATGTTAAACTTTATGATAAAAACCCCTCATTGTTCATTGATTTGTGGACAGACTGGTTGTGGAAAAACAATATTTGTCCTCGACCTATTACAAACAGTTTATCGTTATAATTTTGATCATATAGTAATTTTCTGCCCAACACTTAAATGGAACAAAGCATATCACGACAGAAGGTTTATATGGACGGATGATGACATATATTTAGTTGATCCTAGCAATAAACTGAGTGAGTGTTTAGAACATTTCTTTAGACAGTTTGAAGGAACTCAGACACTATTTATTATAGATGACTGTTCGGCAGAAAGAGACATAGTTAAAAAGAGAAACACTTTATCAAAACTGGCTTTCAGTGGAAGACATGCTGGGATAAGTGTGTGGATTCTATGTCAAAAATATAACTCAGTTTTAAAAGACTTTAGAGAGCAATTAAAGACAGTGGTTTTATTCCACATGAAAGATAGAGACGCATTTGATGAATGTATGCGTGAAAATGATGTTATTGAAGACGATCAAGAAAAACGAAGGATTAAGCAAAAACTAAAGTCTCAAAAGTTTTCTAAATTAGTGTTAAAAACAGATAATCCTACACATTATGTATGTTTGTAAAGTGTTTACTATTAGAGAACTATAAAATAGGCATTCTGGGTAAGCCGGCGGAGCAACAGCGAAACCGGCTTTAGCCGGTTGGAGCTGGCGGAGGTGGGTGAGCCAGAATGCCTATTTTATAGTTCTCTGAGTGAGAGAGAGAGAGAGGGGGGGGGGGGGGGGGGGAGATAGAAAGTAGGACAGGAAGAGAAAGAGGGGGTGGAGAGATTCGGATTCGGATTTGGATGATTTATTCAAGTATGGGCCATTGCCCCTCTTGAAAGGGTATACGTTTCAATTCTCGAACATTGCAACATTTCCTTAGTATCTATACACACACACACAATCATAAATGCATATCATATATTTAAAGATCTTAAGAAATAACAGCAGATCGTATTTTAAACGCTTTTTATAAGAATACTGATAATTTTCTCACAATGTTTTAATTCTTAGATGTCAACAATAAACTCAGTCGAAACTGGCTTGGATACTTATAAAATGTCAAAGGTGTGTACTGTTTTCGGAAATTAGTTAATGTAGGACAGCATATAAGAAAGTGAACTTCATCTTCCTTGGCAATTCTACACAATGGACAAATCAAATCTTTTTCTGTAATCTATAACGATAGTAGTGACACGCAGTTTCAGACATACCAAGTCTAAACCATGTCAATACAAATTTTAAATGCCTGTCTAAATTCAACTTCAAATAGATTTTATCATCGTTTACAGAAAAAAATGTTCTATACATTTGAAATCGTTCACTGTCATTCACATGGAAATCCCATTCTTGCCACCTACACAATATCAATCTTGTCTTTAAAAGATACAAAAATGGACTAATTTCTTCAACACCCTTGGTTCACACATACATAACCAAAACCATAACGCATAAAAAATTTGCATCTAATATTTGAGAGAGGGTGGGAGAGAGAGAGAGAGAGGAGAGGAGAGAGAGAGAAAAAGAGAGAGAGAGAGAGAGAGAGCTGTGGAAAGCCCTTTTCCCTTTCGTGTGTGTGGAGAGAGAGAGAGAAAAGAAAAGAGAGAGAGAGAGAAGAGAGAGGAGAGAGAGAGAGAGGAGGAGATTCTGTGTTCCTTTTCTCAGCATTGCATCTGCCGGTCCAAAAAAACTCTGGCGAAAGGTCATTCCCTTTTCCCCGGCAATGCTCAAACCCCCCTTTGTCCCCCCCCCCCTTTCACCATCCTCTCTTTTCAACCTTCTCCGCCCACCATCACCATCACCCCCCCTCTCCCTTCTTTTTTTGCTTTTTCTGTGTTTCTACAGGGGGACCCCCCTCCAGTTCACCCAAAAAGCAGAAGTCTGGAACAAAGAACGGCAACAGCTGCCTAAAAAAACACAGACCAAAATCTTCACGTTTTTCCTCAGTGGATCACTGGACAATGGACAAGGGATAGAGAGAGGGGCTGGGGGGGGAGAAAGAAAGGGGAGAGAAGGAGAGAAGAAAGAGAGAGG
>CM065722.1:77800803-77802788 GCA_033310375.1 Conus canariensis | reverse complement strand
GCTGGCTTAGAATTTATGTCGTTTTTTCCGACCTTCTCTTCATTGCCAGCCACAAGGATTTCATTATTATAGTTTATTATTGTTCCTATCTGAAGTCTGAGGTCAGAAGGCAGCATGTATAAACCAGTGCCGACAGCAAAGTCTACTTTCGATCTTGCGTATTGCAAAACATTTTGGTACCTTTTAATACTTGAAGGCAAATCAATTGCAGAATTAATAGAATCCTCTAAATTTGCTAAATACTGTTTTTGGGCGTCAAAGCCAGTAGAAGGATCAATTATGTTTGATCTCGTTTGTGCTTGCGAACCTAGCAAACACCAAACATAAGTACGAATGGAGTCGTTTATTCGTTCTATTCCCGCTCTAGTTAGACCATTAGAAGTATCCAAAATAAATGTTGTCCATGCTGTTTTATGCTCTTGCTCTATGGACCCGAGGTGAACAGTTGTGCCTGAAGAGAAAGATGTGTAAGGAGGATTCCAATCATAGTTATACTTTCTGTGCACGCCCCAAAAATAAAGGGTGCCTAAACCATGATTAAGATCCAACTTTTGTCTAAAGTCTGTCTTTGGGTCAATATCAAATTCGTTACAGATCCTTTCAAAAGCCTTGTAATCTATTCTGTTGCTGAATGGATTAAACGTTTTGTCATTTGGTAATGGTGCTTGCAGTTCAGACAAAATACGTCTGAAGGTGTAATAAAAATGAAATCTATACACTGACCTCACCAAAGGATCAGGATGATTTAAATGATCAGCATACGACACTCCACACCCAGTTGATGCGCAAAACACAGCAAAGTTTAACTGGTTCTGATAAAACTGCATCGGATGACTGAACCACACTTTCGGGATGTAGTCGTTTTTGATAGGAGGGTTAAGATAACGATCCAATGGAGTACTAACCTTTACTTGAAAGGCGTCAGTCTGAGTCACAGAAATGTCGAGAGTATCAGTTGTTATATCTTTAGGACTGTAGTGCGGCCCAACAGAATATTTTGCATTAGTATATTTGAATGCACTCATTTTTAAATTTGTTTTAAAAATGTTTGTAACAATAACAACTCAAGACAGTCCTTCGTTTTTAGAATATGCTATTGATAATAACTGCGGAACCCGAAGGGTCGCACTCCATGAAATTTTTTACAAAGTCGTATGGTTTAATATAAGTGAATCCAAGAAGAATAATAGAATTAAAAAAATTTGACAATAGTGGAAACTTGGTTAGCCAGTTAACCATACCTGATGGTTATTACGGGTTTTGCTCGCTAAAAGAAGCAATGAGTAACTTCGGCATTACTCTTAAACTTAACAATGCAAATTTGAAAATAATGTTAACATTCGAACCTGAAAAAAACGCAATGTACTTGTTTGACGCAGAGCTAGTTGCAATGTTAGGCTTTGCAACTGGCGATAAAGCCATTTATGGTTTTAAAGTTGCACCAGACAAAACTACTTTTGAGGGAAAATATCCGCTCGATCTTGCCTTATATTCATTACTCTATGTTCATTTGGACGAGCTGAGCACTGATGAAAACTTATATGATGGAAGGCCCTCAACTGTTTTAAGAGCTCTTCCATCAGGGAAAGCTGCATATTGCGATTATGAAATTATACAATTCCCTAATTTACAGTTTAAAAGATTAGCTTGTGGGAGGGTCAGATCATTTAATATAAAGATCACAGATAAAACAGGGAAAGTCGTGAAATGTGATAACCTGCACATTGTTTTAGAAATAAAATAATACGTTGTTTTAAAAAATGTCACGTGGACCAGAAGAATCAGGAGTTACATTAGCGCCTGAGAGGTGTGTAACTTTAGAATTAAAAGACCTTGCAGACGTTGAGGACTTTGAACAAAACGGTGAGATAGGCACTTTATATGGGTTTTGAGTACACTAAAGATGGTTATTATAAGCGCAAAGAGGTTGACGACAACAAAAGGTTTCCTAAACTAGAACAACTACGCAATCTAGAAGCAAATAA
>CM065722.1:77788303-77790803 GCA_033310375.1 Conus canariensis | reverse complement strand
TTAATATACATCCACGAGCACTACCTCTAAACTGGTTTTTTTTTTTCCCTCTCATTCCCCCTCACACCAATTACTGTCGAATTCTCTTTTCTTGTTTGCCAGTGTCCTCTATCCACTTTTCTCAGAGAATACAACATTATGATGCTGAACAATTACGACAGTAGTGGGGGAAAACAAGTGCAGGCTAACAATTCTTCCGTCAATATAGTAATGACTTGATAAAGATTAGATCTTTTAAAAAAAAAACAAAGGGGGGGGGGGGGGGGGGGGGGTTGAAGATGAAGAAAACTGCGACATAAAATTAAGAAAATATATTGTAAATATGAAAACCCTTCGCTAGCTGCATGAGGGAACCATCATAATCCGTCATGAAGGCAGATCACATTATATAGTTCCTGCTCCTAGGCCTTTCGACCGCTGGATCGGACTCATCAGGGAGACACGGCTGATTGTGTCTGTGCTCTTGGCGTCAAATAGAGACACACCACAGTCTATCATTATGTGGTATTCCTACTACCAAGGGTTCAAAAAAGAATCCAATAGCACCCCCAAAGCAGCCAGCAGAGGGTAGTAAAATGAAACGAAACGAAAGTGTGGAGAGGAAAAAAAGAATACATTTTGTTACTACATTGCCCAAGAATTGAAAACAAAAGTTTTCTGTTGGCTTTCAAGGCAGTGTGGTGGCCGATTATTTGGATATAATGCCGCAAATAAAGAATTATTCAGGTGATTTGTCACCTGCACAGATCTGATACCTATTATTCACAGTTACGTGAAATACCTCTGGCAGGACGAAAATCGCATGCACAGATACAAAAACAACGACAACAACTTTTTTTCTGGTTCATCCAGTCCTAAAAGTTTTACTATCTGCCAATGCTAGTTAGCGATCTTACACACACACACACACACACACACACACACACACACACACACACACAGAGAGAGAGAGAGAGAGAGAGAGAGAGAGAGAGAGAGAGAGAGAGAGAGAGAGAGAGAGAGGTCATGTGCGGTCCTTCCATTTACATATCATGGTATTTATCAAATGGTGAGAAAGATCCAGTGTGCAGTCCCTTTGATAAGTCACTCGTTATAAAATATTGTCATATAAAGTGCATGACATGATTTACAGATATTCTACCAGGTTTGACTTGAATTTCACAAAGACTTAATTTCTATGTGGTCGAAATTTGTAGAAAATAAAAGCAATTTAAGCGCTTTATAGAATGTTTGGAATTTTTTGTTGTTGTTCCATTTATTTCTTTTACGGACACATGGCATTGATCTTTATACAGTAAGAGCCCTGATGGGCCCGTTGCAGTCGTCTAGACTATAAGCAAAACAAGGCATAAAAGAAAGACTGGTCTGCTTCTATTGTGTAGTCAGGGCCTGAGGCAATAGTATGCTGTAGATTGTCACTCGATTTCCTGCCTGGTGCCAGACAGCTGCCAGAAAGAATGTGTCGTCTGTCTGCAACATGAGCATGGGCAGCCAGCCCTGTGCAGGTGCAGAAACTGGGAAGAGGGATGTATCTGAGTGCATTGCAGTCTGCGAGGTGTCAGTGAGCTCATACGTTGCTGCTGACTTCTGTGTGTGTGTGTGTGTGTGTGTGTGTGTGTGTGTGTGTGTGTGTGTGTGTGTGTGTGTGGTGTGTGTGTGCCTGAGAGAGAGAGAGAGAGAGAGAGAGAGAGAGAGAGAGAGAGAGAGAGAGAGAGAAAACGAACGAACGAACGAACTTTTATTTTTCCAGGGTGATAGGATAAGCAATTATACATGTTTTTTTTATCCACAAAGCCCTCGGGGAAAACAAAACGAAAGGGGAAAAAAGCATGGATAACATGCAAGTCACTACAGCAGGAACAGGAGAAAAATGTGAATACACAATTTGAGAGAGAGAGAGAGAGAGAGAGAGAGAGAGAGAGAGAGAGAGAGAGAGAGAGAGAGAGAGAGAGGAGAGAGACGTGTAACTAAATAACGCCAGTAGTACTCAGAGACACAAAGCGATCATTAGACTTTTCCAAAGATCTGACTGTTGCCCCAAATTTCCAGCCAGGGTCAGAAGCAGTGCCCCCTTCCGTCCCATTTATTACACCCACGCCTCAATCCCCCCAGTAAGTGGCCAGAATGTCCACTCTCTGGCAGAACTAATGTGTCTGACCAGTCTGGTCTGAGGCAGTGTCCAGTCAAGGGATATTGGCCTGGTCAGTCTGTGATCGGGGGAAGTGGGTTTAATGAATCCGCCTTTAAAAGACGTGTTGTGTGTGTGTATGTTGGGGGTCGGGGATGGGGGGTGGGGGGTGGGGGACTATCAGTGTGGACACTAGAAGGGTGCTGGTGGTTACTGTGTGACAGATAGGCAGGGTTATCTGTCTATCTGTCTGTCTGTCTGTATGCATATATATATATATATATATATATATATATATATATATATACACATATGCATATATATATGTACATATATATGTATATATAAATAAATATATACATGTGTGTGTGT
>CM065722.1:77775803-77778303 GCA_033310375.1 Conus canariensis | reverse complement strand
GTCAGTGTGTGTGTGTGTGTGTGTGTGTGTGTGTGTGTGTGTGTGTGTGTGTGTGTGTGTGTGTGTGTCCCCATGTGTGTCTGTGTGTAAGATATATCAATAGTTTTTATTATTTTCTTGTTGATGTTGTTTAAATGTCCTGAAAAGAGTCATGTGGATACAAGTCAGCTCCAGAAAAAAATGCAGGTTTTGTTGCATAAACACTTCACAAGAAACTGGCCTGTTCGCCTTTCCGATGTGGTTACGAACGTTTCATGAACTTGAACGTGGCACGGATCAATTCTGTTGGAACCGGACCACCCTGTGAGCGGCAGGGGAGCTTGCCCAAATGTCAATGTCATGCTAATTTGGTGCATGCTCTGTCAAGCCCTTACTAGCTTGTACGCTCGTTGTGCACGTGCCGAGGGAACTGGGTGGAAGCGGCAGGGTGTGTGGGATGGCAAGGGGTGAAGGGGGATCTTTGCACGTGAGCGCGCGCTCTGAGTCATGGCTGAACGCTCGCTGTGCGTTTTAGAGCCATTATTTATTCTCCGTCTATTAAGCGTGCAGCAGTGGAGCTATCCATTTTGTTGATGTTGAGGGGAGGCGCATTCGTTTCTTTTCTTCTCTTTCTTTCTTTCAGTTTCTTTCATTCTTTCAGCTTTTTTTCCTTGGTTGGTTTTTCTTCATTTCAACTAGTTTCGCTCTTTCACCCTTTCTCTATTTTTTTTCGTTCTCTTTTTTATTCCCTCTTTCTTTATTTAACTTGTATGTCTCTGGTTATATTTTGTTCATTTGTTCTTTTTTCCTCTCTCCTCTCTGTCTGTCTGTCTGTCTGTCTCTCCTCTCTGTCTGTCTGTCTGTGCCTCCTTCTCTCTGTCTCTCTCTCTGTCTGTCTGTCCATGTGTGTGTGTGTGTGTGTGTGATTTTCTGTTTATTTTTGTATCACGTACAGGCTATCAGTTTTTCAAAACCTTTTGAGCAGTATGCTTATCTACCACTCTCATTCCTTCACATCCCTGTAATATTATGCTGTTTATCTCTTCCTGATATCTATCTATTTATGTATGTATGTATGTACACACACACACACACATATTCCACTAAGCATGCACACACACACACACACACACACACACACACACACACACACGCACAACCCCACACAAACACGTAAACACACACACACATACATATTATATCATAAACTAATAAATTCCAAGGATAAGTACCGCACCATTGCAGCAACTTACACAGCAGCTTGGTGTTACAATGACTGCAAGAAATATTCAATTATAAACAAAGCTTGCTCTTATGTCTTAAATTGAAGAAATAGGGGGAGATAAGCATTCATATCTGCAGTGGTAGATAATTCCGCCTAACAGTATGTGCTTGAATGGGTGAATGGGGAAAAATAAAATAATGCTTCTCAAAATGAGCCTTCAGCAAGCTTATAGTCTCCAAGGGGGAGACAATCTCCAATAGGGAGGAAACTCACTAACATATAACTCCTGATCAGATACCGATATTTCGAAACCTGATTGTTTCTTTTCAGTGACCGTGGAAAGTGGTAATTTGACTCCTCTGCCTTTTCAGTTTTAAGAAGAATGCTATCCCAGAAAAGGCTGGTGTGCAATACCGTAGTATGTTTGTTGAGTTTTCAAAAAACCAACCAAAGGTGCCACCTAAGAAGCAAAAGGAAATTATGAAGAACAAAACAAGCTACATTTTCTTGTGAAAAGTAGAAAATATAAAAGGATAACCTCTTAAGACACAAGTGCTGAGGGCCAGTTCTTGGAATGAATCCACAAGGGACTAAAATACAATAAACTAATAAATTCCAAGGATAAGTACCGCACCATTGCAGCAACTTACAGAGCAGCTTGGTGTTGCAATGACTGCAAGAAATATTCAATTATAAACAAAGCTTGCTCTTATGTCTTAAATTGAAGAAATAGGGGGAGATAAGCATTCATATCTGCAGTGGTAGATAATTCCGCCTAACTAACAGTATGTGCTTGAGTGGGTGAATGGGGAAAAATAAAATAAATGCTTCTCAAAATGAGCCTTCAGCAAGCTTATAGTCTCCAAGGGGGAGACAATCTCCAATAGGGAGGAAACTCACCAACATATAACTCCTGGTCAGATACCGATATTTCGAAACCTGATTGTTTCTCCTCAGTTACCGCAGAAAGTGGTAATTTGACTCCTCTGCCTTTTCGGTACTTATCCTTGGAATTTATTAGTTTATTGTATTTTAGTCCCTTGCGGATTCATTCCAAGAACTGGCCCTCAGCACTTGTGTCTTAAGATGTTATCCTTTTATATTTTCTACTTTTCACAAGAAAATGTAGCTTGTTTTGTTCCTTCATGATTTCCTTTTGCTTCTTAGGTGGCACCTTTGGTTGGTTTTTTGAAAACTCAACAAACATACTACGGTATTGCACACCAGCCTTTTCTGGGATAGCATTCTTCTTAAAACCGAAAAGGCAGAGGAGTCAAATTACCACTTTCCGCGGTC
>CM065722.1:77768303-77770803 GCA_033310375.1 Conus canariensis | reverse complement strand
CACGCACACAGACTGACAGGTACTTAGCTAGTGAGTCAGAAACGAGAGCCAGATATCAAAAGCAACAAATCATTCCCAGAATAAAACAGGAAAACAATACCCCACAAAAAAATAATTACCAAAGGTGACTCCAGAACATGACAAAGACAGGTGTTGCCTCCCCGCACGTCATCCCTTCCTCCCCCTGTGATCTCACTGTCGCACCGACCAAACAAAAAACCCGCCGTGACTCACAGCTACGTCACCGCACTCGGCGATGACGCCGTTTACCCTTCATTGAATGGCGACCACAGGCACGTGCACCACGCTTCCGTGACAGAGAATAAGGGGGCTACCGTGACTGTCGCCCGGGGATCGGTATGAGCGGTGGCCTTTTCGGTGACAGCAGCGGCTGAGGAGTATAGGTGATTTGTTGGTCAGGTATGGCCTCGGATATCCGAGCAGACAGCTGTCCAGGTTTTCTGGCACCAGGAATCGGATGGTGCAGTTGTCATATTTCTTTTTCTCCCATGACTCACTCTGGAAAAAAAAATGTTCGAGGTCGAAGAGGGGTGAGCGGGGAAGAGGATAGGTGTAGAGGCAGGGTGGGAGGGAAGGGGATGATGAAGGGGGCAGAGAGGATGGGTGTGGGTGGTTTAGCAAGGGGGGAGGGGGGGGTAGGCAGGAGATAACTGAGGTCTCTATCCCAATTCAGCTAAGCAGGATTATGAGAGAGAGAGAGAGAGAGAGAGAGAGAGAGAGAGAGAGAAGAGAGAGAGAGAGAGAGAGAGAGAGCAAAGAATTGTGGTATTCTTTCGAGAAAGAGAGACAACCCTTCTTTTTCACTCATAAAGTCTTTCACTGTGCCAAGCCATCTACTGTCCATGCTGGGAACTTTGACATCGAGTTCTATGCACGCTTCAGATTTATTATCTGTATAACACATCACACAGCATGCCCATGGATACTATCTGCAGATTTACCAGTGCTCCTCTCAGTCAGATAGGTTCCATCTGACACTCTCATAATTGCAGTAATGAAAGCAAATCTTTATGCTTCTGTCCTGTGGCAAAGTCATTTTGGTTGGATATTCTAAATGGTGCATCGATAACTACAATAGAAACAAAACTCAGGTGCAAAAATTTTCCCATAACGGCAAAATATGCGACCATGTCACAGTTCGACTACAAGGTCACACTGGTTACCATGCATGCAGTCCACGCTATCTTTCATTTGTTATAATTTCTTTTCAGTCTTCTCCAGTTTGCAGCGAACAGGTGTGAGGCAGGGGACTGCCTCCAGGATGCCAGAGAGTCATACTACCGTGATAAAATTGACTCTTGTTCTTCATCAAAGCAGTTGTTTTCTCTTTCAAGTGAACTTCTTGGCAAACAAAAGAAATTAAGTTTGCCCACGAACATTCCTCCTTCTCAAATCTCTCAACAATTTAGTGAATTCTTTGTTGATAAAATCAAAACCATCCGTGACAATCTTGATGCAAATCCTTCCCAACCAATTCTTTACGATAAATACTGTGGACCACCTTTTTGTACTTTTAATCCTGTGGATGAAAAACTGATCGGGGATCTCATAAGTGAATCCTCCAGCAAAAGTTGTGTCCTTGACCCCATCCCTACTTCCCTCCTTAAACGGTGTGCCTCTCATTTGATTCCCGTGATTACAAACATTGTAAACAAATCTCTCTTGTCAGGCATAGTGCCTCCTCAGTTTAAGCAGGCAATGGTTACCCCTCTCTTGAAAAAGCCAGGACTGGACCTTAATAAGTTAAAGAACTATAGACCGGTGTCCAACCTCCCATTCCTCTCAAAAATCCTTGAAAGAGTTGTGCTGAAGCAGCTTCAGACTCATCTTTCAGACCATGGTCTTCTTGAAGCCTGTCAGTCTGCTTATAGGAAAAATCATAGCACTGAGACTGCTGTATTGAGCGTACTGGACTGTTTACTGTGCAAATCCGACAGTAAACTTGTTTCTCTCGTAGCCTTGCTTGATCTGAGTGCTGCCTTTGATACGCTAGATCACACTACTTTACTTGAAAGGCTTAGGGTCACTTTTGGTGTTGATGGGATAGTTCTCCAGTGGTTCGAATCGTACATCAGAGATAGGTCGCAGGCGGTGGTTGTGGGTGGTGTAAGGTCTACTTTGTCACCTCTTTTGTATGGAGTACCACAGGGGTCAGTATTGGGCCCAGTGTTGTTTACATTGTACTCACAGCCCTTGTCAGATGTTATCTCGGACCATGATTGTGATTTTCACAAGTATGCTGATGACACTGAGCTTTCTAAGAGTGGCACACCTGATGAGTTTGTTTCTGTTCAATCTGGGGTGTCTCGGTGTATCAGCAGTGTGCAGGAATGGATGACAAGTAATAAGCTTAAATTAAATTGTGAAAAGACTGAAGTCATGCCCGTTGGAACCTCCTCCTGCCTCAAACTCGTTGAGTCAGAGTCAATGGTTGTTGATGGTACTGAATTGCCTTTCAGTAACTCTGTCAAATACCTTG
>CM065722.1:77750803-77753303 GCA_033310375.1 Conus canariensis | reverse complement strand
TATGAAGCGTTGAATCAGTCGGACAATGACCGAGATGGACACATGAAGTCGCCTGGCCACTTCTCGCTTGGGAACACCATCTTGGAACCATGCAACAGCTCGTCCCCTATCCAACTCGCTTAATTTTCGTCGTGGAGGCATTGTCAGATCAGGCCTACTACTGGTGGAATGTCTTCTTATATAGCCAAACGAGCGACAGCATCTCACACATAAACAGCAGTGCTTGCACGTGCATAATGGTTTTTCCATCTGGCAAGTGCAATGTGTTCAGGCAGAACGGTCCAAAACAAGGTCATTTTTCGCAAGTTTCCGCTTTTCCGTTTGCGGCCCAGCTCAGTAGTAGAGAATCCCGTGCAATTTTCGCACTAACACAACATCGCACACTTACAGCTGAACAAGAATTCATGACAATTTGGCTGGACTAAGAAATAAATAACAGTAGCGAACTGAGTTTATTACGCACCTGTTTTCACATACCGATCCTTAACTTTTTGTGCGTAGTATATATAAAACATACCCCCCATATACATATATATATATATATTCAATTATAAAGAAAGCTTGCTCTTATGTCTTAGATTGAAGAAATAGGGGGAGATAAGCATTCATATCTGCAGTGGTAGATCATTCTGCCTAACTAACAGTATGTGCTTGAGTGGGTGAATGGGGAAAAATAAAATAAATGCTTCTCAAAATGAGCCTTCAGCAAGCTTATAGTCTCCAAGTGGGAGACGATCTCCAATGGGGAGGAAACGCACTAACATATAACTCCTGGTCAGATACCGATATTTCGAAACCTGATTGTTTTCTCCTCAGTGACCGCGGAAAGTGGTAATTTGACTCCTCTGCCTTTCCGGTTTTAAGAAGAATGCTATCCCTGAAAAGGCTGGTATATACATATATATGTGCATGCATACGCACACACACACACACGCACCGCACACACACACACACACACACACACACACACACACACACACACACACACACACACACACACACACACACACACACACACACACACATCCAAGTTGTGTGCTGATTGTATGCAATGCTTATCCATTTACACTCACTGCATTTTATCAGCCAATGGCACAGCAGGTTCCTTGGTGCAGTTCCTGTGATGAGCCACACGTCATCAAACCCTTTCATGTAGACAGCCAGGATTTGCATGGCGTTAGGCATGAACATACAACAGCAGATTCCATGAACACGTTTGCCGGGAATGTTCAACCAGATGTGTATCTTGAATTTGTAAAAGAGATCATGTTTTAATATGCTCAAATATTGCGTAGAAAACGAATTCAAGTTTCGAGCTATTTGTAAAAAGCTTGGAATAGCTAAGTTTATCTCCCTCTTTTTCCCCCTCTCTCACTCCTTCTCTCTCTCCTTCTCTCTCTCTCTCTCTCTCTCTCTCTCTCTCTCTCTCTCTCTTTGTCTATCGTCTGTCTGTCTGTCTGTCTGTCTGTCTGTCTGTCTGTCTCTGTATCTATCTATCTATCTATCTATCTATCTATTTATCTCTCTCTCTCTCTCTCTCTCTCTCTCTCTCTCTCTATATATATATATATATATATATATATAAAGACATTGATATTCCCCTGCGGTCGTCTTGGCTGTAAACAACATCCAAGAAAATGGAAGGAAAACTTTGGCGGGACCTGTCTTTTCAGACTACTTGATCAGGGCCTGAGGCAATAGTATACTGTCGTTTGTCGCTCACTGTCCTGCCTGGTGCCAGACAGCTGCCAGAACTAATGTGTCGTCTGTCTGCAACATGAACCTGGACAGCCAGGTCTGTGCAGGAAACTGGAGACAAATGCATCTGGGTGCATTGCAGTCTGTGGGGAGTCAGTGAGTTGATCCATTGCAACAGACTTCTCTCTGCCTCTGTGATCGGCAGATCTCTTCTTGTCATCCTCTAAAATGACAAGGTACAAGGAATCAAAATCACTTAAAAACCTATGTTACAGATGACCATTTTATGTACAGTTTATATGAATGAAACTTGGAAGGAAATTTCTTTGGGGTATGAGAAATTCAAGTCAAAAGAACATACCAACCAGTTACAAACAATCACGCAGTCAGCCCACATCTGAGCAAGCTTGAGAGAGAGAGAGAGAGAGAGAGAGAGAGAGAGAGAGAGAGAGAGAGAGAAGAGACGAGAGAGAGAGAGAGAGAGAGAGAGAGAGAGAGAGAGAAGAGAGAGAGAGAGAAACAAACGAAAGAAGAATTCCCTGACTTTTACACACACACACATACACACTCTCTCTCTCTCTCTCTCTCTCTCTCTCTCTCTCTCTCTCTCTCTCTCTGACACACACACACACACACACACACACATACATACACATACCACACACACACACACACACACACACACACACACACACACACAACACACACACACACACACACACACACCACATACACACACACACGCACGCACACATGCATACATGCATGCATGCACACACGCACTCATATGCAGGTACACGCA
>CM065722.1:77738303-77745803 GCA_033310375.1 Conus canariensis | reverse complement strand
CCATAACCTATCAGCCAGACGTACTTTCCTGGGACCCCGTCCACACAGACTTGTGTAGTAAAAGCCTAAGGCAACGGTATACGCCTTCTTGTCACTCATTTTCTGGGATGGCGCCAGACACTGGCAGAACTAATGTGTCGTCTGACCACAACAGGGAGATGGACAGCCCCCTCCATGGAGCTTCAGGAAACTGAGAGAGGAATGTGTCTGAGTGCAGTCTGTGAGGGAATCATTGATCTGATCCATCGGCACTGACTTCATGTAAGATCCATCTGCCTTGGGCAGATGTGCACGTGGCTCCTTATTTCACAAAGACAAGAATGGGCATGTCAAACGCAAACAAGATTGTAAGGAAATGATTATTGATGGAAAGGAAGCCATTTTTAGATTGTTCCAACCACCCATCCACCCCCCCCCCCAAAAAAAAAAAGGGAAAAAAAAAACGGGTCACAAGAAATTTCCTGTTGGATGACGGAAAAACCTACCAGCCTCTCAAGAAAGACCCCACCAACAGGCATGCCACCAAGTTCAATGATCTGCTCAAATGTCTCAAGGAGGCAGGCAAACTTTCCCTTGACCTTTACAGAAAACTGTACCCATCAACCACTGATGTCACCAAGTTCTATGGCCTTCCTGAGGTTCACAGGAAAGACGTCCTTCTCCATCCCATAGTCGCTTCCAGAGGTTCCCTCATGTATGAGACGGCGAGATTTGTGGCAGACATCCTTTCTCCTTTTGTTGGCACGACGGAACACCACATCACCAACAGTGCGGACTTGGTTCAGAAACTGGCAGACTACACCCTTTCTCCTGACGAGTGCCTGGTATCATATGATGTTTTGGCATTGTTCACCAGCGTCCCCATCGAAGAAAGCATCCACATCATCAAAGCAAGACTCCAGGCTGATGACACTCTGCCCCAGCGTACTACGCTTTCCGTGGACGGCATCTGTGAACTCCTGGCTTGCTGTCTCAACATCACGTACTTCACGTTCCAAGGCAACTTCTACCAGCAGACCGCAGGAGCGGCCATGGACTCTCCAGCCAGCCCCATTGTAGTCAACCTCTTCATGGAGGACTTCGAGGAGAAGGCCCTGGCGTCTTACCACTTTCCTCCGCGCTATTGGGGCCGCTACGTGGACGACACCATGGCCATCCTCAAGAGGGAGCTTGTGGAAGACTTCACTAGCCATTTGAACAGTCAACACCCTGCTATCAAATTCACTCATGAGAACAACTCGATTGCCATGCTAGACACACTCATTACACGGACAGATGACAGCCTCTCCTTCAGTGTGTACCGCAAACCTACCCACACCGACCAGTGCCTACAGTTTGAAAGCCACCAGCCACTGGAACACAAACTCGGAGTGATACGCACCCTCACCCATCGGGCCAACACTATCTGCTCGACTCAGGATGCCAAAGACCAGGAAATGGGACACCTCAAACTGGTTCTCACCATATCAGGCTATGAGAAGTTGGCGTGGATCATCCCGGCTAGCAAGAAGATCACATCGCATCCTACCACCAAACAAGACCAAAACAGGCGTAATGGACATGTCACCATCCCCTACGTCCACGGTGTGACTGAAGCCTTGAGCAGGAAGATCAGGAAAACCGGCGTCTCCGTGCATCCCAAAACTATCAACACCATCCGCAGCCAGCTGGTCGCCCCCAAGGACAAAACTGACAAACTGGACAAGTCTGGAGTTATCTAACAAGTACACTGTCGTGACTGTGAAGAGAACTATTTCGGAGAAACTGAGAGAAACCTTCGAAAACGCCTGACAGAACACAAAAGGGAATCATCACCAGTAGGCGCCCACCTACACGCCCAGCATCATCATCAGTTCGATTATGACAACATCAGCGTTCTCGACCGTGACAATAGATGGTTTCAGCGTGGGGTGAAGGAGGCTATCCATATTGCCGCCAACAACCCCACACTCAACCGGGACCAGGGCAGACACACCTTGCCATTGGTGTAAAACACCCTCATTGTTCAGTCACATGACCAGGGTTGGACCCATGGTCGTGTGCACTGAACTCCAGTTCACCCAGTAGCAACACCACCGCTGACGAAGACGGACGGAGGTCTGTCGAAAGCTCTAAGTAAGTGCTACTCCCAGCTGAGTGACCTGTCTAAATCTGGTAGTCATTAAGAAATTTCCTACTTGGCAACCATCCAGTCAACAAGCATCAACTGGTCGAGAGAGAGAGGAGAGAGAGAGAGAGAGAGAGAGAGAGAGAAAGAGAAGCGAGAGAGAGAGAGACTGACAGAAAGAGAGAGAGACAGAGAGAGAGTATGTGCATGTGTGTGTGAAAGAGAGAGTGAGAAAGCAGGAGAGAGATCACATGTGCGCGCACGTGTGTGTGTGTGTGTGTGTGTGTGTGTGTGTGTGTGTGTGTGTGTAAGAGAGAGAGAGAGAGAGAGAGAGGGGAGAGAGAGTACTTCCAGACTGTAACACAAGTCCCACTCACAGAGACAACACTGTTATCAGACTTTTTAAAGATCTGACTTCCATCATCTGCACCCCAAAAGGTAACCAGATACTGAAACGAGTTCCCGTCTCATCCAATGTACCCTCGTGTCAGCCCCTCCACCTGAGAGGCCAGTGGGTCCACTCTCTTGCAGAACTAATGTGTCTGACCAACAAATAGTACGTACTATCTTTGGTCTGACCAAAATAAATTCAGTCTGGCCTGAGGCAGTGTCCAGTCAAGAGACATTGGCCTATCGGTCAGTATGTGATGGGGAAGTGGTTTAATGAATCTGTCTTTATAACATGGGTCTCTGTCTCTGTATGCTTTATCTATGCATCCACAGTGGAAACACATATCCCACGGACGATGTGATCCGTTGTATAACATGTCCAATCTGTATGACATTATCGTTAGATTTACAAGATTATATAAGTATGATAATCACATTACAATGGTCCATTTCGACTATAGATCATCTTCATATCAGTAATGACATTGCCCGCAGGTGTTCAATATCGACATAATCATATCTGTCAGTATCTAGTAATGGACATTACCCAGATCGTTCAGTCCATGTTCGACTAAATCTATCTTCATATCTAGTAATGACATTACCCCCAGATCGTTCAGTCCATTTCGACTATAATCTATCTTCAGTATCTAGTAATGACATTACCCCAGATCGTTCAGTCCATTTCGACTATAATCTATCTTCAGTATCTAGTATGCACATTACCCCAGTCGTTCAGTCCATTTCGACTATAATCTATCTTCAGTATCTAGTAATGAACATTACCCCCAGATCGTTCATCCATTCGACTATAATCATCTCTACTATAAACATCCCCAATGCACCCCGACTCGGACGATCACCTAAACACGACCAACAGGTAAATGCATAACACACAATACTCACCCCCAAACAATACTACACATACACATCTCTCTCTCTCTCTCTCTCTCTCTCCTCCCCCTCCCACACACACACACACACACACACACACACGCACACCACACACACACACACATGGTCACACATATAAAGCACAAAAATGACAAACGCACACACACACACACACACACACACACACACACACACACACACACACACACACACACACACACCACCACTCAACTCAACACGCTCAGCTTCTGCTGTTCCTGAGGAGATGTCTACACCCTCTACTGCCTCTGAGGAGACGACTACACCTCCTGATACCCCTGAGGAGACAGCTTCACCGCTTGCTGTTATTGAGGAGACGTCTCCACCTTCAGCCAACCATGAGGTGACGTCTCTTCCTTCTGCTGTTTCTAGGAGGACGACTCATCCTCTTGCTGGCCCTGAGGAGGCTCCTACTCCTCCTGCTGGCTCCGAGGAGACTCTCCCTCCTCCTACAGGCCTTGGGGAGACTCCCCCTCCTCCTCCTGCTGGTGCTGATGAGTCTCTTCTATTTCCTACTGGCCCTGAGGAGACACTTCCTCCTCCTGCTCGTCCTGAGGAGACACCTCCTCCTCCTGCTGGCCTTGAGGAGACTCCCCCTTCTCCTGCTGACCCTGAGGAAACTCTTGCTCGTCCTGCTGGCCTTGAGGAGACTCCCCCTTCTCCTGCTGACCCTGAGGAAACTCTCCCTCGTCCTGCTGGCCATGAGGAGACTCCCCCTCTTTCTGCTGGCCCTGAGGAATCACCTCCTCCTGCTAGCCCTCAGGAGACACCTCCTGTTGGCCCGGAGGTGACGACTCCTCCTGTTGTTGGCCCTGAGGCGTCAACTTTTTCTCCTTCCGGCCCTGAGGTGACGACTCCACCTACTGCTGACCCTGCGGTGACTTCATCTCCTCATACTGGTCCTGAGGAGATGATTCCTCCTGTAAGCCCTGAGGTGACCTCTTCACAATCTGCCTACTCTGATGTGACGACTTCGCTTCCGGCCAGCGCAGATTCGCAGTCTCCACATCTGGCTAGCCTTACTACGTCAGCTTCACACAGATAATAATCCTGTTATCATTTATTCTACTGATCTCCTTTTTTTCCCAGTAAAGTAGATAATTCTGATGGAAGAGCTTTCAGATATTGACATCTTCCAATGGAACTGTCGTTCCATTATCAGAAATATTGATGAACTGATACAACATTTGTCATCAAATCAGTTTAAAGTCTTATTACTACAATCTTTAAACGTAAGTAAAAATAAATTGCCCCAGATTCCGAATTTTCATTACCCACCTGTGTACAATCAAGATCAGTCTGGTAAGATCAATACAGCAATATATATTCATCGAAATATTGATTACCATCCTATGAAATCTCCAGTGCCTTTGAACATTCCTCATTTAAACTCTTCCGCTGCTATGGTAAAATTCAACAGCAACCTAGTTGTTAATATTGTTTCCGTCTATCTTCCAAAAGGTCCAGATAATGATAATACAGAATGGTTGCGAAACTTACCTAATAAGGAAAAATGGCTCATAGGAGGTGATTTTAATGCGCATTCAGCTCTCTGGGACGATGGTTGTAAAAGAACCACAAACCTTCGATTTGTCGAAAATGTTGTGGATTCAAATTTGTACTTACTGAATAATGGTGACATCACAAGAATATCATATATAGAATGTCATAAACCATCAGCCATTGACATCTCCTTCATTTCTCCTGAATTAGCTCCAGACTGTATGTGGGAAACTTCTCCTGATACACTAGGTAGTGATCATTTTCCTATACGTATAGATTAAACGAAAAGTTGGGTCCTGTTAATTCAATACAATGATAAAATCAGGAAATATAATTACAATCGAGCAGACTGGGATAAATTTACGTCAATTTTAATATCTTCTTCTACTGACATTCCTCAAAATGAAGACGTGGATCTTATGTATGATCATTTCACAAGATCTGTTCTTCACGCGGCTGATTCTTCTATTCCCAGATGTTCGTGTGTTTCTACATCTAAATACGCAGGGAACTTGTGGTGGACAGACGAGTGTGAAAGAGCAAAACAAGAAAAGATTTCTAAGTATAAAATCTATCTATGCAGTAGATCTCCATCTAAACCCAGAGATTCAAAGGTGGCTAAATCAGCATATAACAAAATATTAGCCAAAGCAAAGTGTGAATATTGGTCAAGCTTTCGTGAAGAAGAGGTAAGTTCTCCTTCAGATAGGAGTAAAATATGGAAGAACATTCAATATATGAAGCACGGGGTTTTCATTCCTAAGTGCAAAGTAACATTTGAAGATAATAAATTTCCAACAGCTTATCAAAAAGCGGAAACGTTTGCTGATATCTTTTCAGTAAACAGCAGACTAGAAGGTCTTTCAAGAAAATGTAAGGCATACAGACAAGACCAGGAAGCTAAACTAGAAATTTAAGATCCAGAATCTAACGATAACTTATACTTCAACTCTCCTATTACGTTTTTGGAACTAAAAGAAGGAATCTCAACATTGAGTAATAAAAGAACAGCTGTCGGCCGTGATGAAATTTCCAGTGAAATGCTGAAACATTTACCAGATAATTGGGTGCAGTATCTTCATAAAATAATGGAAACATGCTGGAGTGAAGGTAAATAACCAGCAGTGTGGAAACATTCCATTATAGTTCACATACTTAAAAATGGCAAACCCTGTAGAGATGTCAACAGTTACAGGCCAATCTCTCTTACTTCACACACATGTAAGTTAATGGAGAAGATAGTAACTGCTCGCCTAATTCACTATTGTGATAAAAACAATGTTATTCCAGTCCATCAAGCTGGTTTTAGGTCGGGAAGATCTACAACGGATCACTTGGTGAAGTTATCTACCAATATAAAACGCCAATTTGATCGTAGGCAAAATGTGCTGGCAACATTTTTTGACATTAAACGAGCCTACGATCAAGTGTGGCACGCTCAATTGTTATTTAAACTGAAAAAGAGCAGGTAGTTGTGGGAGAATGTTGTCGTTTGTAAAAGATTTTCTTTCCTGTAGAACTATTGAAACAAGAGTTGAAAATGCATATTCTTCCCAGAGAGATTTACATATGGGAGTTCCTCAAGGATCCATCATTGCTCCTTATCTTTTCAGTATTATGATATCAGATCTTTCTAAGAAGATATCAAAAAATGTTAAGATTGTTCAATATGCTGATGACATTTGTATTTGGTTGGATGCAAAATTGAAGTATATTTCAAACAGAAAACTGAAACAAATTCAGATCTGTTATCAGTCTGAATTAGATAAGATAAGTGCTTTCTTGACAGAGAATGGTTTATCTTTATCTGTTGAAAAAACTCACATGATGGTATTTAGTGCTGGTGACCCTCCCAGAAGATTACCTAGTTTCTTTATCGACGGAGCTGAGCTACAATTCAAAGACATCACAAAATTCTTAGGTGTCTATTTTACATCGAAATTATCATGGAAATTTCACATTGAAAACGGTCTATCAAAAGCTCAAAAAAGCTTAAATTTGCTTAAAATTATAAGCAGACAAAATTGGGGTAAACAAACAAAAAGCTTGACTCTTCTTGCAACATCTTTGGTTAGATCAAAGCTGACTTACGGCCAAGAAGTTTATTTTTCTGCTCCTAAATATTTATGAAGAAATTACAAAGTATTGACTCTAAGGCATATAAATTAGCTTTGGGAGTTCCTGTCCACACTCCGACTATTGCTACGTATGGGGAGGTTGGTGTTCTACCTTTGAACAATTATCGAGAACTGTCTTCAGCTAAGTACATTATAAGAAGCAGTGCTGTTGAAAATGTCAACGTGAATGAAAATGTACTTAGATCAGATCTTCAATTTCCAAAAAGAGCAAGGGCCATAAAAATCTTTGACAACAATAGCCACGTATACTTCAGATATTCGCAGTAGATTAGATCTGAAAACTAAAGATATAGGTAGGCGTTCGATTACGTCTCCAATTCCTCCATGGGAACTGAACAGAGCAGATTTTGACTTCTCCAATGACGATCTAAAAAAGAGTGATAACCCTCACCTACTTGCTGTTTCTTTTCGATCTCATGTTCATTCAAA
>CM065722.1:77720803-77723303 GCA_033310375.1 Conus canariensis | reverse complement strand
CGATCCAGTTCAAATACATAACGCTGAAAGATAGACTTGCATTTAAGTAGAAAGGGCATGAGAAGTAATCGTTCTCTAGTGGGTGCTCCTGTAGGTTTAATGTTCCTCTGAAGTGGAGATGAATACGATCAGCAAGCGACATACGTTTTGCTCTGAGGAGAGCTTATCAGGTTAGGTACTGGAACCTGGTTTCCTGCTGGTGAGGAACATTTCCCGATAAGGTTATTCTTATGAAGAATCTTATACACATGTTCTTATTACCACACATTTCCGAGTTGTTTCCTTAATCCTCTTATGTTGATGGAAATGGTAATGTGTTGCTCCCAGTTTGGGTGCAAAAAGATTAAGGGGTATCCTTAACGTGCCTGTACACACACAAATCATAACGCAGCATGCAGCATGTGTACGTTTCTGAAATCTGTAGATGCTACCACTGTAATCTGCACTGTAAGGGTAAAGAACAAGTACTCTGTCATGCTTATTTGGTTTGCATTACACTGTTGTTTGACTAAAAAAAACATATCTCTTTTGTACATTTTGTTACTTTGAAAAGCAATATCAGGCTTACTTCGTGCAAAGTCCAATGCACAGCAAGACTATTGATAACCTGAGCCTTGTGCTTAGCACATATAACAATCATAGAGATACGCCTATTTGAGGATATGTTCACGCCCAGTAACATTTGACGACAGTATGTGTGGTCATTACGTCAACTAGTGAGAGCATGCTTTTATGCACGTCCATCTGTTTGTTTGTAAGTATGATTGCGCGAGAGTTATGATTCAGTGTTAGTGACATTAATGGCAGAATGATATGTAGGATCAGAGAAGGGTTTTCTTTCCATTCCTCCACTCACCCACTTCCCTCCATTCTCTCCCCGATCGTAACAGCCAGACCGGGCGCTAATTTTTAAGATAAGATGATAAAGATTCCAGGAGCAGTATGTAAGTATTACATGAAACGCAAACTCCAACTGCCAGAAAACTGTTCCTGACAGAAATGCGAAGAAAAAAGCCCGCACAAAGGGAAGGAGGTTCAGGTTGTTAGAAACAAATTTAAAGAAATAAAATGTTAGTGTTTTACAATAGCGAAGTGTTCCCCATTCATAGAAAAGTCTTAATTCTACACGGAAATTATATAGAACAATGTGATATATCATGCATTATTGTTAATATTTCTCGCTCCCTCCCTCCCTCCCTCGCTCCCTATTCCTCCCTTCACTCTCGCTCTGTTTCACACACACACACACACACACACACACACACACACACACACACACACACACACACACACATACACACACACACACACATACGCACGCACGCATGCACGCGTGCACGCGCGCGCGCGCGCACACACACACACACACATACACGCGCATACGGATGTGCGGGTGCACTTTGTGCACAAACAGCCATTCATCCCCAAGCAAAAGCACACACTGTGCGATTGTGCGCCACACCCTTTTTTAGACAGATACAGAGACAGACAAATAATGAATTTTCTCATTTCATCAAGGACCAAGAGAGAAATGTTGAAATAAGTTTTTTTCTGATGCTGTCAACGTGCATGCTGTAAGCAGTGCTGCATTTCATACCCTCAGTGAAAGAAAAGGTTCTTTGCAGACGTAGGTGTAAGGAGGGCGGTGTCTAAGGAAGCCGCAAAAGACATAGCGCTGGGCAAAGTTGATTTCATCAGCGTTCGATGAAAAACGTAGTTTTCCTTGAGATGTGCATTGATGCAGATGTCAAATACATCCTGACGTTCCATGCCATTCCATCGAGCGCTTGATATACTCGGTGACATTTTATTGAAAACACGGCCTGGGCTTCTCTTACATGTATTCAAAGAGAGAGAGAGAGAGAGAGAGAGAGAGAGAGAGAGAGAGAGAGAGAGACACACACACACACACACACACAGAGAGAGAGAGAGAGAGAGAGAGAGAGAGAGAGAGAGAGATTTGGAGATGATGACTGAATGATGTGTGAATGAAAGAAATCGACACAAAGACACACTGAAAAAAAAAGACTGAAAAGAAAAAAGAATCAAGGGAAGAAGGAAGAAAACATTGAAAAGAACGAACAAAAAAGTACTTAAGGGTTTTATGTTCGTTTGTTTGTTTTTTGACATCTGAAAAGGGCTCACTTTTCTTTAAAAGCTGAGCCTGAAGGGAAATCATCAGGTGAATGCAGATAAGTTTTTTTTTCAAACAGTACGCTTCTCGAGATTTGTGTGCGCTGATTTCATTACCATTTTCTAACTGAACTGTTCTTTGCGATACAACCCAGTAGCACTAATGGGTTCACACACACACACACACACACACACACACACACACACACACACACACACACACACACACACACTCAGAGAGAGAGAGAGACAGACAGACAGACAGACAGACAGACAGACAGAGACAGAGACAGAGAGACAGAGATAGACAGTGACAGAGACAGAGAGAGACAGAGAAAGAGAGAAACCTGAACTCTGAAATTTGTAA
>CM065722.1:77700803-77710803 GCA_033310375.1 Conus canariensis | reverse complement strand
CTCTCTCTCTCCCCCATTAGTTGTGTGGGGAATTTGCTCGTTAGTGGCTCCGTTAGTGCTTTATTCGTTTGCTGCATGGTATGCTCTTGTGACTTGACTTTCTGATACAACAAAGAAATGTAATCCCTGGCGTCTATCAAATACATCCTAAATAAAACGTATATATCCATATCACAGCTAAATGGTTGTTGAGCATCTTTCTGTTCTCGCACTTAATCTGTTCACAAAGAAGAAAGGAAGTTATTTCCACACGGTATGAAGAGACAGAAAGAAGTCAGTAGCAATAGATCAATTGACTGGCTTCCCAACGACTGCATGCACTCAGATACATTTCTCTCCAATTTCCTGGACCTGCAGATGGTCATGTTGCAGACAGACGACACATTAGTTCTGGCAGCTGTCTGGCACCAGGCAGGAAAGTGAGCGACAAACGACAGTATGCTATTACTTCAGGCCCTGACCCAATAGTCTAAGAGCACCAGTCTGGCGAGTTTCATTTGATTTTATTCAATGCTGTTTATAGCCCTTACAATCTCATGGTGCCATATCAGGTCTCTCACCATGCGAAAATTAAATTAGCATATGTGTACAAAGATAGATAAATAGATAGATAGATAAATAAGTCCGTGAATAAATAAATCGATAAATAAATGAATAAATCACTCACTCACTCATACAATCAATCAATCAATGAATAAACACGCGTTAAACTCGGTCAGCCTGCTGTAAAACTTATGTCTGATGTCACTCAAATCCTAAAACTCTACGTGAAAATGTTTTATAATGAGTGACTCACGTGTGTGTGTGTGTGTGTGTGTGTGTGTGTGTGTGTGTGTGTGTGTGTGTGTGTGTGTGTGTGTGTGTGTGATTCATTTAACGTCTTTCCACTAATCGTGATATTAGACGATAAAAAAAGAAAGAAAAAAAAAAAAAAAAAGAAAAAAAAGAAAAGGAGTGTGTAAGAGAAGAAGACTAGTGCATGACTGAAAGTTATAGAGTTCCAAGTATGCATGCATGTATGTGTGAAAGTGTGTACACATATGGTGCTTAGACGGTAATATATCTGATTAAAGAAATAAGTATATAACTACACTATTAGAAATAATAAACAAAACAGAAAAAAAAACATATATATAACAACAAAATCAGTGAACACCCACACCCCACCCCACCCACCCCTTCCTTTCCTTCCCTCTCTATGCTCTCCCCATCCCTCCCTCCCCCTCCATCACTTTTATATTTAAAAAAAAAATTCAGATACTGTAGTGACCAACTGGACTGATATCTAAACTTTAAAAAAAAATCTTAGGTTAAAGCTGGTGAATTGAATATAATGTGCGAGTTATTTTGCAACAAAACTGGAATAAAAGTATTTACAAGTTCTTACGTGTGTGCTTATGCTTGTGCACGCACACGTATGTGTGCGTGTGCGTGTGCGCGTGTGTGTATACATATGCAAGTGTGTTTGAGTATGTGTGTGTGCATATGTGTGTGCTTATATGAGTGCTTATATGAATAATAATGGTAATTACAAAGCACTTAAATTTTTCAAAAAAGTTTCAAAGGAAAAAAAAAAAATTAACAAAACATCAATTTAACAATCATCAAGGCACAGAACCGTAACCTTTCTCCGTCCTTGTCACTTTTAAGCTTTGTACACTATTCCATCTTCCCTCCCCACACTTATGCCCGCCCCACATACAACAAAAAAGGAACCTATAAATACTTCCCCAATGGAGTGCGCTCTAAGCATACAAAAAAACTCATATGTTAGAGCTTGTGACTCAAAGATGGCCTGTGCACTATTTTGTCTCAATACTGGAATTATTTTTTTCATGTCTTGACATGTAACAATATGTTCACGTGTTATTTTCTTTTTACATAAACACACTATGTTTTTAACATATTTTGTTTTAAAAGCATCAAGTTTCCACCTATACATCAACGAAAGTATATTTTTATTTAAACTAAAGTTATGTTGAATGATTTTAATATCAAAAGTATCAAACTGATTTTGATTGACATGTTCTATCATTCTATCTTTGAAAGTTTTCAAAATATGTGTTTTAACTAGATTGCACTGCTCATGTACCGATAAGGCTAGTTTAAGATACTCAGAACCAGATATATGTTTTGCTCCACATTTAGCTGCCCTATCTACTTTATCGTTATAATAAAAGGAACAGTGTGAAGGAATCCAACAAAAGGATAACTGGGTGCCTCCTTCAATAAGCATGTGGATCAAACAGCTTACCTCAATAATCATTTCAGGCCTAGTATGCAAATGAAAATCTTTTAGCGCCTGAAGGACTGATTTTGAATCTACACAAAACAGAGCTTGAAATATTGTTTTGGGGAAATTTAAACGATAATTCAAAGCCATGAGTATTGCTGTTAATTCAGCTGTGAATATGGATATGTTACATCCAATGTAAAAAGATTTCTCCACCCTCAAGTCTGGGATTAAGAATGCACAACCCGTTTGCTTACCAATACATGAACCATCTGTGTATATTTTTAACTGGTTAGTGTATTTCTCGTCAATATGACACTTAGTATAACTTGTTAGCATATTGATATTTTCATCTTTTTTGATGTTGGTGTGATCAATATCAAAATGGGCTTTTTTAAGTTCCCAGGGTGGAATAGGACAAAAAGATGGTCTGGGAGAGAAAGCTTCCTTTTCTAAAGAAACCCCAGAATCTGAAAGTATTTTTGATGTATAAGTTGCTATAGTTATTTGAGAAGTTATAGACCTTGCTCTTTTCGGAAAATCAAAATCTGATCTCATTTTAATTTCTGATTTGATATGTGTTTTTCTAGCTGTACTTTTAATGACAAATTTACAACATGTTAAATCTCTATAATCATCTAGAGGAAGTACCTGGGCTTCATAATATGTACGTGACGATGATGTGTGCACAGGAAGTCCAAGGGCTAATTTCAATGCCTTACATTCAATACTTTGCAGTTTTTGTAATAGATTTTTAGGCGCATTGAAGAATATTTCTTGGGCATAAGTTACTTTTGATCTCATTAAAGATTTACATAGAGTAATCAAAGTAGCTGGATCCTGCCCCCACTTTTCTTTAGAAATAATTTTCAGAAAGTTTAATGTTTTTCTCGCTTTTGTTAATAAATATTCGATATGAAAGTTCCATGATAATTTAGATGTAAAATAAACTCCTAGAAATTTAATCTCTGTTACGTACTTAAGAGGAGTATCATCCAATGTGAAAACAGGCATACTTTCTGGGTTAGATCCACTGTTAAAAAGAATCATATTTGTTTTTTCGGTTGACAGACTTAGTCCATTTAGCTTCATATAATCCACCATCTTGTTTAGTTCTCCCTGATAGATCTTTTTGACGA
The DNA here is from genome assembly GCA_033310375.1 of Conus canariensis. Lineage (NCBI taxonomy): Eukaryota > Metazoa > Mollusca > Gastropoda > Neogastropoda > Conidae > Conus > Conus canariensis. Next base: position 77,707,431 of record CM065722.1, on the reverse strand, counting down.
ATTTTATATCTCGTTGTGAAGTTTTCTTTTTTAACGTTACATCCATCCATATGCATATATCGTCTGCATATTGGACAAGAACAACATTTTTTGATAATTTGTTTGGCAGATCATACATTAATAACGAGAAGAGAAGTGGCGCTAATACTGATCCTTGAGGGATTCCCATTGAAAGTGTTCTACTTGTGGAATATGTTTTTCCTACTCTTGTTCTTATTACCCTATCCTTCAGAAAACATCTGACATAGTTGTATATATTTCCTGTCAAGCCAATGTTTTTAAGTTTGTTCAATAGCTGTAAATGCCACACTTGATCGTAAGCCTTATTTATGTCGAAAAAGGTAGCAAGAACACATTTTCGTCTAGCAAACTGTTTCTTTATATTTGTTGATAATTTCACTAAAATTTCTGTAGTGGATCGACCTTTCTGGAAACCAGCTTGATTAATTGGTATGATGTTATATTTTTCGCAGTAATGTACAAGTCTATTCATAACAATTCTTTCTGAAAGTTTACATACATGTGAAGTTAATGCAATGGGTCTATAATTCTTAGGATCCTTTGTACATTTTCCTTGCTTATGAATTGGAACAACGATCGACTGTTTCCATATTTTTGGCATAATACCATTGCTCCAACATGTACTGAATAATTTATGAAGAAACTCTACAAACTTTTCAGGCAAATTTCTTAACATTTGATTAGATATTGCATCTAAACCAATAGATAATTTTCTTAATGGTATGGATCTAATGGCTTCTTTTACTTCTTGGATAGTTATAGGAGCATTGATATTGTTACTATTGTCTGCTGTAGATTCATCCTGTGCTTTAATATCTTCTTCTTTCTCTCTGTATATTTGGTCCGTACTTGTTAGACCTTCAGTGCGGCTTACCTCAGCAAACATGTTTACAAAGGCTTCTGCTTTCTCATCAGCGATGTTAATCCATTTTTCATAGCTTTCAGTTCCTCCCACACTTTACCAATATCTTTATGATTTTTAACTTCAGAGTTACAAAATTCATTCCAATGCTGCAACTTTGCATCATCTATAACATTTACACTTTCTTTATCTGCCTTTTTCATTTCTTTATGACTACTTGCTGATCTCTTTTTACAATAAATCTTGAATCTTTCTTTTTTCTTTTTATTGGCTGTTTCACACTTTGTGTTCCACCATATGTTTCCATTATGTTTCTTTGACTTTGTGTTTTTTATCTTCGGGATCGACTTGTCAGCTGCTGCTAAAATATATTTACAAAATGCAGTGTATTGGTCATCTACATTTTCATTAGCTGAGAACACTATGTCTGTGTTGTTAAGATTGATTTGAAAAAGTGACCAATCTGCATTTTTGTAAATATATTTTGGAATAATATCTTCTGAGATTTCCTGTTCTAATATATCATTCAACGATATTATTATTGGAATATGATCTGAACCCAGTGGACTATCTCCTGTTTCCCACATTGAGTTTACTACAAGTGATGGAGATGTAAAGGTTAAATCAATGGCTGAGGGGTTATGGGTGGCTATATCTGGAATGCGAGTAATACTTCCATTATTTAGCAAATATAGACTAGAATCAGCTATGTTATCTAATAATCTATTACTTGTAACATAAGAGCAGCCATGATCCCAAAATGGAGCATGTGCGTTAAAATCTCCTCCAATAACCCATTTGTCTCTTTGGTCTTGGAACCCTTTTAGCCATTCTGTATTCGTATCATCAGGTCCTTTAGGAAGGTAAACTGAGGCAATGTTCAATATCAAAGAAGATGTAAATTTAACCATTGCTGCACAGCATGAAGCAGAAGGGATGTTATTGGATACTGGTGGAGTTCTTTCACAAAAATCCAGGCCTTCACGCACATAGATAGCTGTTTGTATTCGGTCCGCACATTGTTCATAAACTGGGGGGTGATAGAATCCTGGTAAATATGGTAGATTATCGCTGTTGACATTTAGTGATTGTAATAATAATACATGAAACTTATTTATTCCAAGGTATTGATTCAAGTATGATACATTTCTTGTTATGGAGCGAAAATTCCATTGGAGAAGCTTGATAGTTGGTCTCTTTTTTGTTGTCATAATAAAGATGTATATAATAAGTGAAGTGACTGAGAAATTCCTTCTTAACGTATATTAGCAGGTAAGGACCTGCACGATACCCATAAGACTTAAAACAAGAATTATGAATTAGAAATGCAAAATAATAAACTAAATAGTCTTCAGTAATAAAATTCAAATTGTCACGTTAACAAGTGAGGTGGAGGAATATAACTGGGCTCCACTACATGACTAGATTTCAGTCAATATAGAGACTTGAGAGAGATGCTCCCGAACACTTAGAGCATTTCATAGCGGTTCCACCAAGGTCCCCTCTCGTCCCGATACAGCATCTGAGTACCCCAACGCCCTGGATGGGGAGGTAGGCGGCGAGATGGCTTCTTGGGCTTTTCCCAAAGGAGGTCTCGTAGATGCCGGCCAAGGTTAGCTGCCAGGATCGATGATCCTCTGGTGGTTGGATGCATCCCGTCTCTCCCGTAGTCATAGAAGTTATTGTGTGGTACGAAAGAAATAATTTTGTCAGCCAGCAGTTCTGTTCTTACAAGGGCATTGAACAATTCACGTTTAGCATCCAATTCAGCATCTTCTACTGCAGTTGCCTGACTCACAACAATGTGTGATGATGGGTGTTTCACTTTGATTTGTTTGACTGCTTTTGTGAAATCTTTGCTGACTGTTTCTGCGTCTTTCGTTTTCAAATCATTGATACCACAGTGAATTACTACAGCGTCTGGTATTTCTGAGTCGTGTGTTGAATCAACTAGTTGAAGACTCAGTTTTTGTGTGGCATATGTTTTCTGTCGTTTGGAGGTAAACCCATACGAACGGCCTAGTCTTTTCATTTGTACACCTTTCAGTATAGAATCAGAGTGTAAGATCACTGAAGGAAAGTCATTGTTCTTTTTCGTATTGGAGTCTTTGGATGACGTTTTGCTTTTCGCGTCATTTGCCTTTATGACGTCAGATGTTCTTTTCTTGTCTTCCAGTGTTCCTTTTTTATTTATTTGCCCCTTCACGCCCGTTTTGTTCACAAGTACATTGGATGGCGATGGAGATGGGGATGTTGGAGTGGAACTTGCTACTTCGACATAAGATTTAAGGCCAGGGGTAATGATTTCGGGCTCTGTTTGTGTGGTAGCCATGGCAATGGATGTTACTGGCCTAGCCTGGATAGACTTGAGTTTTTCTATTTCATGCCTTTGATCGTGCACAGCTCTTTCTAGGGATAGTATTCTGTCACAGAGTTTCAATATAGTATTTTTAAGATCACTAACCGCACTGGTGATCACCGTAGTGTGCGTAGTGTCGCTGAAGCTTGACGTGTTTGGTCTCACGGTGTCGGAATGTTGTTCAGAAGCAGCAGTTGAGGTGGAAGTGGCGGCATCACTTGCACCGTCACCTGCTTTTCCACATACATCCCCAGTTCCTGAGCCAGTTTTTTTCTCTTCGTCATTGTCTTCTTTTCCAAAGACTCGTCCACGTCTTTTCCCTGGGGTCTTTCTAGTCATTATAGCGGATGCGCAATAAAAACGTTCACATGGAGAAAAAGTTGTTTGCACTCTCCGCCATCTTGGTCACGTGTGTGTGTGTGTGTGTGTGTTTCTCTCTCTCTCTCTCTCTCCTGTTCCTCTCTCTCTCTCTCTTGTGTTGTGTGTGTGTGTGTGTGTGTGTGTGTGTGTGTTTCTCTCTCTCTCTCTGTGTTTCCTCTCTCTCTCTCTCTCTCTCTCTTGTGTTCGTGTTTCTGTGTGTGTGTGTGTGTGTATGTGTGTGTGTGTGTGTGTTAGAGTCTCCGATGTTTAGTTTCTCCCCGCAAAATAGAGACAAGTTTTCAACAACGTATTTCCGTTTCCATGAAGTCTGTGCATACCGTAGAATCCTCAATGACTTGGCCACAATGCGATCCACTGCACACTAACGATACAACCCAGCAGCAGTGCAGTGTCTCCTCTGTTGTGCTGCCTCACAGCAGCTTGATGGTAGTAAGTTCGTGTGGATATCTTGATGCTGGGCAAGTTGGCGGAATGAGGGAGCTGACATGAACCCAATGGTCTAGAGTAAGGTCATAACTGAATATGGATGACCGATCATACAAAGCCAGCAAAGCGACTCTCTAAACGTGTTGTTTCATCACAATCAGTGGCCTGTGCTCAGAATCTATTCTGATTATTCTCTGTATTGTTTGCTTCTTTGACATCAGCTACAAGCTTTTTTTTGTATTTTTCCAGACTCATTGATATGTGAGTATTGAATATGGTGGCTCCTCAATTTATGCGTGCTAAATATTGCCTTACAGTGTGGTCATTATACTTCGAAGTGTTCCAAATGCACACGATTAGTACAGTGGAAAACATGTTATGGCGAGTTAGCGCTTTGAGTTCGGTTTGTTTTATCAATGTGATTAGAAAAGGTAATTTAAAAGAGAGAGAGAGAGAGAGAGAGAGAGAGAGAGAGAGAGAGAGAGAGAGAGAGAGAGAAATCAGTGTGAAGAAATCGAATGAAATACCTCGTCAATGTGATAAGGCCCAGAGGAATGTATATGATCAGTAAACTGGGAGGAGGGAACATTCTGAAACAATGAGATTGACTAAAGCGATTCTAGAGTTTGACAGCTGCCACCACCTTACAGTATCGAACAGACTTTTTTCCACTCAGAGAGGATCTCCCACAGAATGACCTGGCATACGGCCAGCACTAAGGCGCAAAAGCATACACACGCTTCCAGGCAGAGGTTCCCGTCTTCTGTAAAGCTCAAACTAGGATTATCATTTCCTCATCCACGGTGATGAGCCAAGGGCACAAGCTAAAGAGCCACGAGCAAGATAACCACGCATCACATTCATCCTGAGAATATTGAACTGCCCTGAGACTGCGACGATCTAAAGCATACAAAAAGTCGTCAGTTGATTCATTGATTCATCGATTGATTAATTGATTTATTGATTGATTCATTCATTTATATATTCATTCATTCAATCATTTATTCGTTAATTCATGCATTCATTAAAAAATACCATTGTCCGCACACACGTACTTGATTTTGTCATGATACTGCTGTTAGTGATATGGTCCCCTGAGGTCATCTCCACTACAAACAACATGGAATACAGCGACATGAAACTCGCCAGGGCTGCTCTACCCAGACTGCCTGGTCAGGGCCTGAGGCAATAGTATACTGTCGTTTGTCGCTCACTTTCCTGCCTGGCGCCAGACAGCTGCCAGAACTAATGTGTCCTCTGTCTGCAACATGAACCTGGACGGCCAGCTCTGTGCAGGTGCAGGGAGTAGGAGCGAAATGTATCTGAGTGCATGCAGTCTGTGGGGAGCCAGTGAGTTAATCCAGTGTTACTAACTCCTCTCTGTCTCTTTCTACCATGTGTAGATTTCCTTTCTTTTCTTGTGAAAGGATAAAGAACGAGAACGCAAAGATGCTTAGAAGCCATGTAGGTATGTTCCAGACAATTATTTCATTTAGAATTAATTTGATTTATTCCAGGGATTGCGTTTCTTCAGTTACAAGAACACACCAACCAGCTGACCAACAAAGAAACCGAACCACTACCGAGCAACTTACCCATACAGCTAATGTGAAAGAGAGAGAGAGAGAGAGAGAGAGAGAGAGAGAGAGAGAGAGAGAGAGAGGGGAGGAATCTTCTGACACTCAGTCACTAAAACAAAAAATCAAAACAAACACACAAACAAAAAAGACCGCTTTCCCCGAAACGAAAAAGTATACAATAAGTCCACAGAGCACAAACGATCCATAACCAGAAGCTATCACCAGACGATCCATAACCTATCAGCCAGACGATCCATAACCTATCAGCCAGACGATCCATAACCTATCAGCCAGACTTACTTTGCCAGGACCCCGTCCACACAGACTGTGTAGCCAAAGCCTGAGGCAACACTATACGCCTGCTTGTCACTCATTTTCTGGGATGGCGCCAGACACTGACAGAACTAATGTGTCGTCTGACCACAACAGGGAGATGGACAGCCCCCTCCACGGAGGTTCAGGAAATTGAGAGAAGAATGTATCAGAGTGCAGTGTGTGGGGGGACTATTGATGTGACCCATGTGTATTGACTTCACGTAATATCCATTCGCCTTAATCAGATGTGCACATGGCTGCCCGTAACAGAAATAAACAAAATAAATGCCCAAAAGAAACAAGTACGTAAGGAAATAATTTTTATTGCTTTATTTTAAACAAACATTACATTTCTTTGAAATCTGAAATATTCTGGTCAGCGGAAATCTCCTATGCAACCATTCAGTTAATCAACTGAATAAGCAGTCGAAAGAGAGAGAGAGAGAGAGAGAGAGAGAGAGAGAGAGAGAGAGAGAGAGAGAGAGAGAGAGAGAGGGGAGACAGACACACATACAGAGAGAGAGAGAGAGAGAGAGAGAGAGAGAGAGAGAGAGAGAGACAGAGACAGAGACAGAGACAGAGGAGGGTAACAGATGAACTAAATGGACACAAAACCATCAAAACATTTTTTTCTCAGATCTTACTTCCATCGTTTACTCCTCAGAATGTAACCAGAATCTTAAG
>CM065722.1:77663303-77683303 GCA_033310375.1 Conus canariensis | reverse complement strand
ACTACTATCTACTCCTGACTACTACTACTTACTACTACTACTGCTTGTTCTTCTTCTTGTTTAAAAGCTGAACCTTTGCCAGCCTGCTTGTTTGTCCTTCATTGGTTTTCTCAACTGGACCCTAACTGCAAGCTTACACGTCTGTCTGTTGATGTTTTTCGCGTTGCACCTCTACACGCATACGACTTCGTCTGTCGCATTGAGAAACGTCCATTGGCGCCAGAAGAGTGGCGATCCCTGAACTCACTGTCAGTGCGCAGTGACCTGCAGGCTGAATGTCTGGCAGTAGCAGGTAGTATCCAGTCTCTGATGAGAACACCGCTGATCGAATGTTTTCTGACTGAGGGAAACGAGGACGACATAGGTGTAATTCTACGGTTCGCAACATCATGGCAGAGAACTGATAAAGCTTATGAATTACGTGTTTGAATTATTAGTTTGGACGAATACAGATACCAGAAAATGAAGTTTCTCAAAGGAAAAGATAACTTTAATACCTCAAACAACAAGCGAGTTACAATCCAGTGGTACTTTGAATGTGTTTCATCGGTCAGTACGACAGTGGAAGAAAGTGGATGAAAACTGTCAACAGGAACAACGAAAAGGATGTCCTGGGTTGAATCATGGCCAACTGACTAAGTTTTACATCTTCTTTGTTTTTTGTTTTTTTTTCTCATCTTCTGTGCCTCCTCAGTAGCACTGCACCCACGCCACCCTTTCTACTTCCCGCCCTCGGCCACAGTCTGGACTGCCCCCCCCCCCCCTCCCCCCAAGCCCCATATTGGCATAGGGAGCAGTCAAGGCCAAATCACCATAAGGCAACCCACCAGAGGAGACAGTGCATTGCTGCTTAGACACTTCGGTGGTGTTCAGTGGTGCCTGTTCTAAGCCAACATACGCAGGATATCACCTGGTAAGTCCCCTACTACGTCCCCTAACAACAACAAAAATTGCTTAGTCGCAGAGCCAGCGTGATTGAGCCTTCCCTGCAGAGGGTGCTACCACGTCCATTGCACGACAGTCCCAATGGACTTGTCAATACGAGTTGAACTCAACAGAATCTTACCATGGGTATTATCGTGAGAAGGAAGTCAAAACAGAGCTCACCATGAGAGCATCGCATAAAGGGCCACAGAATCGGAGACTTTGGTTGCCCACAGACCGATAAACACGCTGCTACTAAGGAATGGTTTACTGTCAGTTTGAATACAGCTTGATAGGCAATCATGAAATGGCAAAATTGAGCAGAAAATCTGAAGTCCCAGGAACACGACGCATACCATTAGGCTCAGACAGGTCGCTGGCATGAAGGCAACGTTGGGAAGGAAGTCGTTGGTTGTTGTTGTTTGGGTTTTGTTTGTTTGTTTTGGTAACAGCAAAGTAATCTAACCTCATTTATAGATTCAGCTCGCGGAACACATCTGTAGACACCGTCATACTACCAATGCTAATAGTGTGAGTGCGAGTGCGCGCGCGCGCGCGCACGTGTGTGTGTGTGTGTGTGTGTGTGTGTGTGTGTGGAATGAAAGAGAGAGAGAGAGAGAGAGAGAGAGAGGTGGGTGGAGTGGGAATGGGGGAACTGGGGAAGGGAGGAAGGGGGAACAGCAAAAAATATTTTACACATTCCAGTGGCGGTGGTTCTTTGCAGCATTTGAATGAGACTGGCTGTAGTCACATAGTAATTAAGAGCGTGGAGCTCAGAGAGGGAGGTTTGAGAGAGAGAGAGAGAGAGAGAGAGAGAGAGAGAGAGAGACAGAGACAGAGACAGAGACAGAGACAGAGAGACAGAGAGACTGAGTCTCAGAGAGAGACAGAGACAGATGAAGAGATCACGAGAGCTGTTCTGTCTCTGCTTAATACTGATGCCAAAACAATACAAAACAAAAAAGTAGGCGTACACTAAACTGCTCTGGAAAGTTTTTCTTTCGGTCTGTATAAAACGAACAGTCCGTACTCAGATCGAAAAGGAACGTGATCTGACGACTGACAGAGTGACAGCTTTCTTTACCGTCTCCAAGAAGTTGAATGGTCTCACATGTGACGGTCCGTTTATCTATTTGCCTGTAAAATCGTGCAAGAAGTATTCAATCAATTACATTTGAATAACACTTGGTAGGGAAATGGACTGTGGCCCCGAGCGAATCCTTCCGATGTTGGCCGCTGATCGCTGGTGTGAATCCGGATTGGTTGGTGGATCCTGGATCCGTTAGAAGTGGGCAAAGGTCTGCATTCTCCTGGACACCCTCCGTGTTTGAGGTTTTTGTTTTGTATTTTCGCTCAGCTTGTTTGGGATCTTTCCTTTTTTTCTCACTTTTCTTTTTCTTATTTTTTTCCCTGTACCTGCCATTTTGTCAGCATTGTCTGTCTTTCTTCATCAGCCTTCTTTCCTTCTTCATTTCTTCTAACTTTCACACACACACACACACACACACACACACACACACACACACACACACACACACACACACACACACACACACACAACCACACACACACACACACACACACACACACACACACACATGCACACACACACACATGCACACACATGCACACACACACACACACACACACACACACACACACACACACACACACACACACACACACATGTATACAAGCACTAAGGACTCATGCATGTATGCAAACACAAACACACACACACACACACACACACACACACACACACACACACACACACACACACATACACACATGTGTGCTCACTATGTCAGAGAGAGAGAGACAGACAGACAGACAGACAGACAGACAGACAGACAGACAGACAGACAGACAGACAGACAGATGGACTGTCAGAGAAGGAAAGGGGGAGATGGCGATCTGTGCATTTTCTGCGTCCGTACCTGACGGATATTTAGTACGTAGCAATGTCAAGCAGTTCCCAAGTATGTGCGGCACGGACATACTCCCAACAGGCGGTTAACTGCTGTTGCTGCTTTCTTTCTATTGCTGTTTTCAGTCCTCATAGTGAAGCTTTGTCAAAGACTATAGCACTTCTCTCACTGTTCTTAAACCTCTTTGTCGCTGCTTCCAACCATTTACTCACTTTGTTTTAGAAACACTTGCCATTTTGTGTGTCGAACTGTTTACAAGCGTATTCTTCCTGTTTTCAATCCTTTGCTTTTAATTGTTTCCTGACTTGACTTTCGCTATTTCCAAGCACGCTATCACTGTTTTTTCAACCGTTTGCTTAGGTTTTAGCCGTTTAGTCACTGTTTCCCAATATTTTTTTTACTTTTCTAACAATTGTCTTACTTTTTCCTGGTTTTTGTCACTGTCTTCAGCTGTTTGCGTACTGTTTTTAAGTGTTTTTCAATGTTTACAACCGTTTTTCTGACAGGGTTTACGACCGTTTCCGCATTGATTTTTCACTGCTTGTTGAATGTTCATAACAACTCTTTCAATGCTAACAACCACTTTCACAATTTTTCGTATTGTTACCAATCCTTTGCTCGCTGTTTCCAACAGTTCAGTCACTGATTAACTTTATTTTCTCTTTTGTTATTGTTATTGTTCGTTTCGTTCTGTTTCTGTTGTTTTTATTGCTCTTCGTGTTGTCGTTATTTTTTTTTTCTGACCGTTTGCCTGCTGGTTTCATTTACTGACTTGGAAAACAAGACAAAACTGTTTTCTCTCTCTTTCCAAACATTTTCTAACGCCCCCTGCCGTTTTCTCATTATCAGAATTAACCAGTTAGCCTTGTTGCCTGCATGCTTGTTCGTCTGTCTTCCTGTTGTTGTTGTTTCTGTTGTTGCTGTTGTTGTTGTTGTTGTTGTCTGAATTGCATCTCTGCTTGCGTTGTTCGTCTGCTTGTCTCATTGTCTACTGTTCTCGTCGTCGTCGTCGTCGTAGTTGTTGTTGTTTGTTGTTGTTGTTTTCTTCTTCTTCTTCTTCTTCTTCTCGCCACCACTACTTCTATTTCTGCAGCTGCTCCTGCTACTACTACTACTACTACTCCTTACTACTACTACTACTACTACTACTGCTTGTTCTTCTTCTTGTTTAAAGCTGAACCTTTGCCAGCCTGCTTGTTTGTCCTTCATTGGTTTTCTCAACTGGACCCTAACCTGCAAGCTTACACGTCTGTCTGTTGATGTTTTTCGCGTTGCACCTCTACACGCATACGACTTCGTCTGTCGCATTGAGAAACGTCCATTGGCGCCAGAAGAGTGGCGATCCCCTGAACTCACTGTCAGTGCGCAGTGACCTGCAGGCTGAATGTCTGGCAGTAGCAGGTAGTATCCAGTCTCTGATGAGAACACCGGCTGATCGAATGTTTTCTGACTGAGGGAAACGAGGACGACATAGGTGTAATTCTACGGTTCGCAACATCATGGCAGAGAACTGATAAAGCTTATGAATTACGTGTTTGAATTATTAGTTTGGGACGAATACAGATACCAGAAAATGAAGTTTCTCAAAGGAAAAGATAACTTTAATACCTCAAACAACAAGCGAGTTACAATCCAGTGGTACTTTGAATGTGTTTCATCGGTCAGTACGACAGTGGAAGAAAGTGGATGAAAACTGTCAACAGGAACAACGAAAAGGATGTCCTGGGTTGGAATCATGGCCAACTGACTAAGTTTTACATCTTCTTTGTTTTTTGTTTTTTTTTCTCATCTTCTGTGCCTCCTCAGTAGCACTGCACCCACGCCACCCTTTCTACTTCCCGCCCTCGGCCACAGTCTGGACTGCCCCCCCCCCCCCCTCCCCCCAAGCCCCATATTGGCATAGGGAGCAGTCAAGGCCAAATCACCATAAGGCAACCCACCAGAGGAGACAGTGCATTGCTGCTTAGACACTTCGGTGGTGTTCAGTGGTGCCTGTTCTAAGCCAACATACGCAGGATATCACCTGGTAAGTCCCCTACTACGTCCCCTAACAACAACAAAAATTGCTTAGTCGCAGAGCCAGCGTGATTGAGCCTTCCCTGCAGAGGGTGCTACCACGTCCATTGCACGACAGTCCCAATGGACTTGTCAATACGAGTTGAACTCAACAGAATCTTACCATGGGTATTATCGTGAGAAGGAAGTCAAAACAGAGCTCACCATGAGAGCATCGCATAAAGGGCCACAGAATCGGAGACTTTGGTTGCCCACAGACCGATAAACACGCTGCTACTAAGGAATGGTTTACTGTCAGTTTGAATACAGCTTGATAGGCAATCATGAAATGGCAAAATTGAGCAGAAAATCTGAAGTCCCAGGAACACGACGCATACCATTAGGCTCAGACAGGTCGCTGGCATGAAGGCAACGTTGGGAAGGAAGTCGTTGGTTGTTGTTGTTTGGGTTTTGTTTGTTTGTTTTGGTAACAGCAAAGTAATCTAACCTCATTTATAGATTCAGCTCGCGGAACACATCTGTAGACACCGTCATACTACCAATGCTAATAGTGTGAGTGCGAGTGCGCGCGCGCGCGCGCGCGCGCGTGTGTGTGTGTGTGTGTGTGTATGTGAATGAAGAGAGAGAGAAGAGAGAGAGAGAGAGGTGGGTGGAGTGGGAATGGGGGAACTGGGGAAGGGAGGAAGGGGGAACAGCAAAAAATATTTTACACATTCCAGTGGCGGTGGTTCTTTGCAGCATTTGAATGAGACTGGCTGTAGTCACATAGTAATTAAGAGCGTGGAGCTCAGAGAGGGAGGTTTGAGAGAGAGAGAGAGAGAGAGAGAGAGAGAGAGAGAGAGAGAGACAGAGACAGAGACAGAGACAGAGACAGAGAGACAGAAAGACTGAGTCTCAGAGAGAGACAGAGACAGATGAAGAGATCACGAGAGCTGTTCTGTCTCTGCTTAATACTGATGCCAAAACAATACAAAACAAAAAAGTAGGCGTACACTAAACTGCTCTGGAAAGTTTTTCTTTCGGTCTGTATAAAACGAACAGTCCGTACTCAGATCGAAAAGGAACGTGATCTGACGACTGACAGAGTGACAGCTTTCTTTACCGTCTCCAAGAAGTTGAATGGTCTCACATGTGACGGTCCGTTTATCTATTTGCCTGTAAAATCGTGCAAGAAGTATTCAATCAATTACATTTGAATAACACTTGGTAGGGAAATGGACTGTGGCCCCGAGCGAATCCTTCCGATGTTGGCCGCTGATCGCTGGTGTGAATCCGGATTGGTTGGTGGATCCTGGATCCGTTAGAAGTGGGCAAAGGTCTGCATTCTCCTGGACACCCTCCGTGTTTGAGGTTTTTGTTTTGTATTTTCGCTCAGCTTGTTTGGGATCTTTCCTTTTTTTCTCACTTTTCTTTTTCTTATTTTTTTCCCTGTACCTGCCATTTTGTCAGCATTGTCTGTCTTTCTTCATCAGCCTTCTTTCCTTCTTCATTTCTTCTAACTTTCACACACACACACACACACACACACACACACACACACACAAAACACACACACACACACACACACACAACACACACACACACACACACACACACACACACACACACACACACACATGCACACACACACACACACACACACACATCACACACACACACACACACACACACACACACACACACACACACACAGTACACAAGCACTAAGGAACCACATGTATACAAACACTAAGACCACAAGCAACACACAACACACACACACACACACACACACACACACACACACACACACACACACACACACACACACACACATACACACATGTGTGCTCACTATGTCAGAGAGAGAGAGACAGACAGACAGACAGACAGACAGACAGACAGACAGACAGACAGACAGACAGACAGACAGATGGACTGTCAGAGAAGGAAAGGGGGAGATGGCGATCTGTGCATTTTCTGCGTCCGTACCTGACGGATATTTAGTACGTAGCAATGTCAAGCAGTTCCCAAGTATGTGCGGCACGGACATACTCCCAACAGGCGGTTAACTGCTGTTGCTGCTTTCTTTCTATTGCTGTTTTCAGTCCTCATAGTGAAGCTTTGTCAAAGACTATAGCACTTCTCTCACTGTTCTTAAACCTCTTTGTCGCTGCTTCCAACCATTTACTCACTTTGTTTTAGAAACACTTGCCATTTTGTGTGTCGAACTGTTTACAAGCGTATTCTTCCTGTTTTCAATCCTTTGCTTTTAATTGTTTCCTGACTTGACTTTCGCTATTTCCAAGCACGCTATCACTGTTTTTTCAACCGTTTGCTTAGTTTTAGCCGTTTAGTCACTGTTTCCCAATATTTTTTTTACTTTTCTAACAATTGTCTTACTTTTTCCTGGTTTTTGTCACTGTCTTCAGCTGTTTGCGTACTGTTTTTAAGTGTTTTTCAATGTTTACAACCGTTTTTCTGACAGGGTTTACGACCGTTTCCGCATTGATTTTTCACTGCTTGTTGAATGTTCATAACAACTCTTTCAATGCTAACAACCACTTTCACAATTTTTCGTATTGTTACCAATCCTTTGCTCGCTGTTTCCAACAGTTCAGTCACTGATTAACTTTATTTTCTCTTTTGTTATTGTTATTGTTCGTTTCGTTCTGTTTCTGTTGTTTTTATTGCTCTTCGTGTTGTCGTTATTTTTTTTTTCTGACCGTTTGCCTGCTGGTTTCATTTACTGACTTGGAAAACAAGACAAAACTGTTTTCTCTCTCTTTCCAAACATTTTCTAACGCCCCCTGCCGTTTTCTCATTATCAGAATTAACCAGTTAGCCTTGTTGCCTGCATGCTTGTTCGTCTGTCTTCCTGTTGTTGTTGTTTCTGTTGTTGCTGTTGTTGTTGTTGTTGTTGTCTGAATTGCATCTCTGCTTGCGTTGTTCGTCTGCTTGTCTCATTGTCTACTGTTCTCGTCGTCGTCGTCGTCGTAGTTTTTGTTGTTGTTGTTGTTGTTGTTGTTGCTTTCTTCTTCTTCTTCTTCTTCTCTCTACCGCCACCACTACTACTATTGCTGCAGCTGCTCCTGCTACACTACTACTACTACTACTACTACTACTACTCGCTTGTTCTTCTTCTTGTTTAAAGCTGAACCTTTGCCAGCCTGCTTGTTTGTCCTTCATTGGTTTTCTCAACTGGACCCTAACCTGCAAGCTTACACGTCTGTCTGTTGATGTTTTTCGCGTTGCACCTCTACACGCATACGACTTCGTCTGTCGCATTGAGAAACGTCCATTGGCGCCAGAAGAGTGGCGATCCCCTGAACTCACTGTCAGTGCGCAGTGACCTGCAGGCTGAATGTCTGGCAGTAGCAGGTAGTATCCAGTCTCTGATGAGAACACCGGCTGATCGAATGTTTTCTGACTGAGGGAAACGAGGACGACATAGGTGTAATTCTACGGTTCGCAACATCGTGGCAGAGAACTGATAAAGCTTATGAATTACGTGTTTGAATTATTAGTTTGTGACGAATACAGATACCAGAAAATGAAGTTTCTCAAAGGAAAAGATAACTTTAATACCTCAAACAACAAGCGAGTTACAATCCAGTGGTACTTTGAATGTGTTTCATCGGTCAGTACGACAGTGGAAGAAAGTGGATGAAAACTGTCAACAGGAACAACGAAAAGGATGTCCTGGGTTGGAATCATGGCCAACTGACTAAGTTTTACATCTTCTTTGTTTTTTGTTTTTTTTTCTCATCTTCTGTGCCTCCTCAGTAGCACTGCACCCACGCCACCCTTTCTACTTCCCGCCCTCGGCCACAGTCTGGACTGCCCCCCCCCCCCTCCCCCCAAGCCCCATATTGGCATAGGGAGCAGTCAAGGCCAAATCACCATAAGGCAACCCACCAGAGGAGACAGTGCATTGCTGCTTAGACACTTCGGTGGTGTTCAGTGGTGCCTGTTCTAAGCCAACATACGCAGGATATCACCTGGTAAGTCCCCTACTACGTCCCCTAACAACAACAAAAATTGCTTAGTCGCAGAGCCAGCGTGATTGAGCCTTCCCTGCAGAGGGTGCTACCACGTCCATTGCACGACAGTCCCAATGGACTTGTCAATACGAGTTGAACTCAACAGAATCTTACCATGGGTATTATCGTGAGAAGGAAGTCAAAACAGAGCTCACCATGAGAGCATCGCATAAAGGGCCACAGAATCGGAGACTTTGGTTGCCCACAGACCGATAAACACGCTGCTACTAAGGAATGGTTTACTGTCAGTTTGAATACAGCTTGATAGGCAATCATGAAATGGCAAAATTGAGCAGAAAATCTGAAGTCCCAGGAACACGACGCATACCATTAGGCTCAGACAGGTCGCTGGCATGAAGGCAACGTTGGGAAGGAAGTCGTTGGTTGTTGTTGTTTGGGTTTTGTTTGTTTGTTTTGGTAACAGCAAAGTAATCTAACCTCATTTATAGATTCAGCTCGCGGAACACATCTGTAGACACCGTCATACTACCAATGCTAATAGTGTGAGTGCGAGTGCGCGCGCGCGCGCGCGCACGTGTGTGTGTGTGTGTGTGTGTGTGTGTGTGAATGAAAGAGAGAGAGAGAGAGAGAGAGAGAGAGGTGGGTGGAGTGGGAATGGGGGAACTGGGGAAGGGAGGAAGGGGGAACAGCAAAAAATATTTTACACATTCCAGTGGCGGTGGTTCTTTGCAGCATTTGAATGAGACTGGCTGTAGTCACATAGTAATTAAGAGCGTGGAGCTCAGAGAGGGAGGTTTGAGAGAGAGAGAGAGAGAGAGAGAGAGAGAGAGAGAGAGAGACAGAGACAGAGACAGAGACAGAGACAGAGAGACAGAAAGACTGAGTCTCAGAGAGAGACAGAGACAGATGAAGAGATCACGAGAGCTGTTCTGTCTCTGCTTAATACTGATGCCAAAACAATACAAAACAAAAAAGTAGGCGTACACTAAACTGCTCTGGAAAGTTTTTCTTTCGGTCTGTATAAAACGAACAGTCCGTACTCAGATCGAAAAGGAACGTGATCTGACGACTGACAGAGTGACAGCTTTCTTTACCGTCTCCAAGAAGTTGAATGGTCTCACATGTGACGGTCCGTTTATCTATTTGCCTGTAAAATCGTGCAAGAAGTATTCAATCAATTACATTTGAATAACACTTGGTAGGGAAATGGACTGTGGCCCCGAGCGAATCCTTCCGATGTTGGCCGCTGATCGCTGGTGTGAATCCGGATTGGTTGGTGGATCCTGGATCCGTTAGAAGTGGGCAAAGGTCTGCATTCTCCTGGACACCCTCCGTGTTTGAGGTTTTTGTTTTGTATTTTCGCTCAGCTTGTTTGGGATCTTTCCTTTTTTTCTCACTTTTCTTTTTCTTATTTTTTTCCCTGTACCTGCCATTTTGTCAGCATTGTCTGTCTTTCTTCATCAGCCTTCTTTCCTTCTTCATTTCTTCTAACTTTCACACACACACACACACACACACACACACACACACACACACACACACACACACACACACACACACACACACACACACACACACAACACACACACACACACACACACACACACACACACACACATGCACACACACACACATGCCACACACACACAACACACACACACACACACACACACACACACACACACACACACACACACACACACATGTATACAAGCACTAAGGACTCATGCATGTATGCAAACACAAACACACACACACACACACACACACACACACACACACACACACACACACACACACACACACATACACACATGTGTGCTCACTATGTCAGAGAGAAGAGAGAGAGACAGACAGACAGGACAGACAGACAGACAGACAGACAGACAGACAGACAGACAGATGGACTGTCAGAGAAGGAAAGGGGGAGATGGCGATCTGTGCATTTTCTGCGTCCGTACCTGACGGATATTTAGTACGTAGCAATGTCAAGCAGTTCCCAAGTATGTGCGGCACGGACATACTCCCAACAGGCGGTTAACTGCTGTTGCTGCTTTCTTTCTATTGCTGTTTTCAGTCCTCATAGTGAAGCTTTGTCAAAGACTATAGCACTTCTCTCACTGTTCTTAAACCTCTTTGTCGCTGCTTCCAACCATTTACTCACTTTGTTTTAGAAACACTTGCCATTTTGTGTGTCGAACTGTTTACAAGCGTATTCTTCCTGTTTTCAATCCTTTGCTTTTAATTGTTTCCTGACTTGACTTTCGCTATTTCCAAGCACGCTATCACTGTTTTTTCAACCGTTTGCTTAGGTTTTAGCCGTTTAGTCACTGTTTCCCAATATTTTTTTTACTTTTCTAACAATTGTCTTACTTTTTCCTGGTTTTTGTCACTGTCTTCAGCTGTTTGCGTACTGTTTTTAAGTGTTTTTCAATGTTTACAACCGTTTTTCTGACAGGGTTTACGACCGTTTCCGCATTGATTTTTCACTGCTTGTTGAATGTTCATAACAACTCTTTCAATGCTAACAACCACTTTCACAATTTTTCGTATTGTTACCAATCCTTTGCTCGCTGTTTCCAACAGTTCAGTCACTGATTAACTTTATTTTCTCTTTTGTTATTGTTATTGTTCGTTTCGTTCTGTTTCTGTTGTTTTTATTGCTCTTCGTGTTGTCGTTATTTTTTTTTTCTGACCGTTTGCCTGCTGGTTTCATTTACTGACTTGGAAAACAAGACAAAACTGTTTTCTCTCTCTTTCCAAACATTTTCTAACGCCCCCTGCCGTTTTCTCATTATCAGAATTAACCAGTTAGCCTTGTTGCCTGCATGCTTGTTCGTCTGTCTTCCTGTTGTTGTTGTTTCTGTTGTTGCTGTTGTTGTTGTTGTTGTTGTCTGAATTGCATCTCTGCTTGCGTTGTTCGTCTGCTTGTCTCATTGTCTACTGTTCTCGTCGTCGTCGTCGTCGTAGTTGTTGTTGTTGTTGTTGTTGTTGTTCTTCTTCTTCTTCTTCTTCTTCTACCACCACCACTACTACTATTGCTGCAGCTGCTCCTGCTACTACTACTACTACTACTACTACTACTACTACTACTGCTTGTTCTTCTTCTTGTTTAAAGCTGAACCTTTGCCAGCCTGCTTGTTTGTCCTTCATTGGTTTTCTCAACTGGACCCTAACCTGCAAGCTTACACGTCTGTCTGTTGATGTTTTTCGCGTTGCACCTCTACACGCATACGACTTCGTCTGTCGCATTGAGAAACGTCCATTGGCGCCAGAAGAGTGGCGATCCCCTGAACTCACTGTCAGTGCGCAGTGACCTGCAGGCTGAATGTCTGGCAGTAGCAGGTAGTATCCAGTCTCTGATGAGAACACCGGCTGATCGAATGTTTTCTGACTGAGGGAAACGAGGACGACATAGGTGTAATTCTACGGTTCGCAACATCTGGCAGAGAACTGATAAAGCTTATGAATTACGTGTTTGAATTATTAGTTTGGACGAATACAGATACCTGAAAATGAAGTTTCTCAAAGGAAAAGATAACTTTAATACCTCAAACAACAAGCGAGTTACAATCCAGTGGTACTTTGAATGTGTTTCATCGGTCAGTACGACAGTGGAAGAAAGTGGATGAAAACTGTCAACAGGAACAACGAAAAGGATGTCCTGGGTTGGAATCATGGCCAACTGACTAAGTTTTACATCTTCTTTGTTTTTGTTTTTTTTTCTCATCTTCTGTGCCTCCTCAGTAGCACTGCACCCACGCCACCCTTTCTACTTCCCGCCCTCGGCCACAGTCTGGACTGCCCCCCCCCCCCCCCCCAAGCCCCATATTGGCATAGGGAGCAGTCAAGGCCAAATCACCATAAGGCAACCCACCAGAGGAGACAGTGCATTGCTGCTTAGACACTTCGGTGGTGTTCAGTGGTGCCTGTTCTAAGCCAACATACGCAGGATATCACCTGGTAAGTCCCCTACTACGTCCCCTAACAACAACAAAAATTGCTTAGTCGCAGAGCCAGCGTGATTGAGCCTTCCCTGCAGAGGGTGCTACCACGTCCATTGCACGACAGTCCCAATGGACTTGTCAATACGAGTTGAACTCAACAGAATCTTACCATGGGTATTATCGTGAGAAGGAAGTCAAAACAGAGCTCACCATGAGAGCATCGCATAAAGGGCCACAGAATCGGAGACTTTGGTTGCCCACAGACCGATAAACACGCTGCTACTAAGGAATGGTTTACTGTCAGTTTGAATACAGCTTGATAGGCAATCATGAAATGGCAAAATTGAGCAGAAAATCTGAAGTCCCAGGAACACGACGCATACCATTAGGCTCAGACAGGTCGCTGGCATGAAGGCAACGTTGGGAAGGAAGTCGTTGGTTGTTGTTGTTTGGGTTTTGTTTGTTTGTTTTGGTAACAGCAAAGTAATCTAACCTCATTTATAGATTCAGCTCGCGGAACACATCTGTAGACACCGTCATACTACCAATGCTAATAGTGTGAGTGCGAGTGCGCGCGCGCGCGCGCGCACGTGTGTGTGTGTGTGTGTGTGTGTGTGTGTGTTGTGAATGAAAGAGAGAGAGAGAGAGAGAGAGAGAGAGGTGGGTGGAGTGGGAATGGGGGAACTGGGGAAGGGAGGAAGGGGGAACAGCAAAAAATATTTTACACATTCCAGTGGCGGTGGTTCTTTGCAGCATTTGAATGAGACTGGCTGTAGTCACATAGTAATTAAGAGCGTGGAGCTCAGAGAGGGAGGTTTGAGAGAGAGAGAGAGAGAGAGAGAGAGAGAGAGAGAGACAGAGACAGAGACAGAGACAGAGACAGAGAGACAGAAAGACTGAGTCTCAGAGAGAGACAGAGACAGATGAAGAGATCACGAGAGCTGTTCTGTCTCTGCTTAATACTGATGCCAAAACAATACAAAACAAAAAAGTAGGCGTACACTAAACTGCTCTGGAAAGTTTTTCTTTCGGTCTGTATAAAACGAACAGTCCGTACTCAGATCGAAAAGGAACGTGATCTGACGACTGACAGAGTGACAGCTTTCTTTACCGTCTCCAAGAAGTTGAATGGTCTCACATGTGACGGTCCGTTTATCTATTTGCCTGTAAAATCGTGCAAGAAGTATTCAATCAATTACATTTGAATAACACTTGGTAGGGAAATGGACTGTGGCCCCGAGCGAATCCTTCCGATGTTGGCCGCTGATCGCTGGTGTGAATCCGGATTGGTTGGTGGATCCTGGATCCGTTAGAAGTGGGCAAAGGTCTGCATTCTCCTGGACACCCTCCGTGTTTGAGGTTTTTGTTTTGTATTTTCGCTCAGCTTGTTTGGGATCTTTCCTTTTTTTCTCACTTTTCTTTTTCTTATTTTTTTCCCTGTACCTGCCATTTTGTCAGCATTGTCTGTCTTTCTTCATCAGCCTTCTTTCCTTCTTCATTTCTTCTAACTTTCACACACACACACACACACACACACACACACACACACACACACACACACACACACACACACACACACACACCACACACACACACACACACACACACACACACACACACACACACACACACATGCACACACACACACATGCACACACATGCACACACACACACACACACACACACACACACACACACACACACACACACACACACACACACATGTATACAAACACTAAGGACTCATGCATGTATGCAAACACAAACACACACACACACACACACACACACACACACACACACACACACACACACACACACACACATACACACATGTGTGCTCACTATGTCAGAGAGAGAGAGAGACAGACAGACAGACAGACAGACAGACAGACAGACAGACAGACAGACAGACAGATGGACTGTCAGAGAAGGAAAGGGGGAGATGGCGATCTGTGCATTTTCTGCGTCCGTACCTGACGGATATTTAGTACGTAGCAATGTCAAGCAGTTCCCAAGTATGTGCGGCACGGACATACTCCCAACAGGCGGTTAACTGCTGTTGCTGCTTTCTTTCTATTGCTGTTTTCAGTCCTCATAGTGAAGCTTTGTCAAAGACTATAGCACTTCTCTCACTGTTCTTAAACCTCTTTGTCGCTGCTTCCAACCATTTACTCACTTTGTTTTAGAAACACTTGCCATTTTGTGTGTCGAACTGTTTACAAGCGTATTCTTCCTGTTTTCAATCCTTTGCTTTTAATTGTTTCCTGACTTGACTTTCGCTATTTCCAAGCACGCTATCACTGTTTTTTCAACCGTTTGCTTAGGTTTTAGCCGTTTAGTCACTGTTTCCCAATATTTTTTTTTACTTTTCTAACAATTGTCTTACTTTTTCCTGGTTTTTGTCACTGTCTTCAGCTGTTTGCGTACTGTTTTTAAGTGTTTTTCAATGTTTACAACCGTTTTTCTGACAGGGTTTACGACCGTTTCCGCATTGATTTTTCACTGCTTGTTGAATGTTCATAACAACTCTTTCAATGCTAACAACCACTTTCACAATTTTTCGTATTGTTACCAATCCTTTGCTCGCTGTTTCCAACAGTTCAGTCACTGATTAACTTTATTTTCTCTTTTGTTATTGTTATTGTTCGTTTCGTTCTGTTTCTGTTGTTTTTATTGCTCTTCGTGTTGTCGTTATTTTTTTTTTCTGACCGTTTGCCTGCTGGTTTCATTTACTGACTTGGAAAACAAGACAAAACTGTTTTCTCTCTCTTTCCAAACATTTTCTAACGCCCCCTGCCGTTTTCTCATTATCAGAATTAACCAGTTAGCCTTGTTGCCTGCATGCTTGTTCGTCTGTCTTCCTGTTGTTGTTGTTTCTGTTGTTGCTGTTGTTGTTGTTGTTGTTGTCTGAATTGCATCTCTGCTTGCGTTGTTCGTCTGCTTGTCTCATTGTCTACTGTTCTCGTCGTCGTCGTCGTCGTAGTTGTTGTTGTTGTTGTTGTTGTTGTTCTTCTTCTTCTTCTTCTTCTTCTACCACCACCACTACTACTATTGCTGCAGCTGCTCCTGCTACTACTACTACTACTACTACTACTAC
Organism: Conus canariensis; assembly: GCA_033310375.1. Classification (NCBI taxonomy): domain Eukaryota; kingdom Metazoa; phylum Mollusca; class Gastropoda; order Neogastropoda; family Conidae; genus Conus; species Conus canariensis. The sequence continues at coordinate 77,667,402 of CM065722.1, read as the reverse complement.
TACTACTACTACTGCTTGTTCTTCTTCTTGTTTAAAGCTGAACCTTTGCCAGCCTGCTTGTTTGTCCTTCATTGGTTTTCTCAACTGGACCCTAACCTGCAAGCTTACACGTCTGTCTGTTGATGTTTTTCGCGTTGCACCTCTACACGCATACGACTTCGTCTGTCGCATTGAGAAACGTCCATTGGCGCCAGAAGAGTGGCGATCCCCTGAACTCACTGTCAGTGCGCAGTGACCTGCAGGCTGAATGTCTGGCAGTAGCAGGTAGTATCCAGTCTCTGATGAGAACACCGGCTGATCGAATGTTTTCTGACTGAGGGAAACGAGGACGACATAGGTGTAATTCTACGGTTCGCAACATCGTGGCAGAGAACTGATAAAGCTTATGAATTACGTGTTTGAATTATTAGTTTGTGACGAATACAGATACCTGAAAATGAAGTTTCTCAAAGGAAAAGATAACTTTAATACCTCAAACAACAAGCGAGTTACAATCCAGTGGTACTTTGAATGTGTTTCATCGGTCAGTACGACAGTGGAAGAAAGTGGATGAAAACTGTCAACAGGAACAACGAAAAGGATGTCCTGGGTTGGAATCATGGCCAACTGACTAAGTTTTACATCTTCTTTGTTTTTTGTTTTTTTTTCTCATCTTCTGTGCCTCCTCAGTAGCACTGCACCCACGCCACCCTTTCTACTTCCCGCCCTCGGCCACAGTCTGGACTGCCCCCCCCCCTCCCCCCAAGCCCCATATTGGCATAGGGAGCAGTCAAGGCCAAATCACCATAAGGCAACCCACCAGAGGAGACAGTGCATTGCTGCTTAGACACTTCGGTGGTGTTCAGTGGTGCCTGTTCTAAGCCAACATACGCAGGATATCACCTGGTAAGTCCCCTACTACGTCCCCTAACAACAACAAAAATTGCTTAGTCGCAGAGCCAGCGTGATTGAGCCTTCCCTGCAGAGGGTGCTACCACGTCCATTGCACGACAGTCCCAATGGACTTGTCAATACGAGTTGAACTCAACAGAATCTTACCATGGGTATTATCGTGAGAAGGAAGTCAAAACAGAGCTCACCATGAGAGCATCGCATAAAGGGCCACAGAATCGGAGACTTTGGTTGCCCACAGACCGATAAACACGCTGCTACTAAGGAATGGTTTACTGTCAGTTTGAATACAGCTTGATAGGCAATCATGAAATGGCAAAATTGAGCAGAAAATCTGAAGTCCCAGGAACACGACGCATACCATTAGGCTCAGACAGGTCGCTGGCATGAAGGCAACGTTGGGAAGGAAGTCGTTGGTTGTTGTTGTTTGGGTTTTGTTTGTTTGTTTTGGTAACAGCAAAGTAATCTAACCTCATTTATAGATTCAGCTCGCGGAACACATCTGTAGACACCGTCATACTACCAATGCTAATAGTGTGAGTGCGAGTGCGCGCGCGCGCGCGCGTGTGTGTGTGTGTGTGTGTGTGTGTGTGTGTGTGTGTATGTGAATAGAGAGAGAGAGAGAGAGAGAGAGAGGTGGGTGGAGTGGGAATGGGGAACTGGGGAAGGGAGGAAGGGGGAACAGCAAAAAATATTTTACACATTCCAGTGGCGGTGGTTCTTTGCAGCATTTGAATGAGACTGGCTGTAGTCACATAGTAATTAAGAGCGTGGAGCTCAGAGAGGGAGGTTTGAGAGAGAGAGAGAGAGAGAGAGAGAGAGAGAGAGAGAGAGACGAGACAGAGACAGAGACAGAGACAGAGACAGAGAGAACAGAAAGACTGAGTCTCAGAGAGAGACAGAGACAGATGAAGAGATCACGAGAGCTGTTCTGTCTCTGCTTAATACTGATGCCAAAACAATACAAAACAAAAAAGTAGGCGTACACTAAACTGCTCTGGAAAGTTTTTCTTTCGGTCTGTATAAAACGAACAGTCCGTACTCAGATCGAAAAGGAACGTGATCTGACGACTGACAGAGTGACAGCTTTCTTTACCGTCTCCAAGAAGTTGAATGGTCTCACATGTGACGGTCCGTTTATCTATTTGCCTGTAAAATCGTGCAAGAAGTATTCAATCAATTACATTTGAATAACACTTGGTAGGGAAATGGACTGTGGCCCCGAGCGAATCCTTCCGATGTTGGCCGCTGATCGCTGGTGTGAATCCGGATTGGTTGGTGGATCCTGGATCCGTTAGAAGTGGGCAAAGGTCTGCATTCTCCTGGACACCCTCCGTGTTTGAGGTTTTTGTTTTGTATTTTCGCTCAGCTTGTTTGGGATCTTTCCTTTTTTTCTCACTTTTCTTTTTCTTATTTTTTTCCCTGTACCTGCCATTTTGTCAGCATTGTCTGTCTTTCTTCATCAGCCTTCTTTCCTTCTTCATTTCTTCTAACTTTCACACACACACACACACACACACACACACACACACACACACACACACACACACACACACACACACACACACACACACACACACACACACACACACACACACACACACACACACACACACACAATGCACACACATCACACACAGCACACACATCACACACACACACACACACACACACACACACACACACACACACACACACACATGTATACAAACACTAAGGACTCATGCATGTATGCAAACACAAACACACACACACACACACACACACACACACACACACACACACACACACACAACACCACATACACACATGTGTGCTCACTATGTCAGAGAGAGAAGAAGACAGACAGACAGAAGACAGACAACAGACAGACAGACAGACAGACAGATGGACTGTCAGAGAAGGAAAGGGGGAGATGGCGATCTGTGCATTTTCTGCGTCCGTACCTGACGGATATTTAGTACGTAGCAATGTCAAGCAGTTCCCAAGTATGTGCGGCACGGACATACTCCCAACAGGCGGTTAACTGCTGTTGCTGCTTTCTTTCTATTGCTGTTTTCAGTCCTCATAGTGAAGCTTTGTCAAAGACTATAGCACTTCTCTCACTGTTCTTAAACCTCTTTGTCGCTGCTTCCAACCATTTACTCACTTTGTTTTAGAAACACTTGCCATTTTGTGTGTCGAACTGTTTACAAGCGTATTCTTCCTGTTTTCAATCCTTTGCTTTTAATTGTTTCCTGACTTGACTTTCGCTATTTCCAAGCACGCTATCACTGTTTTTTCAACCGTTTGCTTAGTTTTTAGCCGTTTAGTCACTGTTTCCCAATATTTTTTTACTTTTCTAACAATTGTCTTACTTTTTCCTGGTTTTTGTCACTGTCTTCAGCTGTTTGCGTACTGTTTTTAAGTGTTTTTCAATGTTTACAACCGTTTTTCTGACAGGGTTTACGACCGTTTCCGCATTGATTTTTCACTGCTTGTTGAATGTTCATAACAACTCTTTCAATGCTAACAACCACTTTCACAATTTTTCGTATTGTTACCAATCCTTTGCTCGCTGTTTCCAACAGTTCAGTCACTGATTAACTTTATTTTCTCTTTTGTTATTGTTATTGTTCGTTTCGTTCTGTTTCTGTTGTTTTTATTGCTCTTCGTGTTGTCGTTATTTTTTTTTTCTGACCGTTTGCCTGCTGGTTTCATTTACTGACTTGGAAAACAAGACAAAACTGTTTTCTCTCTCTTTCCAAACATTTTCTAACGCCCCCTGCCGTTTTCTCATTATCAGAATTAACCAGTTAGCCTTGTTGCCTGCATGCTTGTTCGTCTGTCTTCCTGTTGTTGTTGTTTCTGTTGTTGCTGTTGTTGTTGTTGTTGTTGTCTGAATTGCATCTCTGCTTGCGTTGTTCGTCTGCTTGTCTCATTGTCTACTGTTCTCGTCGTCGTCGTCGTCGTAGTTGTTGTTGTTGTTGTTGTTGTTCTTCTTCTTCTTCTTTCTACCGCCACCACTACTACTATTGCTGCAGCTGCTCCTGCTACTACTACTACTACTACTACTACTACTACTACTACTACTACTGCTTGTTCTTCTTCTTGTTTAAAGCTGAACCTTTGCCAGCCTGCTTGTTTGTCCTTCATTGGTTTTCTCAACTGGACCCTAACCTGCAAGCTTACACGTCTGTCTGTTGATGTTTTTCGCGTTGCACCTCTA
>CM065722.1:77655803-77658303 GCA_033310375.1 Conus canariensis | reverse complement strand
AATGGTTTACTGTCAGTTTGAATACAGCTTGATAGGCAATCATGAAATGGCAAAATTGAGCAGAAAATCTGAAGTCCCAGGAACACGACGAATACCATTAGGCTCAGACAGGTCGCTGGCATGAAGGCAACGTTGGGAAGGAAGTCGTTGGTTGTTGTTGTTTGGGTTTTGTTTGTTTGTTTTGGTAACAGCAAAGTAATCTAACCTCATTTATAGATTCAGCTCGCGGAACACATCTGTAGACACCGTCATACTACCAATGCTAATAGTGTGAGTGCGAGTGCGCGCGCGCGCGGTGGTGTGTGTGTGTGTGTGAATGAGAGAGGAAGAGAGAGAGAGAGAGAGAGAGAGAGAGAGGTGGGTGGAGTGGGAATGGGGGAACTGGGGAAGGGAGGAAGGGGGAACAGCAAAAAATATTTTACACATTCCAGTGGCGGTGGTTCTTTGCAGCATTTGAATGAGACTGGCTGTAGTCACATAGTAATTAAGAGCGTGGAGCTCAGAGAGGGAGGTTTGAGAGAGAGAGAGAGAGAGAGAGAGAGAGAGAGACAGAGACAGAGACAGAGACAGAGACACAGAGAGAGAGACAGAGACAGAGAGAGAGAGACAGACAGACAGACAGAGATCGACAGACAGACGGACGGACAGACAGACAGACAGGAATGGAGACAGAGACACAGAGAGAAGGAAGGGGGAAGGGAGGGAGAGAAGGAAAGGGCGCAGAAGGAAATTTTATAGACTGTAGAAAAAACAACAACAACAACAACAACAGAGTTTTGCCCTGATGTCACCCACATTTATTTGTACACAAAGAATGAGAATATTTACGAAAACAAAGAGCGAAAAGGCGTGAATATGTACCTCTGTATGTGGGAGGCCAGACGGAGGGTGTACACGTGCATGAAAGGTGAGGATTGGAGGGATCAATATGGGAGATGGTGAGGAGATCTTCAGGGACCAGGGTGGAGTGCGTACACAGGAAAGTGTATGTTGGAGTTGTCATGATTACTGCAGCTTTGTTGCTTAGAGCTGAATCAAACGTTCACAAATCCAGGAATGACATAGTGGGCTGCCACTCCTATCTTATTGTTTCTTTGTGTGTTCACTTTCTGTGTTGGCTTGGGCACTGGAACAGAGGAATCTCTACAATGTTACTGTCGATGTTCCCTTGGGAAAGTGTACCTAGCATTGATTCAGTGCACCCATGATTTGTTTGATTGATTCGTGTGTGTGTGTGTGTGTGTGTGTGTGTGTGTGTGTGTGTGTGTGTGTGTGTGTGTGTGTGTATTTGAGTACAAGTGTTTGTGTGTGCACGAGAGAGAGAGAGAGAGAGAGAGAGAGAGAGAGAGAGAGAGAGAGAGAGAGAGAGATTCATTAATGCATACAGAGTACAATAAACACATAGCATAACATTTTTAAGCTCAGATAAAACGATACACCAGCTGAAATAACCAAATATAAACTATAATGTAGCGACATTATATAATCAAAATAGATGCATAGTGAAAGGTGAACACATTAAATGAATCTTGCACGCATGCGCTGTATTGAAGGTTAAGAAACAATTGAGGCTGATATGATTAATTCGTTTGTACCGCTGAAAATCATATATCTAATACTTTTTTAAATGCAGGTGTTGATTTGATGTAGACAATTAATTTGTATGGTGAGTTCCAATGTCTTTGGACAGTGAACAGAAAACAGCAATTTCTAAATGTTTCTGTTCAAGTCTTCAGAAACACAAAGTGGGATTTATGGTGACAGTGGTGGTCAACGGTATGAGGAGGCAGACAGGAGATTAAAATGTAAACTGGAGATGACTTTTTGACAAACAAGGGTTAGATTGAATTGAATGCGTACTTCAGTAAGTAACCAATTGTAGTCCATATGTAACATGGTCTCGATTGTTTTTATTGCCTATGTGAGACAATCTTTGCACCTGAATTTTGCAACCTTTTGTATATTATCTATTACAACGTTGAGGATATCCGGCCTAAACAGCTTTGCAACTGGCAAGTTTACATGGAACAACAGCACAGAGCAGCGTTTTATTACTGCAGGTATGAGCTAGTGATGAATGGAATTTGTCTTAGTTAGATGCACAGGAAGATCTGCAGATGTGAGGTGTGCGCATGTTGCGTGATGAGTCATGAGATGAAAAATCTTGTATTGCGTGTAGAAGAGTCAATGTCAAAGTTTCCCGCACTGACAGTAGATATCTTGACACAGTTGGAAGAGTTTCCGAATGAATGAGAAGAACCTGAGTTTTGTCGTCATTCTCTTTCACTTTATGATCATCAGTTGTCTAAAATTGTACCTGGCCAATGGTGTATGCATGTTTTCATGACGTTCTGTTTTACTGGATGGCAAAGCCAGTAAAGTTGAGTGCCCTCTGCAGATAAGTGGATGGAGATGGACTGACTTTTAATGAGTACAAGAAGGGGCTCCATGTACATTATTAATAGATCAGGACCCACTACTGTGCCCTGGGGTACAAAAA
>CM065722.1:77640803-77648303 GCA_033310375.1 Conus canariensis | reverse complement strand
GTATTCTAATGTGGTTCACAAGGTTTGAATAATTCGTCTTGGCATTTTCAACTTGTTTGTACTTTCGTGTTCAACTTACTTGCAGCCCTAGTGCGACCTCTACCGGCTGTGCGATAAACATGACAACTCACTCAGTCTTCTGACCTTGGACAGTGATACACTGTCTGCCCTGGTGACCCTTTGAGCTGTCAGTCTATGGCCATCATCTGTGTGTGTGTGTGTGTGTGTGTGTGTGTGTGTGTGTGTGTGTGTGTGTGTGTGTGAGAGAGAGAGAGAGAGAGAGAGAGAGAGAGAGAGAGAGAGAGAGAGAGAGAAGTCTGATTTGTGTGTGTGTGTGTGTGGACCAATTAAACAACATTTACGGTGCTTGGGGAAAATCGTTAACAGTATGCAATTAGCAGAGAGTTTATCTCTTATCGTTAGTCCTTAAAGTCAGCATTCAATATGCTTTATTCGAAGATGAGGAGTATTTTTTTAATTAAAAGATGCTAAATCAGAGACCAGGTCGTTAAAACATCGTCTTTGTCATCGACGTCCTTTTTATCCATGTATGTTGTATATATGTGTGTCAGGCTTGCCCTGGTGTGTAAAGGCTCTCACGATTGGTACCTGATATGACTGGACTTTTCCTGGTGGTATGGAAAACCAATGGGAGTGAGAGATTAGATCATGTTATACCAGTCAGTCTGAGGAAGTTGGCATGTATGGTGAATGGAGTAACACAGCCGTTCCTCATTGAAGAAAGGATTTCTCTTCAGACTGCTAGTCTCTAAGGTGTGTGGAGCTTTTCTGTAATGGAGGTGAAGTGGGTTTTAAAAGGACAGAAGCTGGGTTCTCTCTCTCTTTCTCTCTCTCTCTCTCTCTCTCTCTCTCTCTCTCTCTCTCTCTCACACACACACACACACACATTATCAAATACTTCGATCGGATTACAAAACCAACTTAATGTGTTAAAAACTGAAGTAGACAAACAAAACTTAACAATAAATTTGGACAAAACCAACATCGTTGGTTTTACATCCGTAAAAGAGAACAACTTGCAGCAAACGAAATCTGGCGGTATGGGAATGAAACGGTGAAGGTAACAAACAAATATGAATATCTAGGTGTGATTTTTACTATAAAACTAGGGTTAACCGCAGGCTGGTCAGAAATTGCTGGAAAGGCCAGAAAGGGAGTAATCGAAATTCTTCGTACAATGAGAAGATTAAACTCTATTGATCTTTCGATTTTTTTGGAAACTAATTGATACTCAGATAGTACCTATTTTGACATATGCTGCTGAAGTCTGGGGACTTTGTGAAAACAAATTGAAAATGTACACACTTTTGCAATCAAGAGATTTCTTAATGTACCTCTTCACACATGAAATAAAATGTGCTGTGGAGAATCAGGCAGGTTCCCTTTGTCTATTATAAGCTACGTTAAATGTATTAGGTATTGGTTAAAACTAATTTGACTTTCTGAAAAACGTTTATGTAGACAGGCATATGAAATGCTCGCGAAACAAGATGGAATTGGACATTGTAACTGGGTGTCTGACATAAAGAGTATTCTGATAAAAATGGATTTGGAATAGTTTGGGTTACGCAGATGGTAGGCAATGAAAAAGTGTTTCTGTCGGAATTCCGACAACGGCTTCTTGTTTGTTTTCAACAGAATTGGCATGCTCATATAACAGACACAGAGAAATTTGCTTGGTACAGCTCTTTTAAAGACGTATTCCAGTCGGAGAAATACCTCAACGAAGTAACACATAGATGCCACCGGGATAATCTGGCAAGGTTTAGAACTAGAACCCGAGGATTGTACGCGAACAGAAGATGGTTTTATACAAATCTTTCCGCCATGTGTCCAAACAGTGTAGAAGACGAAGGCCATTTCCTGTTTGGCTGCAGGGAATATGAAGCTTTACGTTTGACGTCAATCGTTTTTCAGCAATACAATATGAAAAGACATAACTTAGTTCGAATAATGTCATCAGCAGATGGAGATACTATCAAATCGCTTGCAGAGTTTATCGCTGAAGCATATGAACGAAGAAAGAAAATTCTTTTCTCGTGAAGCAGTTTCCGGATGACGAACAAGATCCTGTGAACAATTCTAAGTGCTACACATTGTCATTACTTCAGTATATCTGATGATCTCGTGATTGCTGTCGGATGGTCCTAGATTATCTCTTACTTTGATTTACTATCGACGTATATTTTGCCTGTAATGCATTAAGTTAGATTATTTTGACTGTAGATGGAATGCTGTAGTGGAATGTCCTTTTTGACCCCTTTCTTTCTTTCGTCTGTATGTGTGTATGTGTTAAGTTTATGTGTGTCTTTTGCAAGAACACTGTTAATTCCCCCTCCTCCCCCACCCCCTTGGCATGACGGCCAGTTAGACTATTGTCAATAAAGACTGTCAATTGTCAATTCTCTCTCTCTCTCTCTCTCTCTCTCTCTCCTCTCTCTCTCCAAAATAAATAAATAAATAATAATAAATAAAAATAAAAAAATAAAAGGCACAGAGTAAAGAAGCTATCAGCTTATCTATTCACCCTCAATGAAATTATTCGTTTTCATATTCGTATTCGTATGCGTATTCTCTCTCTCTCTCTCTCTCTCTCTCTCTCTCTCTCTCTCTCTCTCTCTCTCTCTCCTCTGTGCATGTGTGTGTGTCTCTCTTTGTCTCTCTCTGTCTCTCTCTGTCTCTCTGTCTGTCTCTCTCTGTCTCTGTCTCTGTCTCTGTCTCTCTCTCTCTCTTTCTCTCTGTGTGCGTGTATGGATGTCTGTCTGTCTCAGTGTGTGTGTGTTGTGTGTGTGTGTGTGTGTGTGTGTGTGTGTGTGTGTGTGTGTGAAAGAGAGAGAGAGAGAGAGAGAGAGAGAGAGAGAGAGAAAGAGAGAGGCAGAGAGAGAGAGAAAGAGAGAGTGTGTGTGTGTGTGTGCGCGCGCGCTCGCGCATGTGTGTGTGTGTGTGTGTGTGTGTGTGTGTGTGTGTGTGTGTGTGTGTGTGTGAACAAGCTTGCTCAAATGTATGTTTCGAATTGAGGAAGATAATGTGGTTCACTTGTTCTGAAATGACATCAAGAACAAATGCCAACGGAACAAATCATTTTATGGAAATATTGCTGAACTTTATATCAATCCCCAATGTCATTGCCAGTCCTCTGTAAAAACTGCTAAACGGTTTTCACACATCGGTGTCACATGAGGAACGATCTGAGTTCTGCAATCCCCCCTCCCCCCCCCCTCTCTCTCTCTCTCTTTGTCTCTCTCTCTCTCTCTCTCTCTCTCTCTCTCTCTCTCATTTCAAGCTAACGTTCATCTGACAACAAACAGGATGCATTGTGTGTGTGTGTGTGTGTGTGTGTGTGTGTGTGTGGTGTGTGTGTGTGTGTGACACACACATACAATACATACACCACACACACACACACACACACACACACACAGAGACAGAGAGACAGAGAGAGAGGAGAGAGAGAGAGAGAGAGAGAGATTTGGAAGAATGAAAGAATGAAAGAACAAAAAAAAAAATAGAAGGAAAGAAAGAAAGAAAGAAAAAAATAACATCAAAGATACTGACAGAATATTAAGAAGTAAAACAAAGAAAGTAAAAAATAAAAACAGATAAGATAAAATAAGTGGGAAAAAACTGAAGAGACTCAGATAAGTCGCAAGAAAGAAAGAAAGAAGGAAAGAAAGAAAAAGGAAAAAAAAGAGTTCTCTCCCCTAAACATCAACAATTCATAACTCCACTGCTACAAGCTTAATAGATGGAGAATAAACAATGGCTCTAAAACGCACAAGAAGCGTTCAGCCATGACTCAGAGTGCGTGCTCACGTGAAAGGTTTCCACACGCCCACCCACCCGCCACCTTCCTTGCCGTTCCCCCCCCCCCCCCCCCCCACACACACACACACGCGTGCGCGCGCACCCTCCCACTTTAACCCGATTCCCTCGGCACGTGCAGAACGAGCGTACAAGCTAGTAAGGGCTTGACAGAGCATGCACCAAATTAGCATGACATTGACATTTGGGCAAGCTCCCCTGCCGCTCACAGGGTGGTCCGGTTCAACAGAATTGATCCCTGGCACGTTCAAATTCATGAAACGTTCGTAAACACATCGCAGAGGCGAACATACCAACGTTTTGTGAAATGGTTACGTGATCAATACTTAAATCAATTTCTGGAGTTGACTTGTATATATGATTCATTTTGGGGCATTTAAACCTGATTGAAGCGCAAAAAGATTTGACGACAGTATGCATGTTTGCTACATCCACCAGAGAGATCATGGTTTCATGTGTGTCCATGTATTTGATTGTTTGTCAGCAGAATTATGCAAGAGTAATAAGTCAATGTTAAAAAAATGATGGCAAGATGGAATGTAGGGGCAGTGAAGGTTTTTTGTTTTTAATTTCTCTGCCTCATTCTTCCCCTCCCCTTCCCTCCTCGCCCTACTCTGTCCATGAAATCTTTGATCGTAACTGGTGGTCAGAGTGCTAGATTTCAGGTAAGGCGACAAACCAAGATTCCAAGAGCACTACGTGATAAGTGCATGTAATAGAACCCGCAACAGCAAGGGAACTTTCCCTCACTGAATCACGAGAAACAACAACAACAGCAACAGCAACAACAACAACAAAGAATAATAAAAGCAGGCTGTTTAAAAAAGAAAAAGAAAAAGAAAAAAAGAATATGGTCGTGCTCTAAAACAAACACGTGTTCTCCTTGGAGACAATAGCTCAAATTTCACATGGGTATAAAAAAAAATACAAAACAATATGATGTATAACAGTAGTGGTTATGGGAATACATCTCTCTCTCTCTCTCTGTCTCTGTCTGTCTGTCTGTCTCTCCTCTCTCTTCTCTCTCTCTCTCTCTCTCTCTCTCTCTAACATCACACACGCAACCCATTGTGCAGATACATATTGCACCCACGCACTAACGCACATCCACATGCATAAACATGCAGAAACGTGGGCGTACTCTATGCACAGACACCCACTCACTCATGCACACGTATACGCTCGTGCACACAGGTTCAAGTACATACAGAGATAGACAAAATCTATAGTCTCATTCCATCTATCTTAGGACCAAGAAAAGCATTCAAATCAATTCTTCTGGTGTTGTCAACTCAGTTAAAGCCATGATACATTGCACATATGGGTGGGATGGGGGCGGGTTCTAAAGAAAAAACAGGAAGAAGTTGATTTCATTGGGATTCAATGCAAAATGTACATATCCATGAGATGGGTGCTGATGCTGACGTCAAATGCCTGACTGATGTCACACATCACTCAATCGAACTTCTACAGACTTCGTGATATTTTACGGAACACACACACACACACACACACACACACAGAGGCGATGCAAACAGACACACAGACACATACTCTCTCTCTCTCTCTCTCTCTCTCTCTCTCTCTCTCTCTCTCTCTCTCTCTCTCATATCACAGATGTGAACAGAGGTAAAACTGAACTACTACTACTACTATTACTACTACTACTGCTGCTGCTGCTGCTGCTGCTGCTACTTCTACTGCTGCTGCTACCACGCACACACAACCCTGTTGGTTGTTAGCTTCAGCTTGGTGGAAATTACAGTTTCCAACATGACAATAAAAGTTGTGTGTGTGTGTGTGTGTGTGTGTGTGTGTGTGTGTGTGTGTGTGTGTGTGTGTGTGTGTGCGCATGTGTGTTTGTATGCATGTGTCCCAGCGTGTTCGTGTGTGTGTGTTTGTGTGTGTATCACTGAGCACATATTGTTAGCTACACATAACACCTCGTCCAGCATGTTGGATAAATGTGTAGAGCTTAAATCGGTCATTTTTGTCATTTTGTCCATAAGCTATCATTTTTGTTAAGTGTTTTCTTACTAATTTACTTTAGCAAATAAAGTAATCAGTCATATCCTCTGCGCATTGTGACTCGTAGCTTAGAAAATAAGATGTAATCGGACAACTGTACCTGCACTAATCCCTCCTAAATACAACTCACACTGAGATTTATCTGTCAAGACTGGAACTCTCCACTATGCTCCCACTAAATTCTGCCAGCTCTTTCAACTTTATTACTTGCTGTAAGATTCGTTTAAAAAAGGAGTGACTGAGGGCGGAAAATGACCCAAAATTTAGAAAGAGAGGGGGTTAGTTACCGGCAAGGACACAGACAAACATACTACACGACAAGACAATGCATTTTGACCGCTTGGGTCTTCTTCAGGGAAAAACAAATAACAACTAGGACAGTGAAAACGCTGAACGAGAAACCACTTATCTTCTCGTATTCGGCGCAAAATTAAAAGACGCGCATCGCAACACGCACACACAGACACAGACACACACACAAAACACACACACACACACACACACACACACACACACACGCGCGCGCGCGCGCGCGCGCGCGCGCCGCTGGGTTGTATGGAAACACCTGTCGATAACTGCCTCAGGTAGTCAACGTGGACATCAAATCAGGTGGCAGACAAAGGCTGCTCATTTCTCGGAGGTGGAACTGATCGTCACCAGAAACACTGCTGGAAGCTGTCAATTTCTATTGTCATTTTCTTCCTCCAAACACAAACTTCGTGTTCTTGTCTTCCCGTCCCCCCCCCCCCCCCAACCCCTCCCAGCCTTTTTCATCTTTCGTTTGTTGCCAGTGTCACTTTCGCCTTCAGCATGAGATGGATTGTCAGTGTACACAATAAACTAAAATGTCAAAGCTGGAATGCATTTGTTAGTGTTTCTGGTGCTGTCTGTCTGTCTGTCTGTTGTATGTTTGTCTTTCTTTCTTTATTTGTCTGTCTGTCTGTCTGCCTGTCTCTCTCTCTCTCTCTCTCTCTCTCTCTCTCTCTCTCTCTCTCTCTCTCTCTCTCTCTCTTAGACCAGTCAAAAAAAAATCTAGTAATGCCGGTTTTAGGTAAGGAGAATAGGGAGGACGGGGCACGGGTAAAGGTTGAGCAACACGATTGAAGCTTTTCAAACGTCACATGCACCACGACTAATGAAAGAAAAGGTTTATTAATGGCAGTACTTGAGATTTAAGGTTGGTTGTAATTCATTTGTTCGTGTTCCTTCTGCACGGGAAGCCGTTTGCACAGGCGTCTGTTTGGAAGTGATTACACGAAGGCTGTGCGACTGATCTGAACAAAACTTGATGGAAAAGTAGAATGAAGTGCAAGAACGAAGCACTCAATTTTGTTGTGAGTCTGAAATGCGGACCAGGTTCATCAAAACACCTCCGAGATGTGCATAGCAAGAGCGAGATAGGCAGACAGACAGACAGACAGACAGACAGACAGACAGACAGATAGATAGATAGATAGATAGAGAAGAGAGAGAGAGAGAGAGAGAGAGAGAGAGTGTGCATACGTGCGTATGTACACGCCTGTGTGTGGTGTGTGTGTGTGTGTGTGTGTGTGTGTGTGTGTGTGTGTTGTGGTGGTGTGTGTGTGTGTGTGTGTGTGTGGTGTGTGTGTGTGTGTGCGTGCGTGCGTG
>CM065722.1:77635803-77638303 GCA_033310375.1 Conus canariensis | reverse complement strand
TAACAAATTCTGTACCTCTGTACAAATTCTGTACTTCGTTCTCCTTCACCTGCCACATTTACAGAATTTGCACCCCCACCCCCCCTTTCCCTTTCTACCGCGCGCGCGCACACACACACACACACCACGCACGCACGCACGCTACACTTTTAAAAATCCTCTAAGAGGTTATCGTACACGGACGTTGGTTTAGACCCCATATTCCATTAGAACGCGATCCGCCTCTGTCATACACATGTCTCGTGTTCAGGCAGGATGGGATGTTCCAGCGCCATCTGGGGAAGGCTGCATAGCACTAAAAGGCAACATGTGTAAGCCACGGATTTCTGCCTGAATAGCAGAGGAGTAGCACTAAAAGGCAACATGTGTAAGCCACGGATTTCTGCCTGAATAGCAGAGGAGTTTAGAAACTGGACATAAAAGAGAATAGGATGAACAACAAGAACGTATATATAAATTGTAATCTAGTTGGTATTTCAGATTCTCGCTATTTCAAATCTACGTAGTCTTCGATATAAAGAAGATAAGTGATATCGTAAAGAATGAAAGGCAAAAAGAAACTATTTTTTGATTTACACATAGCCACTGTTTTGGTTCCCAGTGTGTCATTAAATCGGCTACGTACATAGAACACGCGTCACTCACTGTCAATAAGAATCCGTCTCACAAGAAGATCTGATATTCCAAGACGGCTCTCTACTCTATCACACACACACACACACACACACACACACACACACACACACACACACACACACACACACACACACGCACACACACACACACACACACACAGAGTACATTTTCTTAATGATATTCGATGTTGTCTTTTATAACCTTGTCTGCTTTTCTATGTGTTGTCAGTTAGTTTGTGGCGTCCTTCGATGGGAGAGCTCTCTGACACTAGCTCTGCGACTAAGCAATTGTTATCGTCAGCACGGGGCTTAGATGGTGGTGTCCTGCGTGTGTTGGATCACTAACCACCATAAAAGTGGCTTTGTAGCAGTGTAAACATCTCTTCTGGTGGGCTGCCTCATGGGAACTTGACTTTGATTGCTCCCTGTGGATTGCCGGGCAAAGCCAGGGTGTGGCTGTGAATGGCGAGACTGAATGAACGGCATGGTGGTAATGCCTCTGAAGTGCCATGGAAGATAGGCTCCTCAGAAAAGTCTTGGCAGTTCTGAAGACGGGTCATCTTTCTTTTTCTTGCTTCACTGTTCGTTGCCCAGAATGGACAGCGTGTTCCCTTCATTCCCGACCGAATACCAAATCCCTTTAGGGCATGCCCCTCCCAAACCCTTCCCCCTTTCGTCTTATCCTCAACTCCAGTCCCCCCCCCCCACTCTCTCTCTCTGTTCCCACCTTTCTTTTATCTCCAGACATAAACCCCACCACCCCCAACTCGTTTACCTCAGACTAATCATATCCAGTAATCATCGAGAGGGGAAAAAAACCGTCCCGAAGTATGGATCGATGGAAACTGGCGACCAACACGACACTTGGGACCTCCCCCAAAATCATACGTTCCAAACCCCATCACGATTGAACCAGAAACGAACACAGTTGATTCAACTCAGGGTGAGGTGTAGGTTCATGTGCGCCTGTATGGGGGGCTGGGAAGTTGGGTGAGGGTGAGGGTGAGTTTACAAGGGCAGGAGATGGGGGTGAATGGGAGGAAAATGAGGTAAAAGATGGGTTGTCGGCGGAGTGAAGGGGGGTACATAGGGTTGGGTAAGGGGGTAATTCTTATATTATTTGACACGTCTTTTCTGCTTTCTGTTTTTGAGATGGAGATAAGAAAGCAGGGATGGGGGAGGAACCAAACATAGGGAAGGAGACAGACAGATCAGCACACACACACACACACACACACACACACACACACACACACACACACACACACACACACACACACACACACACACACACACGAGCGTGCGCGCACATGTGTGTGTGTGTGTGTGTGTGTGTGTGTGTGTGTGTGTGTGTGTGTGTGTGTGTGTGTGTGTGTGTGTTGTGTCAGAGACAAAGACAGAGACATAGACAAGAGAGACTCTAATGTTGGAATTGTCTTAGCCAATATCCAGATCAGAGGAATTAAATGTGATTCTATTGGTCATTGTTAAGGTCGGTCCAGCCATCTCAAGTTGAACACTGCTGGTAACGTTTTAAGTAATAGTTTCAATGTTTCATAATCGTTACTTTCGAACACGATTTGAAAATGTACAATTATTGCTTTAAAGATGCATACAAGACATGACAGATATACAATTTGCAAACATCGTAATAAACACTGATTTACAGTGTTTCAGCATTGGACCATCTAATGCAATTTCTTTCAGGCAGGTGAGCACATACGACAGAATATATTACAAAATGTATAACCAACAAAAGCCACACTGAAATCTGTCTTGCCAAATATTAATACGTAAAACAAGATAAGGTTATGATTCACAGTGAATAATACAACATAACCCACGTCAAACTAGCATTTAAACCA
>CM065722.1:77628303-77630803 GCA_033310375.1 Conus canariensis | reverse complement strand
GACACCATCGTACTTCAATCTAAGCACTCTAAATGAGCAATATTCTTTAAAAAATTCTGCTTTTTCCATGAACTGTATTGTAATGTTTACAATGAAAGAAAACGTGCGTCTGTCAAATGTAAAGAGAATGGACCATGCATACGGTTTGCTTAGAGAGACTTAAGACTTCAGACTTCAGAATTGTATTCAGTAAGGCCATCGGCCCATTTGAAGGGGAATGGCCATAACCATTTACATTCTCTCACCCCACACACACACACACACACACACACACACACACACACAACACACCCCAAAACACACACACACACACACTAGCGCGTGCTTAATTAATGATGGGAGGGATGTGAGTGGGGCAATTCAAGAGAGAGAGAAAGAGGGTCGGTACCAACTACAGCTTCAGACAAGACTAAGTGCTCTGTTTTACTCACCACGAGTTGGAAGCGAGTGTGTTCAGTGACTTCCATGCAGAAACTGAACAGGCAGTCTATTAATTATATGGAGTGCCTCGACTTTTACTTCTCTGTTCCTTCCAGTCTGTCAGTACTCACATGTTTCGCCCACTTCTCCTTCCCTCCCCCCTTCCCGTTCACTCTTTATCAAGTCTTACACACACACACACACACACACACATCACCACACACACACACACACACACACACACACACACACACACACACGCACACACACACACACCACACCACACCCACACCACACACAACACACACACACACACACAGACAAACACGCACGCACGCACGCACACACACACACACACATACACACACACACACACACACACACAACACACACACACGCACACACACAGACACAGACACACACACACACACACACACACACACACACACACACACACACACACACACACAATATGCGCAGGGAGGCGTGCGCGCTGGGAGGCGTGCTCACTCCACACACACACACACACACACACACACACACACACACACACACACACACACACACACGCTCAGAGAGAGAGAGAGAGAGAGAGAGAGAGAGAGAGAGAGAGAGAGAGAGAGAGAGAGAGAGGAACATTGAACATTTTCAAAGTCATTAGCTATACAGCCTTGATGACAGGGTAGGAGGGGGGAGGGGTGCAAGGGTGCAAAACAAAAAAAGAAATAACACAAACAGTAAATCCACAACAACCATGTAATTAAAACAATCATTCTATTCCAAGCACCCAAGCTTGGATTCCGGCCATCCAGAACAATGCACCGTCAAGTATTCGCAATGTATCAGCAAAAACCTAAAACATCTTGCTGCCTCCTTTAAAATTCATTGTATCTTTTAATCACCTCGGTTTCAGTTCTTCTCACTTCGAATTTGTAACGCCTCTGCAGTATACCTTGCAAGAGATTTCACCCAGACACCATCGTACTTCAATCTAAGCACTCTAAATGAGCAATATTCTTTTAAACATTCTGCTTTTTCCATGAACTGTATTGTAATGTTTACAATGAAAGAAAACGTGCGTCTGTCAAATGTAAAGAATGGACCATGCATACGGTTTGCTTAGAGAGAGTTAAGACTTCAGACTTCAGAATTGTATTCAGTAAGGCCATCGGCCCATTTGAAGGGGAATGGCCATAACCATTTACATTCAAAACACACACACACACACACCACACACACACACCACACACACACACACACAACACACACACACACACCACACCACTAGCGCACGCTTAATTAATGATGGAGGGATGTGAGTGGGGCAATTCAAGAGAGAGAGAAAGAGGGTCGGTACCAACTAAAGCTTCAGACAAGACTAAGTGCTCTGTTTTACTCAACCCCACACCAACACAGAAACCCACCACACCACTACAAACACACCCAACCCACCCACCCCACAACACACACACACACACATTACGCCCTTAAGTTGTTCTAGTCCATCCGCAAAGTTTGCACTTTCACTTGAAGAAAAGCTGAGTCGTGCTTCTTTTCATTAATCAAGATCTTCGTCATCATCTATCTATCTATCATCTATCATCATCTATCACCACACTCCATCACCACACACACACCAATCTCACTATCATCTACACTCCCACACCAACATACCACCACCCCCCCAACAACCATCCGCATCGCTGCATTTATCACACTGCTCACTCCCACCATCGTCACCACACCTCACGCTACCCAACTTCCCCGCCTACTCCTCGTCTACTCCCTCACCGTCCTGACTCAGCCTGCGCCTGCCTCATCCCCTACTATCCACTCAATCACTACCTATACACCCCCCACACAATCACATCTATATCAAATCTGCGCTGTTGGCGTGGCGCTCTGGTGGTGTGGTTTTTG
Source organism: Conus canariensis (assembly GCA_033310375.1). Classification (NCBI taxonomy): domain Eukaryota; kingdom Metazoa; phylum Mollusca; class Gastropoda; order Neogastropoda; family Conidae; genus Conus; species Conus canariensis. The sequence goes on along the minus strand of CM065722.1, from coordinate 77,628,463 downwards.
TTGTCGTCGTGTTCGCGCGCGCACCGCTCCGCCCTTCACACTACGTGTCCCGTGTGTGTGAGAGTGAATGCGTGAGTGTGAGAGTGGACTTTTTTGTTATTTATAGTGTGTGGTGTGGGTAGGGGGGGGGGGGGGTGGTGTGGGGGTGGGGGTGTATGGG
>CM065722.1:77605803-77608303 GCA_033310375.1 Conus canariensis | reverse complement strand
AAGTTTGAGTCCACATCCCTTTCAAGCAGTAGTGTTTTAATGTATATATTTGTTTTATTTCATGCATGACGTTTATCGAAGTTACCCATGTTTTATGTGAACTCACTATACATGGTGAATAAGAACTTTATGGAATATAGACACAGTTCAAGAGATAATTCCACAATCAGAGGCAGAACAACTTAAGCATCCTCTGACAATTCAATGCCACGGATAGATTAATATTTCCTGAATTGTAATGATAAAATGTCAACGGATATAACATCAAAGTACTGTGAACGAAAATGTCCCTGTCTCAGTTTTCTTTGAGCATCAAATCAATATCCATAGCTTCCGCTAGCTTCAACACACGCATCGGTATTACAACAAACCATTGTGTTCCAACTTCTTATGCCTTCATTAATTGAAAAAAAATGACAGACCATTCTGTGGTATTAAATGATTCTTTTTGTATTTCAAAATGTACCAGGAATGAAATCTCAGATGTATTTCATTCTTTATGCATGCACTGTGATATCACATGTGAGGTGAATGTTACTACAGATAAATGTTCCAGGCACGAAACCTGGTTAGGTCTTCATGCTGTACATGCTGAGGTCACTTTGTGAGCGGTTTCCATTGCAGTAACCGGTCGGTAATGTTTAAAGAGCCTCTTATGCTGACCTTCCTTGGGAATAAAACTTACAGTTTTATTATATCTGAGTTACAATATACAAGAAGCATCAAAACCTTCATTTATTGAGTGCACAAGAAAGACACACAGATCTAACACCCCTTCACCCCAGCAACCCCCCTCCCCCCTGCAGATTGTTGTCAACCCATTATATCTAGGACTTTTTGCTATCCATTTCTATACGAAATTCCAATGTCTAATAACAAAAAAAAAATCTTATCTTCAGTTCAATCCCTCATGTCTTCTGACAAGCGAAGGATGTTGCAAAGATCGGTTGAAATAGTGAGATCATCAATGATAATGCTCGTTTCTTTGGTTTCACAGCGAACTCAAGGCACTAAACTTTGCCCCAAGTATCTGGGTGTCATTCTATTAATGGTACTCTGCCTGTATTTACATTGTTTTCCACTGCTGTTTGACTACCCTCATTACTCTTAAAGTCATTCTACTTGTTGGTTTGTCTGCTTATCTTCATTAACGTTGGATTTTGCGCCGCGTACCAATCTACACATAATCCGCTTGAAGCCCCCGCAAGGACCAAAGCTTTGTTAAGAATCCGGAATCTGCTGAAATAGCCCGAAGCGTCTACTGCTCTGTATGATCACCCAGATCAGCTTGGGGAAGATGGGCAGATGTCTTTCATTCCTATATACTTTCATGGTTTACTGAACAGACAGACCCAGCTCACACAGTCGGGGCACAGCAAACTAATTGCAAGAAAGCTTCTGGAACTGGATGTTTACCGATGGCAGTGGCGTAGCACATTGTCAGTTAACACAGCTCATGACGTCTGCAGAACAGCTGTTTTGTATAACAGAATACAGCTGTCTCTCTCTCCAGCCCCATTCTCACTGTCTGAATGTCGAGTTCCACGCATTATACACACGTGCACGTACTATACGTTCATTCACATAGGGCTGTCTAAACGTCACTTTCAGCGCATTAGACACATGCGCGTTTACAATTACAAAACATGGACCCGCACCTGTCTGCCTGTCTGTCGGTCGGTCTGTCTGTCTGCTGGTCTATCTGTCTGCCTGTCTGTCTGTCTCTGTCTATATGTGTGTGTGTTGTTTCTCTCTCTCTCTCTCTCTCTCTCTCTCTCTCCTCTCTCTCTCTCTCTCTCTCTCTCTCGGGAAGACAGCATAATTGTCAAAAATGGTAAAGGGCGCCGGCTGTTGGCGGGTGGGGTGAGGTTGGGATGGGGTTCAATGGTGACTCAAGAGACACGGTGGTGCTCCCAAAGCATTCAGGTAGATAATAGAGTTTTAACTTCACAACACACACACACACACACACGCGCGCGCGCGCGCGCGCGCGCGCGCACATACACACACACACACACATGCACGCTCTTGAATGCGCATACTCTCTCTTTTTGTCTGTCGCTCTCTCTCTGTCTCTCTCTCTCTCTCTCTGTCTCTCTCTCTCTGTCTTTCTTCCAATCATAAGTTGAGAAGGCAGGCAAATACAGATAAACAGTTCTTCAGTCATCACGAAAAGGCCCTTCTAATGATTGGCGAAGACAGGGAGAGTGGAGGAGATGAAGATACGATCATTCAATACACACTCGGTAAACATCCAACTCTTCGCTGTCTGCATCCAATCCATTACAGTCTGTCCTGTGCACGTTGCTCCGATACAGCCGACCGACGTTTGTGCCCCGGGCATAGAAGACACTGGCAACATTGAGGTCGACCTTTTTTGCAGCGTCCACCAGAGATGAAAAGGCGGATACCAGTGACTACCAAAGGCGGTGGGTATACCTAACACAGCATGACTAACACCACACTGATATCTTTTTAGACGGGCATCTAAAATGAGTCA
>CM065722.1:77578303-77585803 GCA_033310375.1 Conus canariensis | reverse complement strand
ACACACACACACACACACACACACACACACACACCACACACACACACACACACACACACACACACACACACACACACACACACACACGCACGCACGCACACACACACACACACACACACACACACACACACACCACACACACACACGCACGCACGCACGCACGTACACACACACACACACACACACACACACACACACACACACACACACACACACACACACCACAGTTTAGTAACTGGCACACAAATTGTCCCTTTTTAAGATATATGCAAAAGTTTCCCCTTCATTCGCGGGAAAGACATTCCTGGTCATCACAAAATTGTTTTTTTTTTCTAAGCTGTTCCTGTTTGCTTTGAAATAAAAATGAATAGAATGATAAGACGAGAAAAAATGAGGACGATATCGATGACGATAATAAGTCGACAACGATAACAACAAAAACGATGACGACGACGACGACTAGAACAACGACGATTCGTCGATGGAGACGACCGCGATGATTGCTTAGATAAAGAGAAAACGATGACGAGGAAAACTGCTTTAAAAGTGACAAACAATAAAGGGCAACAATGAGAGAGAGAGACAGAGAGAGAGAGAGAGAGAGAGAGAGAGAGAGACAGAGACAGAGACAGAGAGACAGAGAGACAGAGAGATGCATGCCGGCTTGATCCACCACTCAGCCCTACAATTAGCCTCAGAATCAAGCGAAACACGGTGCACTCTCCCCCCACAAAGCTGCACGTCCAACCTTCGTGTTCTGCCCATCAGCCTGAATGCCGGCAAAAGCAGCTGCCTCTCCTGGGCTTTCTGCACACAGTCTGTGCAAGTCTTCAGGGGACTGGGAGGCTTTGGCTGTGCAGGGTAAAAAGCTTTTAACTGAAGTTGCCTTTTTTTGTTTCTTTTCGTTGTTGTTTCTTTTGTGTGTATTGATAGAATTCGGAATGTCATTTCTCTCCTGCCCTCTGCTCTTCCACATCTCAATCGATCCCTTTCTCTCTATCTCAAGAAAAAAAAAAGAAGAAAAAAGCTGGACAAACAAACAAACAAAAGTAAACTGAAAAGTCAGCGTTATCGCCACCACCACCGGCAGTGACTATGATGCTCCGAGCAGGCAATACAAATATATCTGCCTTCAAAAGGGATTGCGATGGTTCCCTTATGCAGCTAGTCAAGAGTTTTCATATCTGTAACATATTTTCATAATTTCATGTTCCCAGTTTCTCCATCTTCAAATCCCCCCCTCCTTCCCCCCCCCCCCCCCCTCCTTAAGTCCAAATCTTTGCCAAGTCATTACTATGAAGATAGCTCAGTTGTTGGCCTGCGCTTGTTTTTTCCCCCACTATTAGATTGCTCGTCTATGTATTTGTCTGACTTTATTCAAGTTTAAAAGGCTGTGCCAGTCTTGAATAAAAGTTACTCTGTGTTAGGTTTTCTTATGGGAGCAAAAAATACCCAACTTGTTTACTGTGAAATATGAAGTATTATATACATACAAACATACGTGCGTAGATACATACATACATACCTACATACATACATACATACATACATACATACATACATACATACATACGCACATGCATGCATACATACTATGATACAATCTTTGATATCCCTTGTATCATTAAATGATCTTTGATCTCCCTTACATATATATATATATATATTTTTTTTTTTAAGGCATTTTAACACTACTGATTCTCTCTCTCTCTCTCTCTCTCTCTCTCTCTCTCTCTCTATATATATATATATATATATATATATATATACAGTATATGTTTCTTGTCTTGTCAACTGTTTTTTCCACGCTGCTATATTTCTTTCTTTAAATCGTTGCCAAGTCTTTGATATAATGATGGAGGAATCGTTAGCCTGCACTTGTTTCTCCCACTACTAAGTTGTTAGGATTTTTATATTATTATATATATAATATATATATGTGTGTGTGTGTGTGTGTGTGTGTGTGTGTGTGTGTGTGTGTGTGTGTGTTTAAATATATATATATATATATATATATATATATATATATAATATATATGTGTGTGTGTGTGTGTGTGTGTGGTGTTGTGTGTGTGTGTGTGTGTGTGTGGTGTCTATCCATGTGTGCGTGTGTGAGACAGGCAGGCAGATTGATAAATGAAAGAGAACTGAATTGCTATACAACAAACTGTATGAGATAGCAAGTGCACAATAGATGTTAGCTGACTTAATAGCTTAAAGCACCGTTTTTTGATACTCTTTCCTTTCTCGTGACGGATGTTTTGTAGTCTGGACTAGCTCCATGACTTTGATTACTTGCTGTTCAACAAGTCAACGAAGAAGAAAACAGTGCAACCATGCTCACCTTCTTTTTTAGCGCAAAGAGTGAAACACAGTCGAACCCCTGTAAATTTCTCCTTACTTTGCGATCACATTTGTACCTTTAAAGCCCGTTGCTTGGACAGATAATTTAAAACCAGTTTGTGTAGATAGTGAACGAGGACAGGGATTGGGTCACAGTGGTTAAGCCCTGAGTTTGCATCAGATGTTCTGCGTTCAAATCCCTTTGGCACCCAATGTAATTATATAGCAATTCACCACCTGTCTTAACATGTTGCAGCTCTCTCTCTCTCTCTCTCTCTCTCTCTCTCTGTCTCTCTGTCTCTCTCTTCTCTCTGTCTCTCTGTCTCTCTGTTTTCTGCTGTCTTCTCTCTCTCTCTCTCTCTCTCTCTCTCTCTCTCCCCTGTGTGTGTTGTGTGTTGTGTGTGTCCGCTGTGTGTGTGTGTGTGTGTGTGTGTATGTGTGTGTGTGTGTGTGTGTGTGTGTGTGTGTGTGTGTGTGTGTGTGTGTTGTGAATGTACATTCTGCCGTCCCTCCCTGGTATCCCTGTCTGCTTTATTAATCTTGCTGGATGTATGGACTTTAGCAATAATGATAACCAACTAACTAATCAAGTAACCATGTAACTAACTAACCAACTAACCACCCACCAAACGACCCACCCACACATCCAACTAACTCACCAACTAACTGACTGACTGACTGACTGTCCGACTGGATGACTGACTGATTGTCACTAACTAAATAACTGGCTATATGCCAGACTGATTATCACTAACTAAATAACTGGCTAACTAACTACCTGCAAGTATAAGGTGCCGTGGAGGTGGAGAAGGAGCAAGGCATGGGAGCAGGCAGATGAGGGTGGGGACAAGGAGTTGGAGGAAGAGACAATCACAGTAAGCTATGCATGTTGCTAACTTTATTTTTTTTTTTTTAAAGAAAAAAACAAAAACAACAAGTGGGTGGAAGGAGATGGGGAGTAGGGAATGGGAACAGATGTGCTTAGAGTGAAAAAGAAAAAAATTCCATGAATTAACCATAAGTTTTATTCTGTTTTGTGTTTTTTTTTTCCTTTCAAATCTAAACAACACCATACAAGAAATACAAATAAGCAAAACATTACGGAACATTTGTTTTCTTTGCATTGAGGAGCATGACATTCATGATTCCATCAATAAACACAAAGAAACAACAACGAACAGAAAATAAGAAACGGTTAAAAAGTTAACTTCAGTTAAAAGCTTTTTCCCTGCACAGCCAAAGCCTACCAGTCCCCTGAAGACTTGCACAGATTTGTGCAGAAAGCCCAGGAGAGGCAGCTGCTTTTGCCGGCATTCAGGCTGATGGGCAGAAAACGAAGGTTGGACGTGCCGCTTTGTGGGAGGAGAGTGCATCGTGTTTCGCTTGATTCTGAGGCTAATTGTAGGGCTGAGTGATCAAGCCGGCATACATCTCTCTCTCTCTCTCTCTCTCTCTCTCTCTCTCTCTCTCTCTCTCTCTCTCTCTCTCTCTCTCTCTCTTCTCATCGTCGTTACCTTCATTGTCGAAGTGGTTGTCGTCGTCGTAGCCATCATTGTCATTATCTTCACTACTGTCTTTGTCATCGCAGTCGTCGTCTTCATTGTCGTTGTTGGCAGTCCTCATCGTTATCATCATCTTTGTTTTTTGTCATTAATTCCCAGTTGTCGTCTGTATGGGCATCATCGTTGTCGTTCTCATTGTCGTCGTCTTTTTTTATTATTCAAAACAAACAATGACAAGAAAGAACAGAAAATCATTTGCAATGATCAGAAACGTCATTCCCGAGGATGAAGGGAACATATTTTTGTATTATTTGGAATCAGGGCAGGATTTACTGTTCAGATAATAAGATTGTGTTGATGTGTGTCTGCGCTGTTCAGATAATAATGATTGTTTTGATGTGTGTCTGCGCTGTTCAGATAATAAGATTGTGTTGATGTGTGTCTGCGCTGTTCAGATAATAAGATTGTGTTGATGTGTGTCTGCGCTGTTCAGATAATAAGATTGTGTTGATGTGTGTCTGCGCATAATGATAACAATAAGATTGTGTTGATGTGTGTCTGCGCTGTTAGATAATAAGATTGTGTTGATGTGTGTCTGCGCATAATGATAACAAAGAGTGAGGAAATGGTCAGTACACCATAGGTTGATAACAAATTGTATGATGGCATGGGTATTAGCCTCTCACACGGGAATTACAAGACCATGTAGACCTGTAGACGAGGCACCATTGAATATTTTTTAAAATGATACTGCAAGTGTCTCTTGCACGCGCCGAAATAATTCTGCTGCATTTGGAGTATTATCTATTGGTCTATTCACTGAAGTGCCTCTGGATTGCCTTCTGAAGCTCGTTGTACGATGAAAACTCGCAAGTGTTCGGGGTGTTTGTTATTGCTGCATTAATTATAAACTCAGGGATTACGCTTGGTTGGTTACGTATAGCCTTCGATTTTCAGCTCTTTTGTACACCAGCATCATGTATTTGTCGATGCCAAATTTCTATTACACTGGTCACTAAGCTCTACCTTGATTCACAAGGTTGTTGTTGAAAGCAGCGACAAGTGTTTACGCTTTGCTTGACTTTGGAAGCCATACTTGAATTTTAAAATCATCCTATGAGCGTGAAGGATCTGGCTTTCTGTTCAGAGCCGCACCTTGTTTGTCCCGTCACAGCCTTGCTGTTGCCCATCAATGTCATGTCATCAGGAGGCAACCCACCAGAGCTACGTGTGCGCTACTGCTGAGTCACTTCAGCTGTGTTTAGTGACCCTATTCTGATCCAACATATGCAGGACACTGCCTGCTAAGCAAGGGACCGTATCCTCTTGTTTCGGGACTTCACTGCTTGTAGAAATGGTTTGGGAAAATAGAACGTGGAGGGGGGGGGGGGGAGGGGGAGTCTTCATCTATTTCTTCTTCTTCTTCTTCTAATCATCATCATCATCATCATCATCATCATCATCATCATCATTATTGTCATCATCATCATTGTCGTCTTCATCATCATCATCATCATCACCACAACAATTAGGTTGATGATGATGTTCTCGCGATAAGGTTGTCGCGATGATGAATGATGATGATGATGATTGATGATATGATGATGATGATCCAGGCAAACAAGGAGGACTTTTTCAGCGCTGTCATCATGCAGTAGAAAAAAAAGTTGGTCCCTGAAAAAAAAAGAAACAAAGGAGAGAGACAGTTGTGATTAACACATTCCGCAACCAATGATTGACATGGCAGCTACACTGTGCTCATCTTCGATGCCGATAATGATAGACTGTGCTGACAGCGTCAGACATTCCCCTCCATTTTGTACTTTGTCGCCAGTAATGTGTGTGTGTAGGCTCTGATGTATTATCAGTAAATGATGATTTTGCTCCTGCACTGTGGGTTTGTTGTATTCTGTCCTTGGAAGGAGCGGTGCTCAAGGCATAGGAATGGCGGAGACGTACCTCCGGCGTTACGGACCCGTGACGACCACAATAATGAAGATGTTGACCATTTCCAACTGGAGGATGAAATCGTCATCAACAGAACTCCAAAGAGATAAGTTCTTGTCATCGAGAGAGGCTGGAAGACAAGAATAGACATGATTGTGGATGTGCATGATCATTAGAAAGGACGCTGTGTGGGACAGAAAAGGCTATGGAAAATATCTGGGTCTCCCAGTGTCAGCGGAAGCAAACTCGTCCGATCACTATTCACTCATCGCACAAAATCTACCCTCCAACCTCCCTGCCCCCTACGTTCCATAAAAGAAAATCAACATGGAAACGCCCGGTGGGGTAATACACGACCTACCAAACTACATGCTCTACCCACCAAAGATTCAATTCCCCATGACCAAAGTTCAAACAAACGATCCATTGTCGTAGAACAGTAAGATATTACAACTTTGATTAAACTCTCTCTCTCTCTCTCTCTCTCTCTCTCTCTCTCTCTCTCTCTCTCTCTCTCTCTCTCTCTGGGAGGATTGAGTGGTGTGATAGGGGAGATGGGGCGGGTGGATGAAGGAGTTTGTGGCGAAGGCATCAGGATGGTGATGCTTTGCAATGTTGGGGATTGGGTGTGGATGAGAGGTGTGTTTGGGAGCTCCCTCCCTCTCTCTCTGTCTCTCTGTCTCTGTCTCTGTCTCTGTCTCTGTCTCTTCTCTCTCTCTCTCTCTCTCTCTCTCTCTCTCTCTCTCTCTTTCTCTCTCTGACCTAACGAACACACTGATCCTGAGAGAGAGAGAGTTTACTTTTGTTTGTTTGTTTGTCCAGCTTTTTTCTTTTCTTTATTTTTCTCTTGAGATAGAGAGAGGGATCGATTGAGATGTGGAAGTATGGATGGTATGGGAGAATGACATTCCAGATTGCATCAATACACACAAAAGAAACAACAACAAAAAAAGGCCAAGAAGGCAACTTCAGTTAAAAGCTTTTTTCCCTGCACAGCCAAAGCCTACCAGTTCCCTGAAGACTTGCACAGATTGTGTGCAGAAAGCCCAGGAGAGGCAGCTGCTTTTGCCGCATTCAGGCTGATGGGCAGAAAACGAAGGTTGCACGTGCGCTTTGTGGGGGGAGAGTGCACCGTGTTTCGCTTGATTCTGAGGCTAATTGTAGGGCTGAGTGGAGGAGCAAGCCGGCATGCATCTCTCTCTCTCTCTCTCTCTCTCTCTCTCTCTCTCTCTCTCTCTCCTCTCTCTCTCTCATTGTCGTTACCTTCATTGTCGAAGTGGTTGTCGTCCTTGTAGCCATTATTGTCATTCTCTCCATCACTGTCTTTACATATCCAGCGATATCTCTCAGCTGCCTTCTGCAACCCAAAGCACACAGTCGTGTATCATGGACATACAATCTTGGATGACATTTAACAAACTTCAGCTCAACAATGAAAAAACTGAAATAATCTTCTTTGCATCCAAAATATTTCTTTTATCTGATTGTATCCCAAACTCTATCAAATTGAAAAATTGCCATATTCAGACACCTTTATCTGCACGGAATTTAGGTGTTACCCTTGACTCAGCACCTTCCTTCCAGCAACATGTTTCCACAGTCTGCCGTGTCTGTTACTTTGAGCTTTGCCGCACTGGTTCTGTGCGACATCTTCTCTCTCTTGATGCCACATAAAGCCTTGTTTCTGTCTTCATTGTATCTAGACTTG
>CM065722.1:77570803-77573303 GCA_033310375.1 Conus canariensis | reverse complement strand
TCGTCATGGATCTAATAGGTTTACAACAGATTTTTTTCTGGATAAATTCCTGGGTGCCTTTCTTGTGTCCTCCATAAATGAAGGTTTTGACGCATGTGATGCATCTCTTGTTCAGAGATAGTGAAATTGTTTGTTGTCCTGGACACCCTCCTCCCTCTCCCCTACTCTTCGTAGTTTAACCAGGGGAGAAGTGCAGCGAGCTGTCCATGCAATTTTGCCTCCCCCTTCCACCCACCAACCTTTTCTCAGTGTGGCGTGGCGCCTGGGGTGGCGCGCAAAAACTTGTGAGACATGTATTTCGATGCACTGCGACAACTGTTTACCGCTCTGCTGCTAGCACAGGATGTGTGGGGGATCGGCTGTTCACGCATGAGTCGTTCGTTGATCGGAGATCACGGTCTCCGCCACTGGGACCTGTCAGCGAGCATTCCTGCTCCTTGGTCCTCTTCGTTGGGGTCCGGTTTAAAAAAAAAAGGTCCAGGTTGTCCCGTCTTCGCTAACGTGGGGCGACGGTCCTGCCTTCATGTTTTCCCCGTTCACCATACTCGTGGAAGAGTGTGTAGAAATGTGTAGATAGTGAAGGCCGGTACAAGTTGCAATTTTCATTCATTTTCGTGGTAGCAGCTGAGAAGATATTTGGGGTTTTGAAATCAGTTGTTACTCAGTTAATTCTTTCCAAGAAGGTTTTTTTTGTTCCATTCGCAAGGGTATTGGCATGGTAGTTGAAAAGGTGCTATTTCCCTCACGGGAAATAGGAAGATAATGTTGTTTTTTTTTGTCTGGTCATTTGGGAAATCGTGTATCTGTTACCTGTAGCCCCACCCGGGGAAGTGTTCACTTTGATTTGATTTGGTTTGGTAACCTTGTTATGAAACCATTTAGTGGTTAAGAATTAAATTTATTATGCGTGTGAAAACATGCTGATTCTTTCAGCCATGTGGTTCCTAATATAAAGGTTTGCTTGCTATTGTTGCAACAGAGTGGAGAATTCATCCCATAATGTATCGGCTGTTCACGAGTGAGTTTCCTCTAGTGGCGAGAAAGGTTGCGTCAAATGGGTAGGCATGTCGAGACGCGCGACAACGTTGGCGCGTGGCCATTGTGGGGATTACTTGGGATGGGTGGTGGACGCTCTGCAACGCACCCGTTCATTGCGTTCGCTCCTTGTCTTGTCTTATCCCGTTCTGTCTGGCCTGGCTTCTTGTTGTCTGATCTCATCTTGTCTTAGTCTTGTCTTGTCTTGGTTTGTCTTGTCTTGTGTTTGTACAGGTCGTTCGTACTATCATTTCGTTATTATTGGTATCAGAGTGTCATGAATGGAAGGTGGTATAGTTATGTTTATTTTTTGACCATGTGGATTTATTTTGGTTAAACAAAATACAGAATTTGTTACAAGCTCTGCGAGCTCGGAGTTGTGTCCTTGGGAAGGACACTTCACTCCAATTGTCCTCACTCCATGCAGGTGTGGATGTGTACCCAACTGCAGTTGGAGAAATGTTAAAGCTGGTGGAAGGAGAGCTATGCGTTCTGCCGTCTAGTGCCAAGCCCTAGACACGGTGAATGATTACGTAACTGCCCTAGACACGGTGAATGATTAAGTCACTGCCCTAGACACGGTGAATGATTAAGTCACTGCCCTAGACACGGTGAATGATTAAGTCACTGCCCTAGACACGGTGAATGATTAAGTCACTGCCCTAGACACTGTGAATGATTCATTCACTGCCCTAGACATAGTGAATGATTCATTCACTGCCCTAGACATAGTGAATGATTAAGTCACTGCCCTAGACACGGTGAATGATTAAGTCACTGCCCTAGACACGATGAATGATTCATTCACTGCCCTAGACACGGTGGATGATTCATTCACTGCCCTAGACACGGTGGATGATTAAGTCACTGCCCTAGACACGGTGAATGATTCATTCACTGCCCCTAGGGCCAGAAACGGCTATGGAATCCTTACCTTACCTGTTTTACCATGGGTATCTATAGAGTTAGCACACATGTTGGACGGGACTTGCGACTTCCCCATACACCCCACTCCTACTCATGGACTGACGACGGGTAGTGACTCCCACACTCCTACCTCCCCATGTTTCCCACTGACCATGAGCAAACATGAGTGGACACACAATTGATCCCTGCTACAGGGTTTGATTTCTTCCAGACACGTTTGCTTGCTCGACTTAAAGTGAGCCAGCAGAGGTGCCCCTGGTAATCGCGAGGGATGACTGAAGCGTTACTGCACACGTCCACGTGGGAGAAGCCCACCTGTCTGTGGAGCATGGGGTCTGGAGCACATCTCCAAGAGAGGGGTCGGAAAGTGATCTCTTCGCCTTTCTTTGTGGCTTCAGCGCTCTTAGTGACTTCGACGTATGGATTGCCATCAGCTGAGTGGACCCATGTGTCGGTGTGGCTGTTGTGTGAGGTGATGTAGTGGGGGTGTCCCAGCCTGTTAACGCGTTCTGCCGGTGGGCATCAAACCGCTTTTCTC
>CM065722.1:77548303-77558303 GCA_033310375.1 Conus canariensis | reverse complement strand
TGCAGCGCCCTCTCACAGGACGCCTGAACAGGGACGAGGAACCAGTGCCGGAGAACTCCCGGAAGAGCACCGGTAGCTGGAGGAGAGCTGCCCCACAGAAGGCAGACGGCCTGGGTGGTCTCCTTCTCCCGGAAAAACACAGGCACTGGAAAGCGCCGCTCACCTGCCGGCACGCGGCAGTAGACTGCGGTGGTCTGGCCCCAGCCTCAGGACGGAACAGGATACCTGCTGACACAACTGGACATACAGACGATCAACCACACCAGTTCTGCAACTGGCTGACAGTGGCTGCTAACAAGGACGACACCGACTCAGCACAGGCCAAGGGCACCCAACCCCGACGAGGACCTGGCACTAACTATGACTCGAAGTCACTCTTCAAAACTAACGGCGCTGCCGCCGCACCTACAAGGAGTACGTCCACTCCGACGAACACCAGGGACCGAAGTGAAGCTACCCCAACACATTCCGCCCTGGTCGGAATCAAGCGAACTCTACTCACCACACAAAACAACGATTGGTCAGAGCAGTGTATCCCTCCGCAGAGCTGACACGCCTGACCAACGGACTAGTTATTGCTCGTGCAACAACACGACAATTTACCACAACTACTCACAGACTTGACACAACAACAACCGACATCCTGCCCCGCCTTCTCTGGTGTAGAACCAAAGTAACAAAAGGGTAACAATCGGAACGAAACCAACCTCCCGCTTCCATTCCATTCCTTCAATAAGTGAAGACTGGAATGAAAGAATATTGCATGTCCTATTTCCCCAGCCTCCTACCTAGCCTAATCTTTCTACCTAACCCTGAGGAACTTAACCTAACTCTAGCTAACTAAACCCCAACCTCACATACGCGCGAGCACACACACACACACACACACACACACACACACACACACACACACACACACACACACACACACACACACACACACTTGCATACGCGCACACGCTCTCTATCTTGAACCACCACTACTCTTAAACACATGGACATACTGATTTAGTACCGACGATCGGTGACACACCCCCCTGCCTAAGTTTTAACTACAGGTTAAAGCCAACAACTTCTTCTCACTCGATCGGCGTTTTGGCCACACCCTACCTATAAGAATCCAATTCCCCATCACTCATTCTGTCCTACTGTTACTTTTGATGCACTCCAAAACTTCCATCCCAACAACATCAACTTTTAAATACATCAACAATCACAGGTTACATTAATCAACCTGGTCTAACGCTGCCACATATGACCTTAATGCAGGCACTTATAGGCAGCCGTTACACTACGCACTACATATAAATTCCATAACTGAGGGTGCTCTGATTACACACAACTGCTGTGTAACACGTGCTACAAATACCACACCCTCAGTAACACTTTGCTACGCCATTCTCTACCAAAGATAACACATGCATAGCTTCGACAATGTCAACCTCTCACGACACAGGTTAATGGAACCCTCAGGTTTTCTCTCTCTCTCTCTCTCTCTCTTCTCTCTCTCTCTCTCTCTCTCTCTCTCTCTCTCTCTCTCTCTCTCTCTCTCTCTCTCTACGGCAAGCGACTCAAGAAGTCTGCCGCCACATTGTCCTTCCCAGACACTGCCTGCACCGTAAACTGAAATGGCTGCAGCTGCAGTGCCCACCTTGTGATCCTCCCACTAACAGACTTCATCTTTTCTAAGTATTGGAGTGGGGAATGATCTGTCTGGACAATAAAGGGAGTCCCATACAAATACACCTGGAACTTTTGTATTCCCCACACCACTGCCAGACACTCCTTCTCTACTATAGGGTAATTCTGCTCTGCAGGGCTTAATTTTCTACTGGCACATGCTACAGGGCGCATCTCTTCAGGGTACTGCTGACACAGTATAGCTCCCACTCCCATTTCTGATGCGTCAGTCTGGAGCACAAATGTCAAACCTGGTACCGGCAAATTACAGACGGGAGGTTGGCAGAAATGCTGCTTCAAGGCTTGGAACGCACGTTCGCACTCGTCGTCCCATTCCACCTGCCTGGTTGTTCCCTTAGTGAGATCAGTAAGGGGCTTGGCAATGTCAGCAAACCGGGGCACAAATTTCCTGTAGTACCCCACTAATCCCAGGAATCCCCGCACTTGTCGTTTGGTCTCAGGCCTAGGCGCATCCAAAATGCGGATCATTTTATCCTGCTCAGGCCATATCTTCCCTGCACCTATCCTGTGCCCTAAGTAGGTGATTTCCCTTCCTCCCAGCTCACACTCTGAAGGCCGGGCTGACAAAGAACATTCCTTGAGTCTCTGGAAAACACGCCTGAGAACCTCTATATGGCTGTCCTGATCAACTGTGGCCACCAGGATGTCATCAATGAAATTATCGACATCTGGGCTCTCAAGTGGCTGCAATAGCTTTCTCATCATGCGCGTGAACACTGCCCCTGAGGTACACAGTCCAAATGGCATAACCTTCCACTGGAATTGTCCTTCCGGTGTAGCAAAAGCAGTCTTCGCGCGGTCCTCTCTACTCATCGGGATCTGCCAATACCCCTTAGCGAGGTCGATCTTACTGAACACCTTCTTCTCTCCAAGCTTGGCGAACAGGTATTCGATATCCGGCATGGGTTCAGCATCGAACTGTACGATGCGATTCAACCTCCTGAAGTCCACACAAAACCTGATCTTCCCATCCTTCTTCTTAACTAGTACGATGGGTGAGCAGTATGGCGACGTCGATGGCTCAATCGCACCCATCCTGATCATGGCTTTGACCTCCTCCCTAACTGTCTCTCGTTGCGCAAAAGGCACTGGGTATGGCTTCGACCTGATAGGGATGTCTGACGTCAACTTGATGCTGCACGTTTCTAGGTTTGTGCATGAGGGCACATCAGTCAGTACCTCCTTGAACTCGGCCACTAACTCGTGCAACTTCCTGGTAAAGTGCTGGTCTTCAGCAAGTACTACCACCTCTTTGGGCCCTTCTGTGGCCTCCAAGGGAATGGTAGGAATGTCCTTGCTCATCAAGGGAGTTACTGTTTCCTCTTCAGGCTCCTCCGGCACAACAACCGCAGCTACCGAGGCTGCTGGATCTGCAGCGCGCTCGATGAACGACTTTAGTAGGTTTGCGTGGAAAATCTTCGTCTTTCCCCCTACTGCTATGCGGTAATCTGCTTCACCCACTCTTCCTAGTACTGTATAGGGACCTCTCCATGCCAGTTCCAATTTGTTCTGCTTGGTCGGCCGAAGTACTAGTACTCTGGACCCCACAGCTATCTTCCTGGGTTTCGCCCTCAAGTCAAAATGTCGCTTGTACCTATACGCTGCCCTTGCCAAGTTCTCCCTTGCCAGCTCGCATGACTCAGCTATCTTGTTCCTCAAGTTGACGACGTATTCTGCCGCTGTACGGAGCTCCTGCCTTTCCGGTTGTAACCACAGATCTCTCAATATCTGCATCGGCCCGCGCACCTGGCGTCCATATAGCAGCTCAAAAGGCGAAAAACCGGTACTCTCTTGTGGGACCTCACGGTACGCAAACAGCAGTGCTGGTATCCACCGATCCCAATCACCTGGTTTCTCCTGACATAACCTGCGCAGCATCCGCTTCAGAGTACCGTTGAAGCGTTCCACCAATCCATTGCACTGCGCATGGTATGGTGTGGTAGTCAGACCTCGAATGGCTAATAGTCGGTAGACCTCCTGCATTATCTGACCAGTAAACTGGGTTCCTCTATCAGTCAGTACCGACCCAGGGACTCCCGTTCGTGTCCACATGTTGAACGCTGCCTCTGCCACCGACTCACTCGTGATCTGGCGAAGAGGGACTGCTTCCGGATATCTTGTCGCAAAGTCGACCGTCACCAACACGTATCTGTACCCATTCTGGGATGCTGGAACGATGGGACCAATGATGTCCATCCCAACCCGCTCGAACGGCTCACGCATCAGTGGCATCTTCACGAGGGGAACTCTTGAGACTCTTCCCTTGTCCACAGTACGCTGACACTGGAAGCATGACTGGCAGTACCGACGAATGTCAGCATGCATGCCTGGCCAATAAAAATGGCGACCAACTCGCTCCTTGGTTCGGGTGGTACCTAAGTGACCAGACATGGGTACGTCGTGGCCTAGCTTCATCACCGTGGTCCGTAGTTCAGCTGGGACGCAGATCTGACTCGCTACGGCCTTGGGACCCTCAAACCGCCGGACCAGTACACCAAACTTCCGCGCGTACTCAACTCGTCCAAACTTGGTGTGGAAGTGCGTCCTTGCTTCACACGCACTCCGAGCCTTCCTCAAGGTTTCATCCTGGTCCTGCATCTGAATTAACTGCTGGGTAGAGGTGTTCAGAATGCATTCCTCGACGGGTAGTGGTACAGGTTCTTGCTGCTCCCTGGCTCTCTGCGCGCGTGTCTGCACTGCCCCTACCAACGCCGGGTCTGCGTATACAGGCACACGTGTCCAACCGGGATCTCCTACTCTCTTTGCGAAGTTTCCGATCAGGACTTCCTGCACAGGGCTATTCATGACCAAAACCTCCAACTTCCCCGCGATGAATGGTGACTTCAACTCTATTACCGCCACAGGCAACACAGACCTACATCTGGACTCAGCCAACACTACTGGGACTGTCTCTCCCGTGTACGCATCTGCCGGTACTAACCACTTGGCCACTACGGTGTGTCCGGCACCAGTGTCCCGTAATCCATTGGCCGGAGACCCGTTAACTTCTACAATGCACGCAGGCTCGTACCGCTGCTCAGCGCATGGGCGACACAACGTAGGGACTACTCGAGCTTGGGGCTGGTCACAACAATGAACAGCTCCAACAGAATGGGGCTCAGGGCATTTCCTAGCGATGTGGCCTGGCTTCTTGCAGTTGAAACAAACTATGGTCGATCTAGGCCCTTCTGATCTCCTGTTCAGCTGCTGTAGTGCACCATCACTTTGTTGGGACCTCCCTGTGGGCTGGCTCCCTGCTGTTTCACGTGTATTACCCAGGTTGGGCTGGTTAACTGTTCGGTCTTGCCTCGCCTTCCTCCCCAGTCTTTTGGCCTCTGCCAAAACAGTAGCTTCCGTTGCAAGTTGTTCCACAGTTTTCGGGCATGTCTTCCGCACCTCAGTTGTGAACTCTGGAGACAATAGCTGATAAAACTGTTCCTGGAACAGCAGATCCTTTACGTCCTCTGCCACACTCTCATCCTTGCCCGCTGCCGCACACCAGAGGGAAAACCACCGCTTCATCCTTCCCAGCATCTGGCCAAAAGTCTCAGCAGCGTCCTTCTTGATGCTCCTGAACTTTTCTCGGTAGGCCTCAGCATCTAGCCTAAAGTGGCTTAACAGGGCGCCCTTTATCTGATCATAGTCGCCTAACTCATCCGCACTTAACCGCATCACCGCTTCTCTAGCCTTTCCTCTCAGCAGAGACATCAGACGTGTGGGCCATGAGGTCTTGCTCCACTTGCACATCTGGGCTACACGCTCAAATTGGGCGATGAAAGCGTCCACGTCGTCGTTCTCTCCTAACGGCTCAAGGTGGACATGCTTCGTTTCCTCCACCTCAATCAAGCGTTTCCTATGCGCTGCTTCATCTAAGGCCTGTCTCTCTTGTATGATTAGCTCTCGCTCTCTTGCCTCTAACTCGGCTTCATCTCTTCGTCTCTTGAGATCTAACTCGGCTTGCCGTGCTTGAGCTTCTATTTCCCTTATTGCCCTTTCTTCCTCCATCTTCTTCCTCTGCAGTTCCAGTTCCATCTGTCTCGCTGCTTTCTCATCTTCGATCTTCTTCTGCTTCATCTCTAGTTCCCTCTGCCTAGCAGCTTTCTCCTCTTCTATCTTCCTCTGCTGCATCTCTAGCTCCCTCTGCCTAGCAGCTTTCTCCTCTTCATCCCTCATCTTCTGCCTCACTTTCTCCTCCATCCGGAGCTCCAATTCTGCTTCTCTCGCCGTCTTCTCATCCTCATTACGTACTGAGTCTGTGACGAACTTGGCGAGGTCTCCCCCAGCTAAACCCATCGCCGCTCCCAACTTGGCAAACTTTGCATAAGCCCCCGTCCCCTGTTCTTGATCCACCCCCGCATCCTGGTCACTAACCTTAGGTTTGGCATCCGCCGTAGGGGCCTGTGGATCCATGACACTATCGGGGTCGTACTGCGGATGGGCTCGGGTGTGTTTAGACATAGGGTACCCCTACCACCACAGAACTAGCAACGGACAGTATGCGATCTGAGCGCAACTGGAGGTTCCTGACTACGCACTAGCCCCTGAAGCAACTCAGCACAAGCACACAATACTCTCAATGAGTCACTCACCAAGCACAACTCCACCCACACTTGTGTACCTCATACATATACCCCTATGGGCTCCAACCCATATAATACTACCAATACACTGTCTGGTCACTGACTGAATCACGTGACACCGTGTGTCCACCGTCCACTGTGCATGCGCACCAGTTACCCACAGTCACAGGCCTCACTGTCTCTGGTAGCCAGCACCCACACGATCACAGTGCATTTGCACCCCGCAAGTCCATATGCACTCCCAGCACACCTTAGTGTCACAACCCTGCGCACCCTTGTGCTTCCCACACACAGTCACCTGGGCTTACTCTGCCCTTAATCCCCACAGGATATCCGAGCACACAGCGTGCACAGTCACGGGCTGGGTACCACTCTACCTACTCACTGGGGTTATACCACATGTAAGGGACACAAAAGACACCTGGTACCCGCCGGCACCTCACCTACACTGTACGGTGTGATCACTCACACTTACAACCACTCAATGTTTATTGACCATTCATACCTCACTCACACGGTAGCGCCAACCCATTCACACCAACACAAGTGCCCTGCCCAATGCCAATGGAAACCTGCCTGAAGTGAACAGGGACACTACGTACCACCTCCCAGGGTACTGGTACGCTCCCACCAACCACCCACTTACATTTCACACAACGTACACCCCGGATACAACACCCCCCTACCTCCCTCCTAGCTACCTATCACCTACCCAGAACCGCTTATCTACCCCGCATCTCCACCAAAGTGTCACGGTCGCTAAGCCGGACGGCCCTACCACCCTTACCCACGCCTATCACACACTAGGTCAGACAACACAGCACACTAACACAGTTTTACAATCACACACGCTTCTTTATTTCACTCACACTCCATGGCGCCACCACTCACGCACATCCACAACTGCACACAAGTATCCCAATTCCCGCTGACTCACCCTACTCTACTATAATGACCTGGAAGACCCTAACCTAACCTGAAACACCAGTTGCGGTATATCACTGTGACCTGGGGACACAGCGATAGCCCGCACACGTGGTGACTAACTACTAGGGACAAGGATTTACCAAAGGGACTCTAATCTCTTAACGACTGCTACCACCCACACCTCTCCCCAGGACTCACCCTTCTCTTTTCACCCGGGACCACTACCAAACTGGTCGCTGCGTCCCTAAGGGAGGCAACGACAAGTACCCTACACTGTGCCGGCCACTACGTCCTAAAAGGAGGCAGTAGCTAACACCCCTAACCCTACTGCCTAACGCTACACCCCTTCTATCACAAACATGGGACAACCCATCCCGGCCCGGAAAGCTCCAGTCCTCGGCGCTGTACGTGGCCCCTCACAGGCTGACACCTCCCCGGAAGACTGCACCCCGGCGCTGACCGTGGCTCCTCCGCGGGCCGACACCCTCCCCGAAGACTCTGCACCCCGGCGCTGACCGTGGCTTCCCGCAGTCTGACTCCTCCCTGCGATGGGCACGACACCCAACGTACACACACCAGACGCCCTCTCGACGGGTCCGGGGCTCGTAGGACGCCTCCTCCTCTGAAGGCCCCGTCGGACACCAAGGGTGAAAAAGGCCTGGTGCAGCGCCCTCTCACAGGACGCCTGAACAGGGACGAGGAACCAGTGCCGGAGAACTCCCGGAAGAGCACCGGTAGCTGGAGGAGAGCTGCCCCACAGAAGGCAGACGGCCTGGGTGGTCTCCTTCTCCCGGAAAAACACAGGCACTGGAAAGCGCCGCTCACCTGCCGGCACGCGGCAGTAGACTGCGGTGGTCTGGCCCCAGCCTCAGGACGGAACAGGATACCTGCTGACACAACTGGACATACAGACGATCAACCACACCAGTTCTGCAACTGGCTGACAGTGGCTGCTAACAAGGACGACACCGACTCAGCACAGGCCAAGGGCACCCAACCCCGACGAGGACCTGGCACTAACTATGACTCGAAGTCACTCTTCAAAACTAACGGCGCTGCCGCCGCACCTACAAGGAGTACGTCCACTCCGACGAACACCAGGGACCGAAGTGAAGCTACCCCAACACATTCCGCCCTGGTCGGAATCAAGCGAACTCTACTCACCACACAAAACAACGATTGGTCAGAGCAGTGTATCCCTCCGCAGAGCTGACACGCCTGACCAACGGACTAGTTATTGCTCGTGCAACAACACGACAATTTACCACAACTACTCACAGACTTGACACAACAACAACCGACATCCTGCCCCGCCTTCTCTGGTGTAGAACCAAAGTAACAAAAGGGTAACAATCGGGAACGAAACCAACCTCCCGCTTCCATTCCATTCCTTCAATAAGTGAAGACTGGAATGAAAGAATATTGTATGTCCTATTTCCCCAGCCTCCTACCTAGCCTAATCTTTCTACCTAACCCTGAGGAACTTAACCTAACTCTAGCTAACTAAACCCCAACCTCACATACGCGCGAGCGCGCGCACACACACACACACACACACACACACACACACACACACACACACACACACACACACACGCATACGCGCACACGCTCTCTATCTTGAACCACCACTACTCTTAAACACATGGACATACTGATTTAGTACCGACGATCGGTGACAGCGACAGACATAGATTTTTAAATTTATTTATTTTGTTTTGTTTGCGTACGCAGGCTGATACTCCTGCGGACACTCCCTGTATAGCCAGGCAGGGATTAATCCCATCTACCCAACAAAGGGAGTGGAGTTTTGTGTGTATGACCGTCTTTTATCCCGCCATTGAGGCAGCCATACTCCGTCTTTTTTTTTAATGCCGATCGATCAGGATGGCGATGCTAGAGACAATGCTCTGGTGTGAGACAACGTGACAGGGCTATACAGTACGGTTTCGTTCATAATATCATAAGATATTCCGGAATCATCCAGGTCCTAGAGATACAGACACCTGCAGTAACGGTCAGAAAGTTTGAGCAAAAGTCTTAAAGAAGCGCACTGTATGAATGAAAATTGACTGTGTGGTCTCAGTCTTTCCTATTGAGTGCATAGGTTTTAGCTGGTCTCGGCAAAAAAATCCCACACATAAGTGGGTCTGATCAGAATGGAACCCAAGATCTCTCAGCCGTTAATCCCCGACGTAAACCACCTCACCACAGCTTCTGGTATGTGATTTAATTTTGTTTACTTCCACTAAGGTAGTTATGTTTCAACCACAGTTGTTGTTGTTATTGTTGTTGTTGCTGCTGCTGTTCGCAAAGTCCGTGGGGAAGAGAACTCAGAAACTACTGATCCCATTTTAATAGCACTTGGTGGGGGACGGGGGGGGGGGGGGGGGGGGGAGGAGGATGTGGCCCATGGATGAACCCATTCAATAGTAATGAGGTTCCATAGGGTGGATCTGGATCTCACAGCACATCCAGGGTCCATCTCTGTCGGTACGTTCTTGGTTGACTGGTTGATTGGTCTCAGCACGATTACACGTGGCCCACTCCATGGGCGAAATAACACATCGTCACCTGTCCCGAGGAAGGAAATCTCTAACGTTGCCAAGACAACCGCACTGTCAGAGTGTTGACCATGCTTTCAAAGTATTGTTCAAAGGGTATTCCGGATAGATCACAGCTGCAGGTTGATACCATTATTGCTGGAGAACAAGTTGATCCCCATCAAGACAGATGTCCAATGCTGCATTGAACAGATGTTTAACGTGCGCACCCTTTCCAAAAAGCATCTC
>CM065722.1:77520803-77528303 GCA_033310375.1 Conus canariensis | reverse complement strand
ATATAGAATACTCACATGAGTCTTGTTCCGCCAACCTATTCCTACCTACAGTTGGGGTACAGAGAGAAATCTTTATACAACAATATTTTATTTATTTATTTTTCAATTCTCTCTTTTCGCGTTCAACGTTCATCTTTCTCTTTTTCCCAAATAGCGCAATATCATCAAATCTGTATAATTATCAAACTTCTGTTATCATTACAATTACACCTTTACTGTAATTGCTTTAACCAGTTTACAACCCCAACTGGTACTCACCTTCTAGGGAATAAGCGACAAGCCTACCCTAGTAGACTTCCAGTCTACATCTACACTCTATAACTCGAGTGAACTTGCCACGCCAGGCATATTACACCCACCAAGGGTTAAGCACACCCAAACCAGGGTTGCATCGGACAAACCAGTCCAATCATATAGCACACCCAACCCAGGGTTGCATCGGACAATCCTAGTCCTATGTTAAACCCAAAGAGGGTTACAATCAGACATCCTCCTATGTCTGTGTCCAGAGCTCCTCTGAAGTAACAATAATCTTCCACCCTTCCTCACATTGGGTGAACACACTTCACAATCCACTCAGCGTCCTACTCTTCCGCATCACTGGCGGTTGCACTCCATGAATACAAAAAAGCATCAAACCCGTAGGTTCCATTCCACAATTGCAAAAATTACAAAATCTCTTAATTGATATGAAACTTTTCCATTCACATCACTTTTTCCTCATTCACATGACACCCCCCAACCTCCGATAAAAAAATTTGATTCATCAAATTTTTTCAAAGAAAAGTATAGGAGTTCACAAAAAAAAAATACACCATTGACAGTATTCTGAAAAAATACTTTCCCAAAATGACATGAGTACATGCGAACAGAAAAATGTATATTTATAAAAACATTGTTTCCAAAAAAAAATTATCCAAAGCCAACATCAATGCATCAACTATCACTACCGCAAGTTATCAATATTGCACACAACAACATTCCATTACTCAAATACAAACATATAAATTCAACTTTCAACAGCAAACTTGAAAACACACACTGCTTATTACTGTCGAGACAAAATGTCAGCAATCACATTGCTGGACCCTGAAATTGGATCAACCCTGAAACTGAACTGCTGGATCGCCAAAGACCACCGTAATAGACGGTTATTCTTTGTTCTTGATGTCTTCAAAAACGTCAGAGGTCTGTGATCCGTCTGCAGGACAAAAAACCTGCCTGTCAAGAAACGCTCAAATTTTGCAAGTGCCCACACAATCGCTAAGCATTCCCGTTCAATAGTAGAATACCTCGACTGTGCATCAGTGAACTTCTTACTTGCAAACTGTACTGGATGCAATAAATCTTGATGTTCTTGCAAAAGAACAGCACCCATTCCTGTTGAACTTGCATCAGTCCGGAGGACAAAATCTTTCTCCAAGTTGGGCAGAAGTAAAACAGGAGAAGAATTCAAAACCTTTTGAACTGCTTCCAAAGCATTCTGACAATCTACAGTCCAATCAATAGATGAATGCTTGGAACCCTTTGTCAACTCAGTTAATGGAGCTGTAAGAGTTGCAAAGTGAGGGACATAACGCCTGTAATAAGATAAGAGTCCAAGAAGTGAACGAACCTGTTTCTTTGAACATGGGGTTTTGATTGCCAAAATCTTTTCCATTTTCTTCTTTTCTGGCTGCATCGAACCCACAGCAATTGTATGCCCCAAAAACTCCAGTTTTTGAAAACCCGCCATGATTTTCGATGGCCTTGCTGTCAATCCAAAAGAACGGAGTCTTTCAAAAACACTTTTCAAACATCTCAGCAGATTACTCCATGTTTGTGAAGCCAGCAAAATATCATCAAAAAAACTTACAGCAGACATTTCATGTAACCTGAGTTGTCTCATCATTCTCGCGAAAGTTGCCGGTGCATTCTGCAAACCAAAAGGCATTCGCAAAAAATGAAAAAGTCCAAATGGTGTTTGAAAAGCTGTTTTTTCTTTATCATCAACACACATCGGTATCTGCCAATAACCTTTCGTGAGATCAATTTTCACAAAATACTTGGCTTGACTCAGTTGACAAAACAAATCTTCCACATCAGGAATTGGTTCAGAATCAAAAACAGTCAATTTATTCAAAGCCCTGTAATCAATACAAAATCTGACTGAACCATCTGGTTTTGAAACCAGCACCACAGGAGCCACATATGGAGAACTTGACTTTTCAATGACCCCAAGATCCAACATGACCTGTACCTCTCAATAATTTGCTTTTTTGCAAAAGGTAAAGGATACGACTTCATTCGTACAGGAACATCTGTTGTCAACCGTATTCTATGAGGTTCAACACCAACTGCAGATCCTGGTCTGTCTGTAAGTACATCTGTATAATCCTGTAGTAAACACTTTAGTTGAGCCACCTGAGATGGTTTCAAGTCCTCGTTGATCTTGACATCCTCGTATGTTTCACCTTTTAAGGATAATGTAGGCAGTTGAATAACATTATCACCAGTGTCCTGAACTACACCAACAGCAGTTTCATGAATTACAGGCACCTTGTGAAACACAGGTTTGTCAAGACGTTGCAAATGTTCTGTCACACAATCCATTCGTAACAGACATGAAATGTCACATGCCAATGCTGAAATCTTATCAGGGACAGCAACCTTGTTGATCATAACATCAGACCTGTGAAAGTACTTTTTCAACATGTTAACATGGAAAATTTTCTTCACACCATTCATATCAATTCTGTAATTGACATCAGAACATTTTTCAATGACGACGAATGGTCCTTTCCACATCACATGCATCTTGCTCTTGTCATCTGTCAAAAGCACCAACACATTGTCACCCACAGAAAACACACGCATCTTTGCCCCACGATCAGCATACTTTTTATGCGTAGTTGCACTGTTATAAGCATTTTCTTGGGCAATACGACATGCATCTGCTATACGATTTTGTAAAGTAAAAACATAATCAAAAACATTTTTTTCTTCTTGAGACACATTGTCCCCAGACCATGACTTTGACAGGATGCTAATAGGTCCTTTTGGTGAACGACCAAAAAGCAACTCAAAAGGAGAGAAACCTGTGCTCTCATTTGGCAATTCCCTGTAGGCAAAAAGTATGGCTGGAATGTATCGATCCCAGTCTGATGGTCTTTCCTTAGAAACTTTCTTCAACATCATCTTGAAAGTACCATTAAATCTTTCCACAAGGCCATTCGACTGTGGATGGTATGGAGATGTAGTACATGCAGAAATTGAAAGTAAACGAAATATTTCTTTCATGAGATCTGACACAAACTGAGTACCCAAGTCAGATAATATTTCATCAGGAAGTCCCATTCTGGAAAAAATAGAAAATAATGCTTCTGCCACAGAAATGGTATCAATCTTTTTCAAAGGTACAGCTTCAGGATACCTGGTAGCAACATCCATGACAGTGAGCACATAACGAAAACCAGAATTGGAAACATGAAATGGACCAACCAAATCAATACAAACACGACTGAATGGTTCAGTAATGACTGGCATTCTTTGCAAAGGTGCAAATGGTATACGACCTTTGGGAATTGTTTTCTGACAGACATCACATGATTGACAATATTTTGAAACTTGCACACTAACACCAGGCCAAAAAAATGAAGACAACACACGTTGAAGAGTACGTTTGACTCCACAATGACCCGAAAACATGGAATCATGTGCAGTATGCAAAACAGCATCACGTAAAGACATAGGAACGACAATCTGCTCCACCACCTGTTCATCTTTAGGAAAAGACGGTATAAAAGATTATTCTTTTTTATGTACATGATATCAGTCACTTTGTCAGGTACCTCAGGAACAACTTTCTGAAACAAATGAGTCAATGTTGTATCTGTCTTTTGTAAATCACTCAAATGTTCAGGAGTCACATCCAACTTTGGGACATAGGGAACAACCAGGGGTTTTTGACCTTGCCTTTCTTTTTCCTCTTGTGAACGAGTGCTTACCATAGAAGGCACAAAAGAACCACATTGTCCTCCACAAGACGTGGAAACACCCTTGAGATTTCCAAGAACGAGGTCTGTCACAGGATCATCAATGACACATGCTGTTATTTCACCTGTAAAATAGGGAGTACAAACATAAACACATGCCAAAGGAAATGATTCAATTTTGCCACCAAATGTACGACATTGCTGATGTGTCCCGGTGTATTGTTCTTTTCTGACTAAATCTTTGCGTACACCAGCAGTAGTACACCCAGTATCCCTCAACAGTGTAGCACCAAACCCATTGACAGCACACGATTCAATGTGTAGACCTGTAACATCAGTGTCAGACACTAAAACATGCTGAGTATCTTTAGCAGTTTGCTTGGGATCTGTTGCTAAGCACACATTACCCTGTGCTAGAAAAGGACAGTCTTTCTTCTTGTGAAATATACAGGAACAGTGCCAACAACCATTGTCCGCACCAGATACTGTATTTGGTACTGTACTATGATCAATACCACCACGGTTTGAAAATTGTCCACGGCCACGAATAGCTCTAAACTGACCAGTCCGTCGAGAATTGGTATATCCTCTTGGATTTGGATTACCCTGTGAAAAAGTTTGTCCAGAATTATTCTCTTGCCAGTTATTATAGGAATGTACATTATTCCTGTTTGTATTCTGTCTTTGAGAAAAACTCTGGCCTCCTCTATGACCATATCTCCTGTTTGGTTGAGAACGACCCGGACCAAACTGGCCTGTTGAAGCAACATTTGCCTCAAACACATCACGGTCAGATTTCCTGGAAAAATGCTTTTCCGGATGAGCAGTCCGATACTGATCTGCCAGCTTACAGATATCCTCTGCAGTTTTACAAGATCTCTCTTTTAGAAAAATAGCTAGGTCTTTGGATACGCTTTGTAAAATCTGCTCACGTAACAACAAGTCACGCAAATCAGCATATTCTTTCTGTGTTTGGGACAATTCAACCCAACGATCAAATAAATGACTTGTCCTAATAAGGAAAGCTGCAAATGATTCACCTTTTTCTGGACGAACTGAACGAAATTTTTCTCTAAAGCCTTCATCTGTATATTGGAACTTCTTCAAAAGTTCAGCTTTTAGCTCTTCCCATGTGAGAGAATCACGAACTGCCAAACTATGATACAGAGATAATGCGGTGCCCTTGAATAAGGAAGCAGCATACAATGTCCATTTGTCCTTGCTCCAACCACATGATGAAGCATGGTTTTCAAACCTAAAAAGAAAAGAGTCTATGTCATCACGATTCTCATCAAAAGGGGTAATTTGGGAATGTAGGAAGTCTTACCTGCACCCTGAACAGGAACAGCATCAGTTTGAGAAACATTTACATTTGCAGATTGTTGAACAGCCTGTTGCTTTAACTGAAGTTCCACTCGTTTTTGTTCAAGTTCCAATCTTCTCATTTCAAGTAAATTAAGACTTTCTGTTCTTTTCATTTCAAGTTCATGCGCCCTGATTTTTTCCTCTATCTGTGCTTGTCTATCCTCTTCTTTCTCTAACTGTACTTGTCTATCCTTCTCTTCTTTCTCTAACTGTACTTGTCTATCCTTCTCTTCTTTCTCTAACTGTACTTGTCTATCCTTCTCTTCTTTCTCTAACTGTACTTGTGCTTGCCTAATCTTATCTTCTTTCTCTGTCTCTGCTTTACTAAGCCTTTCTCTCTCATCTGCCTCTTTCTTCTCCTCTCTTTCTTTCGCTCTGAGCGCACGCTCTTCACACTGATCAATGTAAGCCATTAACGCATCACCAGACAACTGCAATTTCTGTCCCTGGGACAAAAATCGGTTGAAACGAACCGTTTCCTCATCCTCCTTCACAAATAAGGATTGGAATTCCTCTATTTGTTGATCATCTACTGTATCCGTCATGTTGTATGAGAGTGTAGATCACGCTTAAAGAAATCCCACAGCGTGCAAATGGGGTAGAGAAATTAAGATGTGAAATAAAAACACTATTTAAAATAGAACAACAATTTAAACTTACTTGGCACTGATTACTAGAATACAGAGCTCAAAACATTCAAATTTGTAAAGAACCAAAAAAAAACAATGACGGGACAGAAAAGAATTTTTTTTTTTCCAGTAAAATTTGATTGAGTATGGAAATGCACCCTCACTGAAAAAAATGTTTTATTTAAGTTAATTTAGTTGGCCAAAAAATGTGAGAAGTAAATTTAGAAATGGCTCTGAAAGACTGAATTGTGAGAAAGATTTCCGAAATACCAAGAAAAGCTAAGAATATTTTTTTTTAATTATTGTTTTAAACTAAAGCAGAGCACTGTTTTCAAAAAGGAATCCAAAAGAATGTGCCAGAAAAAACGCAAACAATTTTACAAGAAAGATTTTCAACTAAACCTTACAACATTTAAAATAAAGGGAGCATTTACACACACTAATCAGAAACCCTATTTAAAATAGAAAAAAAAAACCGCCTAAACTTGAAACTAGAGAGGAGCTTATTGTAAAGAATATCAAGAGAATTTTAATTAGAATAGAGACAGAAACCAAGAGAGGCGAAAATTTGAAAAAAGTAGGAAAAGTAAGACCGAGCAAAAGAACCCTTAGGTAGCCCACTAATTGAAACTACCACCCGTAGAACTGGAGACGGGAATACTAAGAACAAGTATACATTACATAAACAATTGACTCACACCATAAATATAGATAAGAAAAACAAAATTGAAAATGCCAATGAAAATGAATAAATATAACAATTATACAGCAATGCAGAGGGGAACAAAATAGTATCTTTATAATTGTAATTTGGCAGAGTAATTTTACTTCTATTTTTCTTTCTTTTTTACAAAGGGGTTCAAAACAATATTTTAGCAGCAGTACTCGCTCAAAAAACTAAATCCTATTAAACTCTAACCTAAATTCAAAGACGGGGTCACCACTGTCACACACCCATGTTTGTGAACATACACACTTGCATTCACAAACAGTATGCTTACTTCGTACACAACACGCAATCACTCCATTCACCCAAAGGAGCACTACCACAATTGAACTGAGTTTTCTATAAAATGCTCCCTTTACTCACAAAGAAAAGGGTTTTAATTATTCTTTGCATTTCACTGCATTTTCCAACAATTATTTCTTCTCTTCACAAGATAATTCCCCACACAGAAACAATAATGCAATATTCAAAGTTTTACCAAAAATCCAACACACTCACCCACATGTTACACTATCAGTTCTTATATTAAATAGTATCAATAAAGACAAGTCATCTTGACTTGTCGAGGAGCTTTCTTTCACTTGGCTGTACCACCCCTGGACCACCACAGCCTGGACTCTCACTAGGCTCGTACAGCTCAAGCCTGGACCACCACTGGACCACCACTGGACCACCACTGGACGCTGAGGGATTCTGTAACGAAACCCTAGGTCCAGGGTTAACCTCTAAAATGAATTTTATTTATTCTTTCTCTTTCTCTCTTATTATTCATAGCTCCTTTTTAACTCCTTTCACATTCACTCCA
>CM065722.1:77480803-77510803 GCA_033310375.1 Conus canariensis | reverse complement strand
CAAGGAAGTGTTGGGAACATTCCGGAAACTAGACAGACCAGTGACAGAATGGAGCGGAGATATTGTTATAAGGAGGCAGAAGATTCGTGGGTTCAATTTCCATCACAGCCATCTTTTTGCAGAATTTCTCTGCTCCGACCGGCTCCTACCTAGAGCTGAGTTTCCCACGGGCTCAGCTGGGAAGAGTAGGACCACACAGACGAGTTTCATCCACTTAACGGATGCGTGATTGAGAGTGTTGCTCAAATTTCCTGACCAACACCGCAGGTGTGTATATCGCTCGGGCCTGGTTGACGCCGTGATATATTACGGAAGTAAGCGTAGAGTACAGCCCTGTCATGCAGTCTCAGACCAGTATAGAAATCCGCAGCATTATCTTTATCAACCTCATCCTCATAGGTCAGCGTTAAAAAGAAAAGGAAAAATAGTGTTAGATCCTGCGGCCCTTCAAGCCCTGCTCTCACGGTGGCTTCAGTTTCGATATCCTCTGCACGTCCTTGGCCTTGGTTAGATTCTGTAGGGATCAACGGTTTCAACAAATTCATGGGAGCTGTCGTCGAACATGGTGGCACCCTCTGAAGGGAAAGCTCACTCACGCCGGCTCTGCGACTAAGCAATTATTGTCGTGAGTAGGGAGGGGGCTTAGTAGGCAGTGTCCTGTATATGTGAGATCAGAACAGGCGCCACTGAGCACCACCGTCAAGACTATGCAGTGTATCCTGCAGTGGGATGTGTCTTGATGACTTGACATTGACTCCTTGCTGTGGATCTCCGGTGCCAGGGCTGCGGCTGGGAAGGGCCCGGCTGTGGCTGTGGACGAATGATGTGAGAGGGTGTGTGTGTCAGAATGAGCAGTGCTGTGGCAATGCCACTGCAATGACAACAGTGAAGAAAGGAATAGAGAAGTGTGGAGCTTTTTTCAGGAACTGGAGAACAGAGCAGCTCCACAGGAGTTACCTAGTTCCACAAGCAGTCTCAATGGCTGGAGTGTTCAACACGGACATTTGGTGGAAGTTATATCCTATGTATATCTGTTTGTTTGCAGTCTCCTCGAAAACACCTTCGAGAAGTGCGAGTCTTGTTCATACTACACACACACACACACACACACACACACAGAAACACAGCACACACACACACACACACACACACACACACACACACACACACACACACACACAGAAAACACGCACACACGCATGTACGCGCGCGCGGCGCGCGCGGCGCGCGCGCGCGCACACACACACACACACACACACACACACACACACACACACACACACACACACAGAAACCTGTACTTTCACAAAGAGCTCGTTGTTTGGACCGCAATTCAAATTCTGTTGGAGAATAATGTAAAGTTTTAATGTCAATAAACACTCAGGTACTCCCCACTATCCCACAAAACTTTTTTTATTATCTGCCCTTCACCTTTCGGCCATTGACATACTACCACCATCCCCCAACCCACCACCCGCCACCACTCCCCCTCCCCCAACCCCTCCAGCTCTCAACTCCCCATCTCCTGCACTATCTGACACTAACCTCCCAGGCTCAGTTTCAAGTGTCCATGCCTATACAGGCAAAACAGCCATCCAGTCAAATCTAACCTCCCCCCCTCCCCCCTCCCCCCCGCCTCCTTCTCCTCCCTCCACCCTTCCCTCTTTTCTTACGGCCTCTTCTCCTGTCCCACCCTCCTGTCTGCCACCCCCATCCCTTTCCTCTGAAATCTTCAAGTTCAAGAGGCAACCCATTCTCCCGGTGACACCCGCACGTGCGTCTCGGACTCGGTAACTGAAACAGCTGCGGTTTCTTTCCGGTTTATTGAACGGACAATGGCTCCGGAAGAGTGTTATATTATGAATACTTATATAGCGCCTATTCTCGGCTAGAGACCAAGTTCTAAGCGCTTTACATCAACACTCGTTACACTTCTACGTGGTAGTGCTGACTGAAGAGCTGCCAGCTGGCGCTTCATTCAGTCGTTTCCCGTGTCATCCAGTCAATATCGTTCAATATCATTCACTCAATTTCCTTACTTCCGTCATTCTTTCCATTTCTTACGCAGGGTGCATGCTATGTGTAACGTGTCATCCATACCAACAGCCAAACTGGCCTTCTCTTCCGAAAGTTGGTGATGGGATTTTACGTGTGTGCAAGATGTTATGCGTGTGTTCACACACGGAACCTCGGTTTATAGTCTCATTCGAATGACTTTTGGGAAATGGGGTCCGAACCAATGTTAACTCCGAGGGAAGAAATCCCCCTGTACCGACACGGCCCAGCGGAGATTCGAACCCGCAACCCCAGGATCACCAAGATTACGAGTCCGGCGCTCTACCAACTGAGCTATGTCGTCAGCAACCCCAAGTGAGACTTGCAGCTAGTGAATGATGAACGCTGTTGTGTTCTTACCAATCACAAGATAGCTTATGACATTCGACGGCATTGCATAGCCCAGCACTAATGAAGAACGCTGTTATGTTCTTACCAATCACAAGATAGCTTTTGACATTCGACGGCATTGCATAGCCCAGCACTAATGAAGAACGCTGTTATGTTCTTACCAATCACAACATAGTTTATGACATTCACGGCATTGCATAGCCCAGCACTAATGAAGAACGCTGTTATGTTCTTACCAATCACAACATAGTTTATGACATTCCACGGCATTGCATAGCCCACATGCTGTGTATGAAAGTAAAAAGGCTGATAGCAAAACCGCAATTTCAACAAATTGGTATCTGATTCAGTTTCTTCCCATTTTAAGATCACATCATCTTCAACACACATAAAATAAAGGTTGACTGGTAAGGTTAGAGTTCACGTGAAAAAACATTAGTCTGCGCCGTTGCACCCCCCCCCCCCCCCCCCACCCCCAAAGCACCATGCATAATAAGAACATCCTCTGATAGATACACATTAAGATCGGCATTCTAATATAATTGGTGATCTGCTTGGTTTCGTTCAACTTGGTATTTTAAGTTGTGTGTGTTTCTGGTTGTTTTTTTTCCCCCTTTTATTTGCTGGCGGGCCTGGTGTGGCCGTTATGGTCGGCTGGGCGATGCACATGATGATTTGAGTTGCAAAATGAGGCGACTGCAGGCGGAAATGTAAACAAATCTTGAAGAAAAACGCAGGTGATGAATCTGCCGAATTTGGACAAACGAAACACAAGACCAAACACGACGCGTTTCGACCTCTTATGTCTTCTTCAGTTAAGATAAACAACACTCAGGACAACGAAACTGAAGAAAGCGCAATCACTTTAAGGCCGAGTTTATACCGTACAAACAAGCACAGGGTCTTGATCTTGCGCCTTTTTTTTTCCCCAAATAAGCGATTGCTTTTTCTTCCTTTTTGTTGTCCTGCGTGTTGTTTG
This sequence comes from Conus canariensis, assembly GCA_033310375.1. Classification (NCBI taxonomy): domain Eukaryota; kingdom Metazoa; phylum Mollusca; class Gastropoda; order Neogastropoda; family Conidae; genus Conus; species Conus canariensis. The sequence goes on along the minus strand of CM065722.1, from coordinate 77,507,418 downwards.
TCTTGCCTGAAATGACGGAAGAGGTCGAAACGCGTTGTGTGTTGTCTTGTGGTTCGTGTGTTCATGTTTGGCGTATTTATTACAAAAACGCTCTAAGATTCGTTAAGATGATTTGATTAAATCAGTCTTCTGGCACACAGTCTCCTGTTCCAGCCTTCCTATGAGTGGTCAGTGCCAAGACATCCTGTGAGGCAGAGACATCTGGTCATGTGACGGGCCACACAGAGGATGGTACTATTGAGGGTGGTTAAAGAAAAAAAAAAAAAAAAAACCTGAAAGCAGAAAGGAACTAGAAGATATTGTTTCTGATCTCTAATCGTCACAGATAGTACTGATATTGTTGGCATTGAAAATAGAGTGGAGTTTCAACGAAAAGAAATGGAACCAGATAGTGCATTATTAAAACATCGTCCTTTTTAAAAAAAAAAGAAGTAAATCTCCGTTCATTTTCTTCAAATGCATTAACAAAACGTGCATTTACGCCGAATTCTGTCAAACTTTCCGACGACTCAGAGCTGAAAAATGTTAACTTTGCCTGTCTGCATAAGAAGTCAGTGATAGTGAGCACTATTGCGTGTCAATCAGATTACGTTTACTACTCATAAACACACACACACACACACACACACACACACACACACACACACACACACACACACACACACATGGCAGTTCATCGTTACAAAGTATTTCCTTTCTATCTTCTGGCTCCCAAAAAGAGCACTCTAAACTACTTTGAAGGGCATAGACTCGATGTTAAACAGAAAGCAGCTGATTTTCACATCCAAGCTTATTTTGGGAGAGAGAGAGAGAGAGAGAGAGAAAGAAGAGAGAGAGAGAGAGAGAGAGAGAGAGACAGACAGACAGACAGACAGACAGACAGACAGACAGACAGACTGAGTCAGAGACAGACAGACAGACATACTGAGTCAGAGACAGACAGACAGACAGACATACTGAGAGAGAGAGAGAGAGAGAGAAGAGAAAGAGAGAGAGAGAGTGAGAGACAGAGTGACAGACAGATAGACAGACAAACAAACAGACAGACAACAGACAGACAGACGGACAGACAGAGGAACAGAGACAGAGATAGAGAGACACAGAGAGAAGGGGAGGAGGGGACGGAGACAGACAGACGTTCAGAGAGAGAGAGAGAGAGAGAGAGAGAGAGAGAGAGAGAGAGAGAGAGAGAGAGAGAGAGAGACGCAGCATCATCAAATGTGATCTGTTGCGCCCTTTTGCCCTCCTGAGACGATATATTGAAAACCAAATGGCGCGTGACTGTCACGTGCCGTCTTCAGGAGTTATTGCGCGCCATTTTAGCAGACTCAGAAAGACGAGAAAGAGGCGAACCTTTTTTTTTTTTTTTGCCGTTTTCTAACGAACAGTTATATTCCATCCCATAATATTCCATTCTACAAACACGAAATAACACTCTGCAGTGCACAAGTGACGATTTAAAATAATTTTAAAAAAAACTTTAAACTTTTCTTGACACGCTGTTCCAGCTCTTTCACTTGCATGCAAAATTCCTTCTTGACTGATCAAAAAAATTTTGCAAATGCCATCGGGGGTCACTTATAATCAATACTAATTACAAAATCAATATGGTTCTCAGAACAGTAGTACAATGTTATTCGTGTGTGTGTGTGTGTGTGTGTGTGTGTGTGTGTGTGTGTGTGTGTGTTGCGTGCGTGCTCGTGTGTGTGTGTGTGTGTGTGTGTGTGTGTGTGTGTGTGTGTGTGTGTGCGTGCGTGCGAGCGTGCGTGCGTGCGTGCATGCGTGTGTGTGTGTGTGTGTGTGTGTGTGTGTGTGTGTGTGTGTGTGTGTGTGTGTGTGTGTGTGTAAACATGTGATTCTCAACGCTGTGGACTTTAAACATCGAAGTCGAAAATCACTGCGCATAGCAATGAACATAATATATTGTTCTTTTTTTAAGAGAGAGAGAGAGAAGAGAGAGAGAGAGAGAGAGAGAGAGAGAGAGAGAGAGAGAGAGAGATCCGCGTCTACAGTGGACGCAGTCCATCAGTTCGCTAAACATCTTTCTGATTAAGTAGAAAGAACTTCACATGAATAAACATTGTTTTTCAAGCGCCACAGTGAGCAAATTCTAATCATTCCTCAGTTTCTGTTGGTACAGTAGCTAACGGCCAATGCACAATTCTCTGTCATGCATCATAGGTGTGAGTACACTACACAATAATGTTATAAGTCATACGGGTCACTAAGATATGTAGGTGATTACCACTTACACAATACACTGTTATTAGAGTCATACTGGGGTCACTAAAGATATGTAAGGATGATTTATCTCTTACACGATACACTGTTATTAGAGTCATACTGGGGTCACTAAAGATACGTAAGGATGATTTATCTCTTACACAATACACTGTTATTAGAATCATGCTGGGGTCACTGGAGACACATAGAAATGATTTACTGTTTACACAATACGCTGTTATTAGAGTCATACTGGGGTCATTAAAGATATGTAAGGATGATTTACCACTTACACAATACACTGTTATTAGCGTCATACTGGGGTCATTAAAGATATGTAAGGATGATTTACCAATTACACAATACACTGTTACCAGATATGTGAGGATGATTTACCACTTTCACAATACACTGTTATTAGAGTCATGCTGGGGTCACTGGAGACACGTGAGGATGATTTACCACTTACATCATACACTGTTACGAACATTACATTGGGGTCACTAAAGATACGTAAGGATACCTTACACTATATGCTGATGTTAGAGTCATACTGGGGTCTTCGAAGACACGTTGGGGGTTACTTTTCACTTACACAGCACTCTGTCACTAGAGTCATACAAGGGTCACACAAGACACACTGGAGTGATTTACCACTTACACAATGTGGCGTCACTGTTGCCACAGTGGTGTCATGCATGCTGCCTACTATTATGATACCACACCAGTGTGGCCCACCACTGTTTATCACACTCTGATGCTGCATCTGAGTGGTCACACATTCAGATATGTCAAATCATTTTTCCGTGATTTCATGTTGCCACGAAGGATGAAGCAGCCTGTTCCACCTCCAGCCCTCTTCCCTCCCCCTTAGTGTTAGACCGGAAAGGGGGACTTCTCTTAAGTGTCATCTAGTGGATCGCCAGTAATCGCAACAGTAGAGAGGACGCTGACCTCGACTCAGAGTGACCCCTAAGACCTCGTTTGTCCACTGGTCAACATTGATTGGTGACTTTAAAGTCTCCACCTGACGACGGTTTCACATATCCACACGACAAAAAAAAAGCAAGAGTACGTTTAAAAGTAGATTTCTCTTTGCTTAGGATTTTTGAGGGAAATAAAATACATTTACCATCATAATGATTTTTTTTTCTCTCCTTCACCTTTGCATGGAAAGCGTTCCCTTCACACCCTGATATGAAAAGGCAGCATAGCCAGCACCGAAATTCAATATCGAAATTTAAAGGGGGTGGGGGGAGGAGGGGGGTGGCGGGGGGGGGGGGGGGTAGTTACCACCAAGGACACAGACGAAGTACATGACACAACACAATGCATTTCGACCTCTTGGGTCTTCTTCAGGCTGAAATAAATTACATTCAGGACAGTGAAAACGACGAACGAGAAACCACTTATATTCTCATTTTCGGCGCAAAGTCAAAACGGTTGGTATCAAAGTTTAAACGAAAGTAATACGGGCGTGTTTACGATTATATTGAAATGAATTTCGACAATTTCACGAAAACGAAAGAAAAAAAAATGCAAAGAATTGCGACACTATATTGCTAATATAAACTATTCTTAATATAAACGGTTTGCGAACGGTTAGCTAATGGATCCAATTACGTCATAATGTTCTCATCTGACCCTGTGCTTAAATGCGACAACAGAGGAGAATTGTCTGCCCTTGAGAGGCGCTTCACTTAACACAGGGGCCTAATCGCACTGCCATGAGCCTAACTTTCTTGCGTTAGGGCAAAGATTGTCCTGGTCGCACTAATCCCGCTCTTATTGGCGTGTAGTGTAATCCCACCCGGGCTGCACATGATAAACGTGATTTAACGAACGTTGCGAACATGTTAACATCAGTTTAGTACAAAGCTCCATGAGCAATTCAATTAAAGGAAGAGATCTTCAGTGAAACGGGGCAGCGTTTTGAATCTGTCGGGTGTGTCCATGACACTCATGTAGTTGATAAAGCCCCTCAGGTCATTTTGAACTCTGTCGATTCATTCTGGCTCTCTCTCTCTCTCTCTCTCTCTCTCTCTCTCTCTGTCTCTCTCTGTGTCTCTGTCTCTGTCTCTCTTCTCTCTCTCTCTCTCTTTTCTCTCTCTCTCTCTCTGTGTTTGTATCTGAGTGTGTACCTGTGTATGTGTGCATAAACTTAAAAAAAAAGCTGCTCACAATGTATAAAAAACTAAAATAAGCAAACGAAAAGAAAACCAAAGGGGCCCTGTGCCAGAGGCCGTGCATGGACTTTTCAGATGTCTGGCATTTGGGCTGTGCATATGATAAACACTCACATTATCATTTTCAACATGCCTAGAGTTACATATATACTGCTTTGAATTACTGTATACACACAGACACAGACACACAGACACAGACACAGACACACACACACACACACACACACACACACACACACACACACACACACACATTCCAATCCCTCTCTCTCTCAGTTTTTTTCCTGTCTGCCTGTCTTTCTGTCTGTCTGTATGTCTGTCTTTCTGACTGTCTGTCTGTCTGTCTGTCTGTCTGTCTGTCTGTCTGTCTCTCTCTCTCTCTCTCTCTCTCTCTCTCTCTCTCTCTGTCATGAACAGTGTGCTGAATTGCTATAGTTTCGTCTTACAATTGAATGTGACAAATTTCTTTGCAGTACTTTATTCCTAAGGAAAAAGGAACACTTCGTACTCTTTACTCCGAAGACGATTGTATACAGGATCTGCAAGCAAGAACAGCAACCTTCAGCATTTCTTTTCAGCATGGTTCCCTGGGACAGGCCAGCTTGATGCGGTAAAAGGGGTGGAGGGGCGATGATTGCAGCAGTTGGATCCTCAGATTATGTATGGGACTTCAGCTAGCATGAACAGGAACATTGTCTTGCGATCACCATTTACTCTAATGGCACACTTACAGAGAGAGAGAGAGAGAGAGAGAGAGAGGAGAGAGAGAGAGAGAGAGAGAGAGAGAGAGAGAGAGAGAGAGAGAAGAAGAAGAAGAAGAAGAAGAAGAAGAAGACACCACTATCATCCTCGCGTGGGATCATTATCGATTCAAAGGTAAAGAATCGACAGTGCTTAGCTGCTCGATCATTGTTATACACCCCCACCTCCCAATTGTACCCCCGCTCTCTCCTCCTACTCCCCTCTCCATCATTTTCCTGTCACCACTCGGCTCTCAGAGTTCCGTTGTTAGTTTCGGATTCAATCAAGGAATACGTCATCAGGTGCGGTCTTGTCCATATACGCGGCATCCCGTCTGCGTCAAAGGTAATGACGTCACGCTATACTGGGCAACAATTAAGTAAACAAATAAATTTAAAGAAAAAAAAACAAACAACAACAACAACCATGAACAAAAAGGTGCATTTGGTTATTGTTTGATATCTAAGGTTCCTATTTTAGATTCATTCATTTGTTTAATTATCCATTTATTTACCCACTAATGTATGCATGTATGTATGTATGTATGTATGTGTGTATGTATGTATGATGTTATGTGTTATGTATGTATGTATGTATGTATGTATGTATGTATGTATGTATGCATGTATGCACACATGTTTGTATGTATGTTCATTTCCAATTATTTATTCATTTATCTGTTTCATTCATTTTTTTATTATTTAGTTTACGTATTCATTGATTTATTTACTTATACATGTATAATTATGTTTTTTTTTTCTTTCTTTACCGTTTGGGTAAAGGGGTTCTGTCAAGAATATGAAAATCATATTCTGGACATGAGATAAAGGAAAAAACAACAACAACAACAACAAACAAACTAGCAAACAAACAGATAGCGAACGGCTGTAATTTGGTTTTCCGTGCTCATGTTCTGTCCTGTTTGTTTCCGTGTTCATTTTCTGTCCTGTGTTATTTATTTACGCGTTTCTTCTTCTTGCTCAATCTTTGATTTGGTCAGTGGTTCGATCATTCGTTTCTGCTTCCATTGTCATCAAAGACCACGTCAGATGGAACAGACGGCCAGCTAGAGACAAAATGCTGTTATTTTCATCCTACACGTTCTTTTGCGGGTTTTGTTTGTATGTTTGTTCCTTCTTCTTCTTCTTTTTGTTTCAGATGCATAGCTGACAGCCAGTGCATATGAAGGAACGCTCTTCATTCCTTTGTCGATTGGGAAACAGAGAGGTTGAGTCAGAGAAAATGGATCACAGAAACCTTAATGTGGAGATGCATTCGTTACGTACAGCCGATCTCTCTCTGTCTCTCTCTCTCTCTCTCTCTCTCTCTTCTCTCTCTCTCTCTCTCTTCTCTCTCTCTCTCTCTCAATGCATGTATCTAGATCTATGTCGCTCTCTCTCTCTCTCTGCTCTCTCTCTCTTATCTACTCTCTTCTCTCTCTCTCTCTCTCAATGCATGTATCTAGATCTATGTCTCTCTCTCTCTCTCTCTCTCTCTCTCTGTACACACACACACACACACACACACACACACACACACACACACACACACACACATATATATATATATATATATATATATATATAATACAGACAGATAGATAGATACTCAAGTCAACTCAACTCAAATAGTTTAATTGCAAAGGCCACCGACCTATCTGCAATGAGGTCAAGAACAAAAGTAGAACACACACGCGCTTGGCGCATATACTAAAAATTGTGAAAGAAAATAGTTGCATAACAAAATGTTCTTCCTGAAATTACTCTGGCATGTGTGTGTTAACTGATAACAGTTCCTCTCTTAGTTTTAGTGCTTTAAAAATGAACACAGCTACAGAGCGTTGCAATCTTCTTTTTATTTTGCAGTAAAAGAAGCAATGGCACTTGATGAACATTTCTAGTATGAGGCAAAACGTATTTATCTCTTAAATCTTTATAGGATAGACAAACAATCAAGAAATCTATTTCGTCTTTGATTTGATTACAGAATGAACAGTTTTTGGGAGTTTAGTGTCTATCTTGGATGGACATTCAAATCACTAACATTAATTCGAAATATCACGAACACTTGGTTGCCATAAGGATAGATAGATACATAGATAGATACATCGATAGATTTTGTTTCTCTCTCTCTCTCTCTCTCTCTCCCTTGTTTTTTTCATCTCTCTCTCTCTCTCTCTCTCTCTCTCTCTCTCTCTCTCTCTCTCTCTCTCTCTCTCTCTTCCAGAGGAGAGGAGGAAGGGAGAAAGAGATAAGGGAGATAAGGACTTGGTGGTCGGTTCCAGACAGAGGTTCGAGTGAAAGAAGGGGGTGGGGTGCGAGGGGATGGGGATGGAAAAAGGGGGACATGGAGCAAACACAGGCATTGAGATGCCTTGAAACTGCATGTTCTTGAGAAAGAAGGGCGTACAAAGCAGGAAAGTAACTTTGGTAAACTGAAAGTGTCAGGGTATCTGGAAAATGTTCCCGAGTACGTTTCTCTCTGTCGCTCTTTCCTGGTGTCTATCCAGGTATCTGTTTGAGTACATGTATGTACACACACACACACACACACACACACACACACACACACACACACACACACATGTATATATATTATATATATATATATATATATATATATATATATATAATATAATATAATATAATATAATATAACTATACATGTACATTATACTCTCCCCCCCCCCCCCCCCGCTTTCTCTCTCTCTCTCTCTCTTTCTCTCTCTCTCTCTTCTGTGCGCACGCGCGCGTATGCGTGCGAGCACGTGCGTGCGTGCATGTGTGAGTGTGTGTGTGTGTGTGTGTGTGTGTGTGTGTGTGTGTGTGTGTGTGTGTTTTGTGTGTGTGTGTGTGTGTGTGTGTGTGTGTGTGTGTGTGTGTGTGTGTGTGTGAAAAGTTACGACAGGCAGTCTATTTTGTACGTAGAATTCTGGAAACCCTACCAGTCTCTCTGGTTTAATACATTCCATATACAACTATCATTTCTAATTGGCTTTGGCATCGCGATCTTCTTGACAGCTCTCGGGATAAAAAGCTCTCTTCTTAAAATCTATCTATAGTTGAATGTTTTCGTTAGGACACGTCTGCATTGCTGTCCTTTGGACGACCCATTCTGAAGAAAGGACTCAGAGCCACTCTATACAACTGCTTACGGAGAATTACATTTGTGCACACAATGAACCTTTCCTCACGTTCTCTCCGAGTCAACCCACAGAAACACATTGCTATTCACACTTCTTTTTGGAACAATACTCGTCAGCTGAAGAGAATGCAGAAGGAGGCTTACAGGGAAGAAAACTGTGTCCGTACGTGACAACACTCCCCCCCACCCCCCTCTCCCTCCCTCCGGGACGGGGGGAGGCGTTGTTTTGTTTTGTTTCGTTTTACCTGAAACCTGTTTTCGCAGTGTAAGGAGATTGCTGCTTTTATGATGGTAGTGTTTTTCTCCGAGGGGAAAAAAAAAAGAAAAAAAACAACAACGACGGGACGGGTTTTTTTTGTTTTGGTTGTTGTTGTTGGAGCCGGAATAGCTCAGTTGGTAGAGCGCCTGACTCGTAATCTTGGTGATCCTGGGGTTGCGGGTTCGAATCTCCGCCGGGGCGTTTCGGTACAGGGGGATTTTTCCCTCGGAGTTAACATTAGTTCTGACTCCATTTCCCATACAGTCCTTCGAATGAGACTATAAACCGAGGTTCCGTGTGTGAACGCACGCATAATATCTTGCACACACGTAAAATCCCATCACCAACTTTCGGAAGAGTAGGCCAGTTTGGCCGTTGGTATGGATGACACGTTACACACAGCATGCACCCTGCTTAAGAAATGGAAAGAATGAAGGAAGTAAAGAAACTGAGTGAACGATATTGAACGATATTGACTGGATGACACGGGAAACGACTGAATGAAGCGCCAGCTGGCAGCTCTTCAGTCGGCACTACCCAGGTGGTTCGTTTTATGAAACAGTTCGCAGTGTAAGAAGCGCTTATGAGCTTGTTCTCGAGGGAAAAAAAAGAAAAATACAACAATCACGATTTTTATGTTTTGGTTGTTGTTGTTGTTTTGTTTTTTTTTTTTTGTTTCTTTACATCAGAGAGAGAGAGAGAGAGAGAGAGAGAGAGAGAGAGAGGAGAGAGAGAGAGAGAGAGAGAGAGAGAGAAGAAGAAGAAGAAGAAGAAGAAGAAGAAGAAGACACCACTATCATCCTCGCGTGGGATCATTATCGATTCAAAGGTAAAGAATCGACAGTGCTTAGCTGTCCGATCATTGTTATACACCCCCACCTCCCAATTGTACCCCCGCTCTCTCCTCCTACTCCCCTCTCCATCATTTTCCTGTCACCACTCGGCTCTCAGAGTTCCGTTGTTAGTGTCGGATTCAATCAAGGAATACGTCATCGGTGCGGTCTTGTCCATATACGCGCATCCGTTACTGGTCAAAGTGAAGACGTCACGCAATGGCAACATTTAAGTAAACAAATAAATTAAAGAAAAAAAAAACAAACAACAACAACATCCATGAACAAAATAGGTGCATTTTGTTAATGTTTGATATCTAAGTTCTCTATTTTAGATTCATATCATTTGTTTATATTATCCATTTATTTACCCACTAATGTATATGCATGTATGTATGTATGTATGTATGTATGTATGTGTGTATGTATGTATGTAGTGTATGTATGTATGTATGTATGTATGCATGTATGTATGCTGTATGTATGTATGTATGTATGTATGTATGTAGTATGCATGTATGCACACATGTTTGTATGTATGTTCATTTCCAATTTATTCATTTATCTGTTTCATTCATTTTTTTTTATTTAGTTTAGTATTCATTGATTTATTTACTTATACATGTATAATTATGTTTTTTTTTTCTTTCTCTTTTACCGTTTGGGTAAAGGGGTTCTGTCAAGAATATGAAATCATATTCTGGACATGAGATAAAGGAAAAAAACAACAACAACAACAACAAACAAACTAGCAAACAAACAGATAGCGAACGGCTGTAATTTGGTTTTCCGTGCTCATGTTCTGTCCTGTTTGTTTCCGTGTTCATTTTCTGTCCTGTGTTATTTATTTACGCGTTTCTTCTTCTTGCTCATCTTTGATTTGGTCAGTGGTTCGATCATTCGTTTCTGCTTCCATTGTCATCAAAGACCACGTCAGATGGAACAGACGGCCAGCTAGAGACAAAATGCTGTTATTTTCATCCTACACGTTCTTTTGCGGGTTTTGTTTGTATGTTTGTTCCTTCTTCTTCTTCTTTTTGTTTCAGATGCATAGCTGACAGCCAGTGCATATGAAGGAAGCGCTCTTCATTCCTTTGTCGACTGGGAAACAGAGAGGGTGAGTCAGAGAAAATGGATCACAGAAACCTTAATGTGGAGATGCATTCGTTACGTACAGCCGATCTCTCTCTTCCTCTCTCTCTCTCCTCTCTCTCTCTCTCTCTCTCCTCTCTCTCTCTCAATGCATGTATCTAGATCTATGTCGCTCTCTCTCTCTCTCTGTCTCTCTCTCTCTCTCTCTCTCTCTCTCTCTCTCTCTCTCTCTCAATGCATGTATCTAGATCTATGTCTCCTCTCTCTCTCTCTCTCTCTCTCTCTCTCCGTACACACACACACACACACACACACACACACACACACACACACACACACACACATATATATATATATATATATATATATATATATATATATAATACAGACAGATAGATAGATACTCAAGTCAACTCAACTCAAATAGTTTAATTGCAAAGGCCACCGACCTATCTGCAATGAGGTCAAGAACAAAAGTAGAACACACACGCGCTTGGCGCATATACTAAAAATTGTGAAAGAAAATAGTTGCATAACAAAATGTTCTTCCTGAAATTACTCTGGCATGTGTGTGTTAACTGATAACAGTTCCTCTCTTAGTTTTAGTGCTTTAAAAATGAACACAGCTACAGAGCGTTGCAATCTTCTTTTTATTTTGCAGTAAAAGAAGCAATGGCACTTGATGAACATTTCTAGTATGAGGCAAAACGTATTTATCTCTTAAATCTTTATAGGATAGACAAACAATCAAGAAATCTATTTCGTCTTTGATTTGATTACAGAATGAACAGTTTTTGGGAGTTTAGTGTCTATCTTTGATGGACATTCAAATCACTAACATTAATTCGAAATACTCACGAACACTTGGTTGCCATAAGGATAGATAGATACATAGATAGATACATCGATAGATTTTGTTTTCTCTCTCTCTCTCTCTCTCTCTCTCTTTTCCTCTCTGTTTTTTCTCTCTCTCTCTCTTCCTTCTCTCTCTCTCTCTCTCTCTCTCTCCTCTCTCTCTTCCAGAGGAGAGGAGGAAGGGAGAAAGAGATAAGGGAGATAAGGACTTGGTGGTCGGTTCCAGACAGAGGTTCGAGTGAAAAGAAGGGGGTGGGGTGCGAGGGGATGGGGATGGGAAAAGGGGGACATGGAGCAAACAGAGGCATTGAGATGCCTTGAAACTGCATGTTCTTGAGAAAGAAGGGCGTACAAAGCAGGAAAGTAACTTTGGTAAACTGAAAGTGTCAGGGTATCTGGAAAATGTTCCCGAGTACGTTTCTCTCTGTCGCTCTTTCCTGGTGTCTATCTAGGTATCTGTTTGAGTACATGTATGTACACACACACACACACACACACACACACACACACACACACACGTATATATATATTATATATATATATATTATATATATGTATTATATAATATATATATATATATATATAATATATATAAAATAATAACTATACATGTACATTATACTCTCCCCCCCCCCCCACTTCTCTCTCTCTCTCTTCTCTCTCTCTCTCACTCTCTCTGTGCGCACGCGCGCGTATGCGTGCGAGCGCGTGCGTGCGTGCATGTGTGAGTGTGTGTGTGTGTGTGTGTGTGTGTGTGTGTGTGTGTGTTGTGTGTGTGTGTGTGTGTGTGTGTGTGTGTGTGTGTGTGAAAAGTTACGACAGGCAGTCTATTTTGTACGTAGAATTCTGGAAACCCTACCAGTCTCTCTGGTTTAATATATTCCATATACAACTATCATTTCTAATTGGCTTTGGCATCGCGATCTTCTTGACAGCTCTCGGATAAAAGCCCTCTTCTTAAAATCTATCTATAGTTGAATGTTTTCGTTAGGACACGTCTGCATTGCTGTCCTTTGGACGACCCATTCTGAAGAAAGGACTCAGAGCCACTCTATACAACTGCTTACGGAGAATTACATTTGTGCACACAATGAACCTTTCCTCACGTTCTCTCCGAGTCAACCCACAGAAACACATTGCTATTCACACTTCTTTTTGGAACAATACTCGTCAGCTGAAGAGAATGCAGAAGGAGGCTTACAGGGAAGAAAACTGTGTCCGTACGTGACAACACTCCCCCCCCCTCCCTCTCCTCCCTCCGGGACGGGGGAGGCGTTGTTTTGTTTTGTTTCGTTTTACCTGAAACCTGTTTTCGCAGTGTAAGGAGATTGCTGCTTTTATGATGGTAGTGTTTTTCTCCGAGGGGAAAAAAAAAGAAAAAAAAAACAACGACGGGACGGGTTTTTTTTGTTTTGGTTGTTGTTGTTTGGAGCCGGAATAGCTCAGTTGGTAGAGCGACTGACCGTAATCGGTGATCCTGGGGAGAAGGGATTCGAACCTTCTCCGCCGGGGCTTTCGGTAAAGGTGGATTTTTCCTCGATGTTAACATTGTAGTTTCTGACTTCCCATTTCCCATACGATTCCTTCGAATGAAGACTTATAAACCGAGGTTCCGTAGGTATGAACGCACGCATAATAATCTGCAAAACACGTAAAATCCCATCACCAACTTCGGAAAAGATAGGGCCCGTTTGGCCGTTGGTATGGATGACACGTTACACACAGCATCTACCCTGCTTAAGAAATGGAAAGATATGAAGGAAGTAAAGAAACTGATGATGAACGTATTGAACGATATTGACTGGTTGACACGGGAAACGACTGAATGAAGCGCCAGCTGGCAGCTCTTCAGTCGGCACTACCCAGGTAGGCAGCCCGTTGTGTAAACGAGTGTGGAATGTAAAGCGCTTAGAGCTTGGTCTCTAGCTGAGAATAGGCGCTATATAAGTATTCATTATTATTATTATTATTATTGTTTTTTTTTGTTTTGTTTTTTTGTTTCTTTACATCAGAGAGAGAGAGAGAGAGAGAGAGAGAGAGAGAGAGAGAGAGAGAGAGAGAGAGAGAGAGAGAGAAGAAGAAGAAGAAGAAGAAGAAGAAGAAGAAGAAAGAAGACACCACTATCATCCTCGCGTGGGATCATTATAGATTCAAAGGTAAAGAATCGACAGTGCTTAGCTGTCCGATCATTGTTATACACCCCCACCTCCCAATTGTACCCCCGCTCTCTCTCCACTTACTCCCCTCTCCATCATTTTCCTGTCACCACTCGGCTCTCAGAGTTCCGTTGTTAGTGTCGGATTCAAACAAGGAAGACGTCATCAGGTGCGGTCTTGTCCATATACGCGGCATCCCGTCTGCGTCAAAGGTAATGACGTCACGCTATACTGGGCAACAATTAAGTAAACAAATAAATTTAAAGAAAAAACAACAACAACAACAACAACCATGAACAAAAAAGTGCATTTGGTTTTTGTTTGATATCTAAGGTTCCTATTTAGATTCATTCATTTGTTTAATTATCCATTTATTTACCCACTAATGTGTGCATGCATGTATGTATGTATGTATGTATGTATGTATGCATGTATGTATGTATGTATGTATGTACGTATGTATGTATGTATATATGTATGTATGTATGTATGTATATATGCATGTATGCACACATGTTTGTATGTATGTTCATTTCCAATTATTTATTCATTTATCTGTTTCATTCATTTTTTTTATTTACTTTATGTATTCATTGATTTATTTACTTATACATGTATAATTATGTTGTTTTTTTTTTCTTCCTTTACCATTTGGGTAAAGGGGTTCTGTCAAGAAAATGCAAATCATATTCTGGACATGAGATAAAGGAAAAAAAAAACCCAACAACAAACAAACTAGCAAACAAACAGATAGCGAACGGCTGTAATTTGGTTTTCCGTGCTCATGTTCTGTCCTGTTTGTTTCCGTGTTCATTTTCTGTCCTGTGTTATTTATTTACGCGTTTCTTCTTCTTGCTCAATCTTTGATTTAATCAGTGGTTCGATCATTCGTTTCTGCTTCCATTGTCATCAAAGACCACGTCAGATGGAACAGACGGCCAGCTAGAGACAAAATGCTGTTATTTTCATCCTACACGTTCTTTTGCGGGTTTTGTTTGTGTGTTTGTTCCTTCTTCTTCTTCTTTTTGTTTCAGATGCATAGCTGACAGCCAGTGCATATGAAGGAGCGCTCTTCATTCCTTTGTCGATTGGGAAACAGAGAGGATGAGCGGGAGAAAATGGATCACAGAAACCTTAATGTGGAGGTGCATTCGTTACGTACAGCCGATCTCTCTCTCTCTCTCTCTCTCTCTCTCTCTCTCTCTCTCTCTCTCTCTCTCTCTCTTCCAGAGGAGAGGAGGAAGGGAGAAAGAGATAAGGGAGATAAGGACTTGGTGGTCGGTTCCAGACAGAGGTTCGAGTGAAAAGAAGGGGGTGGGGTGCGAGGGGATAGGGATGGGGATGGAAAAAGGGGGACATGGAGCAAACACAGGCATTGCGATGCCTTGACATTGCATGTTCTTAGGAAAGAAGGACGTACAAGCAGGAACATAACTTTGGTCAACTGAAAGGGTCAGGGTTTCTGGAAAATGTTCCCGAGTCCGTTTCTCTCTGTCGCTCTTTCCTGATGTCTATCTAGATATCTGCTTGAGTACATGTATGTGTACACACACACACACACACACACACACACACACACACACACACACACACACACACTCACTCACTCGCGCGCGCGCGCGCGCCCGGGCACGCACACGCACATACATCTCTCTCTCTCTCTCTCTCTCTCTCTAAATATATGTATACTCTCTCTCTCTCTTTCTGTGCATGCGTGCGTGCGTGCGTGTGTGAATGCGTGCGTGCGAGTGTGTCTGTGTGAAAAGTTGCGACAGGCAGTCTATTTTGTATGTGGAATTCTGGAAACCCTACACATCTCTCTGGTTTAATAAATTCTATATACAGCTATCATTTCTAACTGGCTTTGGCATCGCGATCTTCTTCACAGCTCTCGGGAAAAAAAGCTGTCTTCTTAAAATCTATCTACAGTTGAATGTTTTCGTTAGGACACGTCTGCATTGCTGTCCTTTGGACGACCCATTCTGAAGAAAGGACTCAGAGCCAATCAATACAACTGCTTGCAGAGAATTACATTAGTGCACACAATGAACATTCCTCACATTCTCTCCCAGTCAGCCCACAAAAACGCATTTCTATTCATACTTTTTTTTGGAACAATACTCGTCAGCTGAAGAGTGTGGATAACGAGGCCTACAGGGAAGAAAACTGTGTCCGTACGTGACAACCCCCCCACCCCTAACCCCTTCTCCGGGAGGGGGTTGTTTTGTTTAGTTTAGTTTTACCGGGAAGTTTTTTTTTCTCGGTGTAAGGGGGTTGGTGATTTTATGATGGTCGTGTTTTTTTTCTCCGAAGAAAAAAAAAAAAAGAAAAACCACAGGGCGGTTTTTTTCTTTTCTTTTTTTTTTTTTTTTGTCTGTTCTTGTTTTGTACATCAGAGAGAGAGAGAGAGAGAGAGAGAGAGAGAGAGAGAGAGAGAGAGAGAGAGAGAGAGAGATATGACAAAAACAAGAGAGAGAGAGAGAGATGTGAAAGGGAGAGAGAGAGAGAAAGAGAGAGAGATAGAGTGAGGAGAGAATTGGACACAGACAAGAGAGAGAGAGATATGAGGGAAAACAAGAGATAAGAGATGGGGAAAAACGAGAGAGAGAGAGAGAGAGAGAGAGAGAGAGAGAGAGAGAGAGAGAGAGAGAGAGAGAGATGATGGGAAAAGCAAGATCTCTCTCTCTCTCTCTCTCTCTCTCTCTCTCTCTCTCTCTCATGGCACTGGACCCCCGCCACTCCTTCCAGCTCCCCTTCCATAGCCACACCCTGAATTGTCCCCCTTCATCCAGCCCCAGAATGAGCAATCTACAGGAATCAGTCTGTCACGTCGTCACGGCGCCACCCATCAGACGAGACACTGCACTGCCGCCGAGTCCCTTCAGTGGCGTTCAGTGCTGCCTCTTCTGATCCGACATGCAGAGGACAGAACTCTCAAAGCCCCCCCCCCCCCCCCCCCCCCCCCTACCGACGACAATGATTGCTTTGTCGCTGAGCCAGCGTGAGGCAGCTCCTTTTCCGGAAGACGCCACCACATGCGTCCAACGACAGTCACCACGATTTAACCGATGTTAGTTGATCCTGACAGAACCTCACCCAGGACATGGACTAGGAGAGATCATTGAAACAGATGTAACCATAACAGAAAGGCTTGAAGGACCACCATCTTTTTTTTTTTTTTTTTAGACTTTTCTTTTCATGAGGATGAGGTGATAAGGATGATCGTTTTGCTTTACCTTTCTCGTCGAGACTGCGTGACAGGTTTTGTAGTCTGCGCTTCATTTCAAAACTATATTCCGGCGTCAAGCAGGCCTGAGAGATACAGACACCTGCAGTGTTCGTCGGGAAATTTGAGCAACACTCTTAAGAGATGCAGCCATTGAGTGGATGGAGCTTGATTGTGTGGTCCAAGCCTTCCCACCCGAGCCCTTCGCAAACTCCACTCAGTAGGAACTTGTCGGGGCAGACGAATCCCAGAAATAAATGGTTCTGAGGTGAATCGGACCCACGACCTCCCAACAGGAGGTGCGCGACGTTAACCACTTCTCCGTGTCGGGTTTTCTTTTCTATTTTTTTTCTGTTCATTTCTTTTCTTTTCCTTTCTTTAAAAAAAAAAATATTATAGACTACTCGACAACTGTTCCAAAACTTTGCGCGTAGACGTAAATACAGCGGAGGTGTGTGTGTGTGTGTGTGTGTGTGTGTGTGTGTGTGTGTGTGTGTGTGTGTGTGGTGTGCGTGCGTGCGTGCGTGCGTGCGTGTGTGTGTGTGTGTGTGTGTGTGTGTGTGGTGTATTAATCGTTGTCCTGCGTGCGTGTACTGTCTCTCCACGCAAAATATCTCAAAGAAAGCAAAACGCGTGCACAATAATGTTATCTGCTTGTGTTGTCAGGATCATTTTCTTGAATCTATGATATCTGGAGGCCTCTGGCTCAAGAAAACAAAAGATAACAACAGATAACAAAACCAAACCTGATGGAATATTATAGGTATACATACAAAAGAAGAAATCGTTAATAGAGAACTAAAAACAAAAACAACAAGAACAAGAACAACAACAACAACAACATTATCAACAACAACAACAACAACGACAACAACAACAAAAGAAAACGTCAGAACAATATTACAAAAACTATAGAAACACACAAAACATCTGTTGGAAAGCATCAGTTCTGGCAAGAAATTAGTTTGACAGTGTTCCAGAGCCTGAGGTCTGTCATTTGTATTTGTGCATGGAATGCAGTAGATGAGCACGGTTGGCGTCTTTTTTGTACTCCCAGTTCTTATAGAACAGGGAGTACTTTAGAATGGGAACGAAGAAATGCTGTCTGTGTGTCTGTCTGTCTGTGTATGTGTGTGTCCGTGGTCAAAATGTGTTCCACTCGCTCCAGACAAAACTACTGGGCCGATCTTTCTGAAAATGTGTAGGTATGTTCATTATAGGCCACGGATGATGCCCAAACAACAAAAATTCACTTAGGCCTTCTTCCTTGCGCTGAACTCCGAAGCGATCTGAAGCGATCAAAGCTAAGTGAATTTTCGTTGTTTTATTCATTTCTGTCTCACCTGAAGAAGACCTAAGAGGTCGAAACGCGTTGTGTTTTGTCTTGTGACTCGTTTGTCCACGTTTCTCTGGGCGGTTCGCTAACATTTATTTAAGATTTGTTTAGATTTCCGCCTGCAGTCGTCTCACTTTGCAACTAGACCCGATGTTTTAGTGTACCGCTATAGCCGTTACTAACGGCTGTAACGGCCTGTAACGGTTTTTCTTCTTTATGGAATATCTCAGAAAGTACTTGGCCATTTTATAAGCGGTTTGGATGATCTTGTGACAAATCGGAGCCTCTGTCCATATGTAAGTGATGTAATGCTGAAAATGGATTAAACAACCGTTAAAAACCGTTATTCTGCGGTTATTTCTTATATATCGGTGGATTTTAATGAAATTTGGTATATAGAAAGGTTATCACACACAAATGGCACTTCTATATAGTGTTTCTCAATTTGACCGTTAAAAACCGTTATTCTTGACATATTGTCCGATTTGGATGAAATTTCATATGTACACAGGCTTAAGCCCAGTGAGGACTAAAATACCGGTTTCAAAAGTGTATATCGGTTATATAACCATTAAACCGTTATTTTGCCGTTATTTTTTATATATTGGTGGGTTTTAATGAAATTTTGTATATAGAAAGGTTATCACACACAAATGGCACTTCCATGTAGTGTTTCAAAATGTGACCGTTAAAAACCGTTATTCTTGATATATTGTCCGACTTGGATGCAATTTGGTATGTACACAGGCTTTAGCCCAGTGAGGACTAAAATACCAGTTTCAAAAGTGTACATCGGTTAAATAGCCGTTGAAACGTTATTTTGCCTTTGTTTCTTATCTCACAAAGCGCTTGGCCGATTTATAAGCGGTTTGGAAAACTGGGAGTACGTTTATATGCTTCGCATCTTGTCTTTCTTTCGGTTTCTTTTTCTTTCTTTCTTTCTTTCTTTCTTTTCTTCTTTCCTTCCTTTCTTCTTTCCTTTCTTTCTTTCTTTCTTTCTTTCTTCCATCCTTTCTTCTTTCCTTTCTTTCTTTCCTTCATTTCTTTTCTTTCTATCTTCCTGTCTTCTTTCTTTCTTTCCCTCTTTCTTTCTTCCTTTCTTTTTTTTTTTCTTTCCTAGTTCCTTTTTTTCTATCTTCTTTCTGTCTTACTTTGTTTTTCTCTTTTTCCCCTTTTTATCTTTCTGTCTGTCTGTCTGTCTTCTTTGTTCATCTCTCTCTCTCTCTCTCTCTCTCTCTCTCTCTCTCTCTCTCTCTCTCTCTCTCTCTCTCTCTCTTCACACCCATCAAATGGGTCTTTGGCCTTTCTGAATAATGTTCTGTTCTGTCCTGTTCTGTTCCGTTCTCTTTCTTTCTATGTTTCTGTTTGTCTTTGTTTGTTTCTTACTTACTTTCTTTCTCTCTTTCTGTCTGTCTTTCTATCTGTCTGTCTGTTTTCTTTCTTTCTTCCTTGGTTCATTTTTGATGGAGTGTTTCTTTTCTTTCTTCTTTGTGGCAATGGGTGGTGGGTCTTAAATAGATCAGGCCATGATTGCACTCGAGCTTTCGGCCTCTGATCTCCACCACTGAGCTTGCCCAAGTTCAGTCCTTGGGGTCCACTTTGAAAGAGAGTTGGTGGGTGTGGAAATCCCCCTCCACTCTCTCCTCCTACCTCCCCCCCCCCCCCCCCCCGCGCCGACCTCCTACACATTGCCCTTTAGTATAGATAATAAAAATATGGGATTAAGAAATGGAGGAGATGGCAATCGTCTATTATTTGTAGGAAAGAGACATGCACTTGACTTAGGCCAAGCTTTATCAACTTAGTCTGTTTTACCCAGTATCGCCCTCCCACCATCCTAACCCTCTCATCCTTTACTCTCACTGCCTCTCCCACATACACACCCCGTATTATTCAAAATGTATGCGTAGCGATACTCTGTGTGTTGTTTCCGAAAAGAATTCTTCAAATGATATTCTTTCGGATAACGAGTCTCCCAATGATATTCCTTCGGGTAACGATTCTCCCAATGATATTCCTTCGGATAACGAGTCTCCCCATGATGTTCCTTCGGATAACGAGTCTACGTCTCCCAATGATATTCCATAGGGTAACGATTCTCCCAGCTTCAAGTTCTCTCAGTAACGACCCTCCTACATAACATACGTCCCCCAGTAACGACCTTCCTGCATAACATACGTCCCCCAGTAACGACCCTCCTACATAACATACGTCCTCTAGTAACGACCCTCCTACATAACATACGTCCCCCAGTAACGACCCTCCTACATAACATACGTCCCCAAGTAACGACCCTCCTACATAACATACGTCCCCCAGTAACGACCCTCTTACATAACATACGTCCCCCAGTAACGACCCTCCTACATAACATACGTCCCCCAGTAACGACCCTCCTACGTAATAGAAGTCCCCCCAGTAACGACCCTCCTACATAACATACGCCTCTCAGTACCGACCCTCCTACATAGCAGAACGTCCCCCCAATAACGACCCTCCTACGTAACAGACGTCCCCAAAGTAACGACCCTCCTACATAACAGATTTCCCCCAGTAACGACCCTCCTACATAACAGACGTCCCCAAAGTAACGACCCTCCTACATAACATACGTCTCCCCAGTAATGACCCTCCTACATAACAGACGTCCTCCAGTAACGACCCTCCTACATAACAGACGTCCCCAAAGTAACGACCCTCCTACATAACAGACGTCTCCCCAGTAACGACCCTCCTACATAACAGACGTCCCCCTAGTAACGACCCCCCTACATAACAGACGTCCCACCAGTAACGACCCTCCTACATAACAGACGTCTCCCCAGTAACGACCCTCCTACATAACAGACGTCCCCACAGTAACGACCCTCCTACATAACAGACGTCCTCCAGTGTCGACCCTCCTACATAACAGACGTCCCCCAAGTAACGGCCCTCCTACATAATAGACGTCCACCAGTAACGACCCTCCTACATAACAGACGTCCCCCCCCCCCCCCCCCCCAGTAACGGCCCTCCTACATAATAGACGTCCCCCAGTAACGACCCTCCTACATAACAGACGTCCCACCAGTAACGACCCTCCTTCATAACAGACTTTCCACCAGTAACGACCCTCCTTCATAACAGACTTCCCACCAGTAACGACCCTCCTACATAACAGACGTCCCCCCAGTAACGACCCTCCTACATAACAGACGTCCCCCCAGTGACGACCCTCCTACATAACAGACGTCCTTCCAGTAACGACCCTCCTACATAACAGACGTCTCCCCAGTAACGACCCTCCTACATAACAGACGTCTCCCCAGTAACGACCCTCCTACATAACAGACGTCCCCCCAAGTAACGACCCTCCTACATAACAGACGTCCCCCCAGTAACGGCCCTCCTACATAACAGACGTCCTCCAGTAACGACCCTCCTACATAACAGACGTCCCCCCCCCCCCACCCCAGTAACGGCCCGCCTACATAATAGACGTCCTCCAGTAACGACCCTCCTTCATAACAGATGTCCCACCAGTAACGACCCTCCTACATAACATACGTCCCACCAGTAACGACCCTCCTTCATAACAGATGTCCCACCAGTAACGACCCTCCTACATAACAGACGTCCCACCAGTAACGACCCTCCTACATAACAGACGTCCCCCTAGTAACGACCCTCCTACATAACAGACGTCCTCCTGTAACGACCCTCCTACATAACGGACGTCCTCCTGTAACGACCCTCCTAATAACAGACGTCCCCCCAGTAACGACCCTCCTACATAACAGAACGTCCCCCCAGTAGCGACCCTCCTACATAACAGAACGTCCCCCCAGTGACGACCCTCCTACGTAATAGATGTCCCCCCAGTAACGACCCTCCTACATAACAGACGTCCTCCTGTAACGACCCTCCTACATAACGGACGTCCTCCTGTAACGACCCTCCTAATAACAGACGTCCCCCCAGTAACGACCCTCCTACATAACAGAACGTCCCCCCAGTAGCGACCCTCCTACATAACAGAACGTCCCCCCAGTGACGACCCTCCTACGTAATAGATGTCCCCCCAGTAACGACCCTCCTACATAACATACGCCCCCCAGTACCGACCCTCCTACATAACAGAACGTCCCCCCAATAACGACCCTCCTACATAATAGAAGTCCCCCCAGTAACGCCCCTCCTATATAACATACGTCTCCCTAGAAACGAGCCTCCCATCTAGGTATCATTCTTCCACAAACGACCCTTCCACAAACAACCTTCTCCAAAACTTTATCTGCAATCTATTATTCTCTAAATAACAATCTTCTCGTTAACTACGACCTAAACCACCCTTCCAAGAACGACGCTCCCAACGATAACCCTCCGCGGAACACTCTCCCGAGTTAGTGTCCTCTCATAACGGTACTGCCAAGAACGATTCTGCCAATAACGATTTTTTAAAAATAATGATCCTGTTGATATCAACTCTCCCTGTTTCGATAAGCCCAACAACGATCCTCATTGTGACATTAGAAAAGTAGTTAGACTCAGAATCAAAAGCTTACTTGGAGAATATTTCAACAGGGTCGCCCTGTCTTCATCAGCTCACTGTTGCTGTTGTGGCAGCGCGTCTAACTACTTTCCTAATGTCGAATCCAGACTCCAGAAACCTATATTCTTACTCGTTGTGACGATCGTCCCTGTAACATCCTCCTTATAACTACCCTCCCTCAAACGATTCTCGCAATGACAGCACTGCTAATAACGACCCTGCAGTTAAAGATCTTCCCAATGAAGAATCCGTTGCAAACAATTCTCCCGATACCAAAACTCTGAATAACGACCTTCCAACGACGGTCACCATAGTTATTCGCCCAATAGCCCGTCCTTGTAACAACTCCTTCAAACTGTCTTCCTAAGGACGCCCTGAGTAACGACACTTACAATAACTCAACTCCTAACGCCAGATAACGAACCCCAAATTCCCCGTTTCAGGATTTTGCTGATGTAGGCTCTCTGTGAAACAATCATTTCGATACTGGTCCTCCAAATGATGACCCTCCATCAACGACCTCCCACCCACCCACCCACACATACACACACTCACACACACTCACACACGCGCACGGACGCGCGCGCACGCCGCGCACACACACACACACACACACACACACAACACCTCTCTCTCTCTCTCTCTCTCTCTCCTCTCCCTCATATCATGATCCCCCAAACAGTAAACCTCACAATGGTGATCTTCCAAATAACGATTCTTCGCCCCCACTAATAACTTTCCTCCCTATAATGACTCTCTACTTTCTTCAATAAAGATCTTCCCAATAACCATCCCCAGTTCCTTCAGTAAAGATCCTCCCAATACCGTCTCCCATCTCCCACCACTAACGACCTTCCCAATTAAACCTCCGCAGCCCTCAAAAGACATTATTTCTGGAACTTGTTTTCCCCACTCGTTCACTCTACTAGATGTATTTCAGAATTGAGATCCCCTTGCATTTCAGAACCAATTTCTGAAGGCTGGCAACTGGAAGTCGTTCTACAGAGGAGCTTCCGCCATTTTGCAGGCCGCCAGCTGCACGGAATGAGGCTGCAAACTGCACATGGACACACCGACCTGAAGGGAAGATTGATCGCGCAGGAGATTGGTTTGTCGTCTCCTCTCTGCTGTGATCAATGGCTGCCATGGTTCGATTACAGCCGAAATGTCAGGATTTTCACACACGTCCAGAGGAGACGAAGAAAAACAGTCTTCAACAGAGGAATGCGCATCTTTTCAGCGCGCTGGCATCATAGGCTGTGGAAAGGAAGGTGTGCTGCTAGACAACATCCGACAGGGTTTTCCGTCGTCAACCATACCGTCAGGTTTGTCATCAGAGACACGAAACCTGAATCATCTGTGTGTATTCAGCCCTCACACGACCTTTTCAAATTTGATTACTTTTTTTTTTTTTTCTCTTTGTTTGTTTGTTGTTCTTTTTTTCTTTTAGTTACTGTGGAACGTCATACATATAAGTTAATGAAAGTGCATTGCAACATACACTTGGGCGTGTGTGAGTTTTTTCTCTGTCTATCTGTCTGTCTGCCTCTCTCTCTCTATGTGTGTGTGTGTGGTGTGTTGTGTGTGTGTGTTGTGTGTGTGTGCGTGCGTGCGTGCGTGCTTGTGTGTGTGTGTGTGTGTGTGTGTGTGTGTGTGTGTGTGTGTGTGTGTGTGTGTGCGTGCGTGCGTGCGTACGTGTGTGCGTGTGTGTGCGTGCATGCGTACGTGCGTGCGTGCGCGCGTGTGTATGTGTGTGTGGGTGTGTGTGTGTGTGTGCGTGCGTGCGTGCGTGTGTGTGTGTGTTTCCTTAGCTCGTCAGTCGTTCACTTTCTGCACTCTAAAACATCAATATTCAAACACTCGAGGTTAGCTTGTGAAGCTGACGATATAAGCTCCGATCTCAAAGGCGGGGGGGGGGGGGGGGGGGGGGGGGGGGGGGGGGGGGGGGGGGGCGGATTTTTCAGCATGAATGTCCGTCACCCAGCAGTAAATGTGCACCTGATTCAGGTCAGGGGGTGTTAGAGGCGGAAGAAGGAGAGAGTTGGATTTCACCCTTCATCACGCCGTATCCTAGACACGGTAAACTTCTGACAGTTCACTGGTCATGAAGTCATAAGGCTATGGGATCTTTGACCTTTTTAATTTCGATTTTTTAATAAAAAGATTTGTCATTTTTATCTCAAAGACGTTTGATCAATTAGATGGAAAAAGGATTGTTTTTTGTTTTTGTTGTTTTTGTGTAATTGCACCAGCATTGCATAAATCACAATTGCACTGAGTGCGCAATGTTCAATGAGTTTTGGTTCCATCGCTGATCCCCCAGTTTAGCATCCGGAGACACCCAGATTCATTCCCGTGTAATGTTGCTCCATCTAAACCACCTTCCAAATCTCGTGGCTGACTGTACTGTCTGAGTTACTGCGCCAGCTTCCATCTACACTGCACCAGTGACGGCGTGTTCGAATATCATGTTGATCCAAGATTGTTTATTTTTTTTATTTTTATTTTTTTACCGCATTGCCAGTATTGCATTCACAGATCCACAATTTCATCGTTGGTAAATAGTGACCCCACAAACTACCCCACAAGAAAGAAATAGAAATCCGTTCATCAGTTTTTTTTGTTTTTTTTAGTTGACCAGCAAGTATCATACGCTGAGCCAGTGTCCATATGACGTCGAATGCATTTTCCATCACTCGTCATATCCTTAGCGTTATATTCAAAGGCAGGCCACAGGTGACACAGATGAATTAGATGAGTTTGACAGTAAACCATTTTCATATATATCCTCAAACAAACACGACCAAATTATTTTTTTCATATTTGAGAAACATATTATCATATGGTTAAAAGAGTTTCATATTCCACAGGGAAAGTGATATCACTGTCACATTTAAGTCTTTCGAGAAAATTGATTAACAGTGGTCGCACTGGATGCCGTCGAAGCAGCTATTGTGTTGCCTGTGGTGTTAACAGTATAAAATCAACGAGGCTTTGACGATCAGCTTCAATAGTATTAACCACCCTTATATAACCCCCTCCTCCACTGTTCCCTTCCTGCAAACAAACCTGTAAAATGTGACGATGTACCAAAAGGTATTTCTAGTTCCCTTGTGAGCAGACACAATGACATACGAACTGACAGATAATCTGCTCCGCGGTTTTTCACCTTTGGCGCAGGATAATCAGAGAAGACAGAAAGCTGAGAGAGTTTGGCAAGGTCCCTCGATCGCAATGTGCATATACTGTTCTCAAAAAGAAACACAACCTTCTCTGAGTTGATATGCAACCAGTGACTTTCGTTCAACTCTGTAGCGAGACATCGCCGTGTTGTTTAGTCGCAGTTCTGCGCAGATAACTGTCCAATGGTGTTAAAGATGATCTACGTTCAATCCACAATAAATATTTGCTTCTATTTCTGTTTTATTTGGAAGAGTATACATCAAACATGCTATGTCAGAAACAAACTATGACAAACTATGTTGATGAAAGAAAGAATGAAAGAAAGAAAAAGGAAAGAAAGAAAGGCAGACAGGCAATCAGACAGACTGAAAAAGAGAAAAGGAGAAAGAAAGAAAGAAAGAAAGAAAGAAAGATAGATAGATAGACAGACAGACAGAATAAAGAAAGAGAGAAAAAAAATAAAAAGAAGGAAAGAATACAGAAAGAAGGAAAGAAAGAAAGAAAAGAAAAGAACGAACTAGAAGCCAAAGAGCACGCTAACTTGATGAACTATTGGTTGAATTTGACGGCCGTTTTCGCCGGTCTCTTCATGCATTAAATGAGAAAATTAGTGGGAGAATCCAAGAAAAACAGTAGCTGAAAGAGAGAGAGAGAGAGAGAGAGAGAGAGAGAGAGAGAGAGAGAGAGAGAGAGAGAGAGAGATTTATCGGCAGTAAGCAATATGTTTGTTTTTTTCTTTACAAGCCTAATATAATTTTCTGCTCTTTCTTCCCCGCTCTACCTCGCAATAACACAGGATAATACGTAAATATTTCAAAGCGTAAAGTTGGAGAGCTCAATGGTTTCT
>CM065722.1:77473303-77475803 GCA_033310375.1 Conus canariensis | reverse complement strand
TCAATAGGTTCTGCTCTCTGATTCAGCTATCGAAACGTGGGTCTCTGAAGGTTTCTCACAGAGTTCTGTGGTGCAGCTGTTCACATGTGCATGCGTGGGTAAGACTGTCTTTTGGACTGTGTCTTTTCTTGAGACTTTTCATGTCCGTGCCGCTTTGTCGATTCAGCTGTCTGCCCGTCTGTCCTATTGTTCTTTCTCTCTGTCTCTGTATCTGTGTCTGTCTCTGTCTCTGTCTCTGTCTCGCTCTCTCTCTGTCTCTGTCTCTGTCTCTCTGTTCTCTCTCTCTCTCTGTCTCTTCTCTCTCTCTCTCTTAGTTGTGTGTGCTTGTATCTCTCTCTGTCTCTCTGTCTCTCTCTGTCTCTCTTCTCTCTCTGTCTCTCTCTGTCTCTCTCTCTCTCTCTCTCTGATTATATATATATATATATATATATATATATATATGTATATATATATATATATATATATATATATATATATATATGTGTGTGTGTGTGTGTGTGTGTGTGTGTGCGCGGCGTGCGTGAGTGCGTGCGTGCGTGCGTGCGTGCGTGCGTGTGGTGTGTGTGTGTTGTGTGTGTGTGTGTGTGTGTGTGTGTGTTTGTGTTTGTGTCTGTGTGTGCGTGCGTGTGTGTGTGTCTGTGTGTGTTTGTGTTGTGTGTGTGTGTGTGTGTGTGTGTGTGTGTGTGAGAGAGAGAGAGAGAGAGAGAGAGAGAGAGAGAGAGAAGAGAGAGTTTGTGTGTGTGTGCACGCCCGCGCGCGCGCACGCGCGTGCGTGCATGCCTACACGCATGTTGAAGTTAGTGTTTGTATACGCCTGCACACTCAAGCACGCATTCATAATCATTATAACCACTTTAACTTCTTCTACCCACTCCACTCTACCACTCAAACACCAGTAACTTGCCAAAATATTAATCCAAGCGTCCTGCACACACGAACGCTTGACATGTTTTCGTACACGATAATGGACAAAGCCATCGCCTAATCAGATAATCGTGTTATTGATAAGAGTAAATGTATCCTATCCTCGAGTCCGGCCAAGGGTTTTCACCAAAGGGCCATTACGACTTATGGCCTTGACCACACGTACGTCCGCCGAGAAAGTGCTGACTATCCTTACGTCGTCCTGTAAACTCTTTGAAGCCGCACAAACTGGTCCCTGACTGGTGCCAGAGAAGGGAAGAAGTGGGTTTTAATCCTTCTGGAACCAGTGATCGGGAAAAGAGTCAGCGTTTAGTTATAAGGTGTATAGCTTGTGGGAGTCGCAAAACAAGTGTGTGTGTGTGTGTGTGTGTGTGTGTGTGTGTGTGTGTGTGTGTGTGTGTGTGGTGAATTCATGCGCGCTTATATGCACATATGGATGTTTGCTTGTGTCCGTGTGTGGTACTGATTTCAATTTGTTTCTTATCCCTTACACCATGAAATCATCCCTTAACCCCAATCCTCACCACACACACACACACACACACACACACACACACACCACACGCACCACCACCACACCACACACACCACGCACGCACACACACACACACACACACCACACACACACACACACACACACACACACATACTTCTCTCTCTCTCTCTCTCTCTCTCTCTCTCTCTCTCTCTCTCTCTCTCTCTCTCTCTCCTTCACTCCTCTTATACGAAGCACCAGTCAACTGCCAACAAAATATTAATCCAAGTGCCTCGCACACACGAACTCTAGACTTCGTAATGGTACACATTACCAAACAAAGCGACCGGCTATCAGTTAATCCTCTTTTTGGTAGTGCACAATATCGTCTCTACAGACCAGCAAAGGCTTTGAACCTAAGGGTAATTACAATTCATGCCCTTGACCACGGACGTTAGTTGAACAAGTGCCACCTATTCTTAAGTCGCCCTGCAAACTCTTTGAAGCCGCACAAACTGGTCCAAGACTGTGTCCAGGACGGGGGAAATCGTGATGGTATTGCTTAAGTGCACTAAGTTGATGTATTATTAGTCAGGTTTAACACACCAAGGTTATCTTTGCACTCGTACACGCATATGCACACTCATGCGCCCACCAAACATTCACCTCTCTCTGGGAATGGGATGTCACGCATTCGTTTCCCTTCTAACACGACTGAGCACAAGAAATACAATTTCTATGCTACTTATAATCAAACATGAAAAATCCAATTACACAAAATGAACAAATCAACACATAAAAGATCAATACTTCCTAATCCCGGGTTATAATAAAAATGACTTCTTACCTGGCCAGGTTTTCACACACACAACCACGCTTTCACACCACACCACAGTTCTTGAAAAGTCTCTTCACGTCTTCTTCAGCACTGCTTGATGGTGAGGCCCTTGGTTGACTGGCTCCAGGTTTCAGGACTGGGTCTTCGTGGTCGTTCTCTGGGATTTTCGACGTAGAACTCTTCTTCTTCGTCTCTTTCACCCACCTTGGGTTCAATTTCAGTTTGTCTGTCTTCACCCACCTCTGGGCTTCAAACTTAGTTTT
>CM065722.1:77465803-77468303 GCA_033310375.1 Conus canariensis | reverse complement strand
CTTGTTCTTGTTCTTGTTCTTGTTCGTGCTCCTGTTCTTGCTCATCATCATCATCATCATCATCATCATCATCATCATCATCATCATCATCATCTTCTTCTTCTTCTTCTTCTTCTTCTTCTTCTTCTTCTTCTTCTTCTTTCACCATCATCATTGTCATCATCATCATCATCATCATCATCATCATCATCATCATCATCATCATCATCATCATCATCTTCTTCTTCTTCTTCTTCTTCTTCTTCTTCTTCTTCTTCGACATCTACAACAGTACTGTCTCCTGATAAAACGTCCACATCAGTACTGTCCCCTGATATAACATCCACAACAGTACTGTCCCCGGATAAAACATCCACAACAGCACTGTCCCCTGATATAAAATCCACAACAGTGCTGTCCTCTGATAAAATGTCCACAACAGTACTGTCCCCTGATGAAATATCCACAACAGTACTGTCCCCGGATTAAACATCCACAAGCGTACCATCAAAATGCAAAACACCCGCAACGGCACTGTCAACTCATTAAACACCATGTAATGTGCTGTCTCCACATTAGATATAACATCAGAACTGTTAATTCCTAATACCTCGACACAGTCCTGTCATTCTCTCTCTCTCTCTCTCTCTCTCTCTCTCTCTCTCTCTCTCTCCACTTTTTGCATGCTTCTTTTGTTACCTCATCTTATTTTGCATTGTTGACCCTACTCAGGGCGAGGACTGGATGTAAAAAAGCACATCATTGCTTATCTGTTGTCCTCATAAATAAAGAATTTTGTCTTGTCTCTCTCTCTCTCTCTTCTCTCTCTCTCTCTCTCTCTTGGAGGATGTTGATGTGTGTGTGCGTGTGCACTGATCCATACACAGTATTTGCAAAGAGGTCTGGCCTACGCGCGTTAGAAAGACCATGTTTATGTTTCGGGGAGAGAGAGAGAGAGAGGAGAGAGAGAGAGAGAGAGAGAGAGAGAGAGAGAGAGAGAGAGAGAGGACACCACGGGGTGCCAAAAATGCGACCCACCCGTACCCTCTCTCCCTCTCTCCTCCCTCCCACCCCCCACCCCCAACTCCCAGCCACCCAGCCACCCCGAGTCCCTCCGCTCTCCCTTCCCCTTCCCTTCCCTTCCCGTCACTCACCCCCCCCCCCCCCCTCTTCCCCCTTCCTCTCCGTCTGTCCCAGCACCAGACACACGCACGCGCGCACACGCGCGCGCGCACGTGCTGGCGCTTTGGAACTCCTCCTCCTTTACTACTGATACAAGCGGCAGCAGCGGTAGCGGACGAGAGAGAGAGAGAGAGAGAGAGAGAGAGAGAGAGACCGACAGACAGACACCCCTGGACTAAATGCGCTCTAATATCATAGCTATGCCTACGGCTCCGGCTCAAGCAAGTACGTTCGTTCTTCGGCCTCCGCGCTGCCGCGATCTCCCGGTGTAGTGTGTGTGACCGTGTACGTCGTCTGCGTGCGTGTGTGTGTGTGTGTGTGTGTGTGTGTGTGTGTGTGCGTGTGTGTGTGTGTGTCGGTGTGGTGGGTGCCACGCGTCGTCGCTGTAGGCCTTGTGGGAGTGAGTGATTCGACTGAATCACCAACGACAGCCACGAGTTTCGCGACCCGTCAATTACTTACTTATTCACTTACTTACTACTGGGCAGAAAAAGTTTGAGAGGCAGGGGAAGAAGGAGTCTCGCCACGTTGGTTGGGAGAACGAAGGCAGTGTGGTGTGTGGTGTGGTGTTGTGGTGTTGTTATTAATGAATGGTAGGGAACGTGATTGCCTGCTTAGTAAGAAAGCGTGGTAAGCCAGGTTGGTTATTTTTTTTTTTTTTCTGAGTGTGTGTGTGTGTGTGTGTGTGTGTGTGTGTGTGTGCGTGTGCGTGCGTGCGTGCGTGCGTGCGTGTGTGTGTATGTGTGTGTATATGTGTGTGTGTGTTTTGTGTGTGTGTGTGTGTGTGTGTGTGTGTGTGTGTGTGTGTGTGTGGGTGTGTGTGTGTGTGCGCGCGCGCGGGCGAGCGCGCGTTACAACAGCAAGCGCTCCTGTTCGATTCCATCCATGAGACGATTTGAAAATGTGCGGTGGTTTGATAAGTTTGAAAACGAGCGTGGGAAATTCGGTGAAGCGTAGGCAGAATTGACGGAGCTGTTGATTTTTTTTATTCTTGGAGAATTGTTCTTTTTTTTTTTTCGCAGCCTCTGTTGCCCATGAAATGTTCTTGTATGTACCGAGTGGAAATGAGATCAACGATCTTTAATGACAATTAAGGATAAAGAAAAACGACTGTGCTTCAGTGTTTGTTTTTATTTTCTTGTGTCAGAAATCGTGAATTTCTCAGCTGCCAGCAACGACCGCGGAAATATTGA
This sequence comes from Conus canariensis, assembly GCA_033310375.1. Classification (NCBI taxonomy): domain Eukaryota; kingdom Metazoa; phylum Mollusca; class Gastropoda; order Neogastropoda; family Conidae; genus Conus; species Conus canariensis. Next base: position 77,465,949 of record CM065722.1, on the reverse strand, counting down.
TTCGATTTAAGAAATGTTTTTTGAGTGGTTTTAAAACAGCTGTGTTTCTTGTCGTTTTCCCCCCTTAAAATCGAAAAAAAAGGAACGCACTGTGGATTTAGGCGTAATCACAGCTGATGTGCTATGCAGATGTCATCTCGATTGCA
>CM065722.1:77450803-77453303 GCA_033310375.1 Conus canariensis | reverse complement strand
GGTGCCAAACTCATCTTTCCCACTTTCTTCATCGGGGGCAGTCACGCTATCTGTCCATTGGCAGTTGTGCTTCTCGATACCGCACAGCGTGGAGTAAGGAAGAGAAACAAGCCACGCTTACCACCACACCGAGAATCTATACACAGACAGGGAGATTGTCTCCAACAGCCACTCTTACCACCAAACCGAAAATCTATACACAGACAGGGAGATTGTCTCCAATAGCCACGCTTACCACCAAACCGAGAATCTATACACAGACAGGGAGATTGTCTCCAATAGCCACGCTTACCACCAAACCGAGAATCTATACACGGACAGGGAGATTGTCTCCAATAGCCACGCTTACCACCAAACCGAGAATCTATACACAGACAGGGAGACTGTCTCCAATAGCCACTCTTACCACCAAACCGAGAATCTATACACAGACAGGGAGATTGTCTCCAATAGCCACGCTTACCACCAACCGAGAATCTATACACAGACAGGGAGATTGTCTCAATAGCACGCTTACACCAACGAGATCTATACACAGACAGGGAGATTGTCTCCAATAGCCACGCTTACCACCAAACCGAGAATCTATACACAGACAGGGAGATTGTCTCCAATAGCCACGCTTACCACCAAACCGAGAATCTATACACAGACAGGGAGATTGTCTCCAATAGCCACTCTTACCACCAAACCGAAAATCTATACACAGACAGGGAGATTGTCTCCAATAGCCACTCTTACCACCAAACCGAAAATCTATACACAGACAGGGAGATTGTCTCCAATAGCCACTCTTACCACCAAACCGAAAATCTATACACAGACAGGGAGATTGTCTCCAATAGCCACTCTTACCACCAAACCGAGAATCTGTACACAGACAGGGAGATTGTCTCCAATAGTCAGTATTTCCCAAACGACAATTTTGCCTTACCCTGAATAATTATTGTGTCTCGAATGGGTATTGTGTCTCGAATGGGTATTCCGCCCTGAATGGGTATTATGCTCTGACTGAGTTTTTTTTTTTTTTTTTTTTTTTCTCCACCGAATGGTTTATTATTGTGTCCCGCATGAGTATTGTGCCCTGAAGGGGTGTTCAGCCAGGGATGGGTATTGTGGCCCGAATGGGAATTGTGCCCGAAATGGGTAATGTATCCCGAATGGGTATTGTGCTCTGATAGCTATTACGGTACTGTATCCCGAATGGGTATTGTGCCATGATAGCTATTATTATGTCCCGAATGGGCATTTTCTCCAGAATGGTTGTGTCCCGAAAATGTATTGTGTCCTGAATGGGTATTGTGTCCCGAATAAGTATTGTGCCCCGAATGGAAAATATACCCCGAATGGGTATTGTGCCCCGAATGGGAATTCTACCCCGAGTGGGTATTGTGCCCCTGCAATGGTTATTGTGCTCCGAGTCTATTTGCCCCGAATTATTTCTGTGTCCCGAATGGGTATTGTGTCCCGAATAAGTATTGTGTCCCGAATGGGTATTGTGTCCCGAATAAGTATTGTGCCCCGAATAGGTATTGTGCCCCGAATGCCTAGGCTGCTCAAACGATTCTTGTGCCCGAAATGGCTATTGTGCCCAGAATGATAATCGTGCCTTGATGGGCTATTCTGCTCCGAGTGTGGAAGAAGATACATTTTACATTGTTCCTCTTTGGAGTTCAGAAAATAATACCACCACCTTTGTTTTCATCCTGTTTGACTTGAATGGGCAATTTTCTTCTTTATGGGCATATGCTTGCTGTGCTCTCAGAATGTGTTACCCTATCACCTGTCACCTATCCCGGAGTCTTGAAGACCCTTTGGGCGCCACAGAAGACTTCGCAACCAGCTTCCTCCACTCCTCCTGGTTCTCAGACGCTCTTCGGCAGTTGCTGAGTGTGAGGCCAGTCCATGCACTGGTGTTTTCCTTCTTTCTCTTTCTCTGTCTTCCTCTCCTTCTGCCTCCTCGCAATGTTTCTTGTAGAATGGTTTTTGTGAGTCCTGTTGATCTTGATACACGACCATACCATCTCATTTTCCTTCTTTTCACTGTGGACAACAGGTCTTTGTATGTTCCAGTGGCTTGTCTTACTCTGGTCTGGACCTCCCAGTTGGTAATGTGGTCTTTGTGTAAGATGCCAAGGATCTTGCGGAAGCTTCTCATCTGTAAAGCCTGAATCCTTCTCTCAAGTTCGGAACTCACATGTCACAGGCATAGAGAAATATGACGATGACCAGGGAACGCATCAGTCTGATCATGGAACCGATTGTGATGTTTCTGTCATTTTGTTAACACCGTCATAATTGTTTTATGTTAATGCCCATTCTTCCTAATACGTGATGCTTGATTCATTGTGCTGTGTGTTCTGAAATCGATTTCAATCAATGTTGCTGATCGGTAACTCATATGCTATCACTGAAAAACAACATTTTTTTTTTCTTCAAAGCTCGACTGTTTACAATAATTTGTTATGGAAATTTAAGACGTTGGAATAAATGAGGTGGT
>CM065722.1:77410803-77425803 GCA_033310375.1 Conus canariensis | reverse complement strand
TCTTTGTAGGGTATCAGGTTTGCCCTCCCTTCAAGCTCTGTGTACACATGACCCTTTAGAAGCCATTTTCTTTCTTCCCTTTCCTTTCTATACAGTATCTTTCTCTCCCTTCCTTTTCGTTGTTATCTTTCCTTGTTTGCTTTCTTTCTCATTCTTGCATCCATATTTCCTGTCCTTTTTTGTTGTTGTATTTCTGTCTGTCTTTCTTTTTCATTTCTGTCCTTTCTGTTTTTATTTCTTTCTGGTTTTGCTTTCTTTTCTTTTTCTTTTCTTTCCTGTTTTTCGTTTTTTCCTGTGTGTTTTTTTTTTTTCGTTCTTCATTTCTTCATCTGGATTTTTCCCCTTTTCTTTCGTTATTTCTTTTCCGGAATTCTCCATTTCTTTTTCTTTCTTTCTTTCTTCCTTTCTTTCGTTCTTTTCGACTTTTCTTTCTTTCTTTCTTTCTTTTTCTTTCTTTCTTTCCTGTCCCTTCATCCCCACCTGTCGTCTCCTCTTCAGTCTTTTTTTTCTCTCTGTATCTGAAGTAAGTAATTCAAAAACCGTCATCTGACCTGTTAATTAATACAATGACAGATGACAGGCGTCGGAACACAACACACACACAACACACACACACACACACACTACCAGACACACACACACACACACACACACACCCCACACACACACACATGCGCGCGACATCAAACACCCACATCGAGAGACAGTAAACACCTCACACACACACACACACACACACACACCACACCACACACACACACACTCTCTCTCTCTCTCTCTTCTCTCTCTCTCACACACACACACACACACACACACACACACACACACACATATACACACACACACACGCGCGCGCGCGCACGCGCGCGCCGAAAAACCGACAGACAGACATAGAGAGAGAGATAGAGAGACAGACAGACAGACAGACACAGAGACAGCGACAGAGACAGACAGACAGCGAAACAGAGAGACAGAGAGTACGATGAAGAGCATGCATCTGCCAGGAGTTTGTTTCCTGTATATTCAACCTAACCTTCTCCTTTCACTATCTGCCCCCCCCCACACACACACCCCACATCCCCCCCTCATCTCCCCTCCCCCTCCCCCATTCTGATCCCCCTCCCCACCCCTTCCTTGCCGTTCTTTCTTCTACCCCCATTCTTCCACTGTCCTTTTACACATCTTGGCAAAATGATTTCCGCTGTTTGCCTCAGGACGAAGAGGAGAAAGGGTAGAAACAGGGGTTTGAAGAGAGGGAAGGGTTTGCAGAGAGAGAGAGAGAGATGAGGGGGGGGGGGAAAGTGGGGGGGGGGAGAGAAGGAGAGAGACGAGATGAGAGAGCGAGAGAGAGAGAGAGAGACAGAGAGGACAGAGAGACAGAGAGAGAGGACAGAGAAGAAGAGAGAGAAGAGATGCAGAGGAGAAGAGGATGAGAGAAGAGAAGAGAGGGAAAGAGGAAGAAGAGACAGAGGGAGAAAGAGAGAGAAGAAAGAGAGATGAAGAGAGAGAGAAAGATTAGGAGAGAGAGGAGAGAGAGAGAGAGATGAGAGAGAGACAGAGAGAGACAGAGAGAGAGGGGGAGGGAGACAGGCAGGCAGGCAGGCAGGAGGCAGGAACGAGAGAGAGAGAGAGAGAGAGAGAAGAGAGGAGAGAGAGGAGAGAGAGAGGAGAGAGAAGTGGATGGGGGAGGGGAAGACTGATGAATGACTTGAAGGAAGGGGAATCGAGAAGGAGAAAAGAGGAAGAGGAGATTAGAAATGTTCTACACGCGTTTTGTTTCCAAATGTCGGGCACTTAATTAAAATGTGGGGGGGGGGGGGGGGGGGGGGGAGGGAGCGAGAGAGAGAGAGAGAGAGAGAGAGAGAGGAGAGATGAGAGAGAGAGAGAGAATGGCAGAGGGAGGGAGGGACGGGAAAAAGAGGCACACACTCGTACACAACACGCGCGCGCGCGCGCGCCACACAAAACACACACACACACAGAGAGAGAGAGAGAGAGAAGAGAGAGGAAGAGAGAGGAGAAGAGAGAGAGAGAGGAGAGAGAGAGAGTACATGCACTTCCATCTTCTTTCTTTCTTCTTTCCTTTTTTCTTCCTTTCTTTTTCCTTTCTTTCTCTCTTTCCTTCCTCCCTTCGTCTTTATCCTATCTTCTTTCTTTACTTCGTTCATTTTTTTTTCCTTTCCATATTTTCTGCTTCGTTCTTTCTTCTTCCATTCTTAGTGTTTCTGCTTTTTTGTATGTTGCTTTCGTTCTTTCTCCGCACATTCTTTCTTGTTTCTCTCCTTCTTTCTTTCTTTTCTCTCTGTATGTTTTCTCTCTGGATTTCTGTCAATCTTTGGTACCTCCTGTGTGTTTTTTCTTTTCTTTTCTTTTCTTTTCTTTTCTTTGCTTATGTCTTTGCTTATGTCTTTGCTTATGTCTTTCTTCCTTTTCGTCTTAGTTTCTGTCTTTCTTTCTTTTTTTCTTTTTAACTATGTGCTTGTTCCGTCTTTCTTGTCCTTGCTAATAACATTTTCTCTATCCCTTCTCTCTTTTCTTCCTTTTTTTTTCTCTCCTCTCTCTCTTTTTCTGTTTTATTCCTTCCTTCTTCCTTCCTTCCTTCCTTCCTTCCTTCCCTTCTTTTTCCCTCCTCTCCTTGGTTTTACATTCTGTCTGCTTTCCTTGTTTTTCAGTCCTCCTTTCTTTTAAGTAATTAACTCAGCAAGCGTCACCCCACTTCCTCTGATGTTCTCCACAGTACTGGCAAGGTTATTGCTGCTGCCCTGCTCAGCACGGGAAGAGGAGACGGAGGGAGGAGGAAGGAGAAGGAGGAGCAGCAGAGGAGGAAAAAGGAGAGTAGGAGGGGAGAGAAGGAGTGGGGGGGGAAAGGGAAGGGAGGGGGAGGTGCGGAGAGGGGGGGGGTGGGGTGGAAGAGGAAGGACTGAAGACACAGGACAAGGTGAGAAAGAGACGTTGCAGGTTTGGGGAAGTTACTTCTACATCGGTCTTTTGCCTCCCCCCCTTCCCCACCAGCACCTAGTGTTAGGCTTTTAATTAAAGTGTTTGTGGAACACAGAGAGAGAGAGAGGAGAGACGAGAGGAGAGAGAGAGAGAGAGAGAGAGAGAGAGAGAGAGTGAGATTGAGACAAAGAGAGAGAGACAGAGAGGGAGTGAGACAAAGAGAGAGGAGAGAGGGGGCAGAGAGAGAGAGACAGAGAGAAAGAGAGAGAGAAAGAGAAAAATAGAGAGAGACAAAGAGACATAGAGCAGACAAACGACGACGGACAGATTGACACTCAGACAGAGTGACAGAGAGAGAGAGAGAGACGAGAGAGAGAAGAGAGAGAGAGGGGAGAGAGAGAGAGAGAGAAGGTGAGATGGTGTTTAAGAGGAGCAGAGAGAGAGAGAGAGAGAGGAAGAGAGAGAGAGAGACAGACAGAGAGAGAGACAGAGAGAGAGACAGAGAGAGACAGAGAGAGAGAGACAGACAGACAGACAGACAGACAGACAGAAATGGTGTGGGTGAGGCTAGAAGAGAGCAATAGAGGTTTGGCAATGGAGTTAGGGAGGGAAGTATGGTGTTATAAAAGTTTGCTCTTGAATTTTTACGACTTGAATAGCAGTTGTGAACTGTATTTTATGGGGGGCCTTAGAAACAAAAAATCTCCTTGATCCGCGTAGTTTAATGTCTGATATCATTTTACATACCGCGCTCAGGTGAGCGTATGCACCCACCCCCCCCACCCTCCGAACACACACACACACACACACACACACACACACCCACACACATACACACGCGCACACAACACACACACACACTCACACACACACGCGCGCGCGCGCGCGCGCGCGCGATCATGCACACATACACACGCGCACACGCGCGCGCACACACACACACACACACACACACGCACGCACGCACGCACGCACGTACACACACACACACACACACACACACAACACACCACACACACACACAACACACACACCATTTGCATCACACTCCAGTTAGATATTCACTCAAGCGTGTCATTTTCTGTGTGCTTATTGGTTGCTTAACTAATACCCATTGGATTTGGTCTCACCTTAAAAGGAGGGGGTGCGGGAGGGAGGGGGGGTGGGTGGGCGCAGGGGGAAGGAATGATGTATGTGCGAGGTGCCTGCGTGGTGTGCGTTGTGTGTGTGTGTGTGTGTGTGTGTGTGTTTGTGGTGTGGGTGTGTGTGTGTGTGTGTGTGTACGCGCGCGCGGCGCGCGCGCGTGTGTGTGTGTGTGTGTGGGGGGGGGGGGGGGGGGTGTGGGTGTGTGTGTGTGTGTGCGTTGCGTGCGTGCGTGCGTGCGTCCGAGGTGTGTGTGTGTGTTTGGTGTCGCCGAGCGCGTGTGTGTCTGTGTGTATGTGTGTGTGAACAATAACCATGGATGTATGTGTGTATGTATGTATGTATGTAAGTATGTATGTATGTAAGTATGTATGTATGTATGTATGTATGTGTATGTATGTATGTATGTATGTATGTATGTATGCATGTACGTGTATATACACACGCCCATGCACACACACACACACACACACACCACACACACACAACACACTCACTCACACCACACACACACACACACACACACACACACACAACGGCTATTTGATGAAAAGCAAGAAGAAAAAGATGTCTTTGAAACCGTTTCAAAGATTTTAACGGTTTTTAACGGTTTTATTTTTTTTTTTTAGAGATAGCCTCAAAGCATCCTCGGGTTACAACAGACGTACCGGCCAAATTTCATTTACAATCGGTTGAGCCGTTTTTTGAGTCTATAGCGAACACACACACACACACAACACACACACACACACACACACACACACACACCACACACACACCACACCACACCACACACCACACAACAGAGAGAATTTGCCATATATACCTTATATATATATATATATTTATATATATATATATTATTATATATATATAATAAACAGTATTAAAACGTCCTTTAAAAACTGAAAGAGCTCGACCCCTTGGGGAGCAACATCTGCTAAAGATATTTTAAAAATGAAGTGCTAAAATCAGTCTACAAGCTTGTTTCAAGAGTCTCTCTCTCTGAAACAAGCTTGTAGACTGATTTTAGCACTTCATTTTAAAAATATCTTTAGTATATATATATATATATATATATATATTTATATATATATATAATATATATTATAGATCAATGTAGTTGCACAGCTATATAACATATATAGTTGCACAGCTATATAAACATATATATATAATTATATATATAGACCAGAACCAAGGGCTTTGTGGGCTGGCTCCCCACTTTGCCTTAAACATGTGGCTACTAAAAATAAAAGGAAAAGATGCTCCCAGGATTCACCGAAAGGGGGAGAGAATGATGAATCCATCGGTGCTCAACCAATATGACTGCAAACCCCAAACGGACTATGAACATGGACCAAAGGGAATATCCATGTGTCTGTGGATAAGCGTTTTCGCTACCACCGTGGCATGAAGATCCACAGAACAAAGATGGATGTGTGAAGACTCATCTGAATGAGCAGCAGCGCACTGCATCAGCAGATAAAACGTCGGAAGACCAAGGCCAGGATTTAAACTCCCCCAGTGCCAAGGACATCCACGCTTTTTGGTTCGGATGAGGAATTTGCACAGGCCCTCGATGCCAGGCGCCTGAAATCAACCCTGCCACGAGCAACGAAACTGAAGATTGGGAGAAACTGGATGCAAAAATCGTCCAAAGACTCGATGCACTGATAGGGAAAAGCACCCTGGAACACAAACTAGCCACATATGGGGACATTGTGTATGCCACATGTAAAAGGACGCCTATGGAGAAAAAACTACCCAAAGGGGAAAACACCTCCAAAGAAATCCAGACGCCAAGAAAAGATGGACAAGATCAGGGTCCAAAAGAAAAACCTCAAGATGCAATTGAAGACCGCTCTGCCAGCTGAAAAAAACAAGGCTTGGGAAAAACTGTGGAAAGACCTGAAAGAAAAACACAGTGCCTCAGCAAAGCGGAATCTGCGAGGGAAGAGGAAGAGCAAAAAGAAGAAGACACAAGAGCGCTTCTTCAGAGACCCCTTCCCGTTTGCCAGAACACTGTTTGAGCAGCCAAATTCTGGGACCCTAAGTTGTGGACAAAGGAGTTCTTGAGCAGCATCTGAGGAAAACATACTCTGGGCCCACAGAGCAAAGCACCCCTCGACATTCAAGGTCTGGTGTGGCCAACCAACCCTGAGGAACAGTTCAATGGGGAAGCCTCCAACGTTGGCGGAAATCAAGAAGGTGGTCGACAAAGCCAGAGCCAAATCATCACCAGGGCCAAACGGAATACCTTACCCGCTTTACAAGAATTGTCCCAAGTGCTGGAGTGCTCCACAGGCTGCTGCGATCGCTTGGAGAAACCAGAAGACCAGCGGCCAGTGGATGTCGCAGATGGGATTTGTGTGTACATCCCCAAAGAGCAAAACTCAAGTGAGTCATTAGCCAGTTCAGGCCAATATTCACTACTGAACGTCGAAGGGAAAATCTTCTTCTCTGTCATGGCCCGCAAGGCTGACCAAGTAAACCCGATGGAAAACAAGTACTTGGATGTGTCAGTCCAGAAAGGTGGCATCCAGGCGTGGCGGGCTGTGTAGAACACGCCACAATGATCTGGGACGCAATCAAAAAAGCAAAACAGAAAAGAGAGACTGGACGTAGTGTGGCTTGATCTGGCAAACGCATATGGATCTGTACCCCATGAGATGATAAGTTGGCTCTTGAGATGTACCATGTGCCAAAGAAAAATCCGCGACATGCTCAAGAAGTACTTCAATGGCTTCTCAATGCGGTTCTCTACCAAGGAGTACAAACAGACTGGATCAACTTGGAAGTGGGTATTGCAATGGGCTGTGCAATTTCCCCAATACTGTTCGTGCTGGCAATGGAACTCATCTTGAAAGCCCGCAACAAACAACGCGAGACAAACAGACCTTGGCGATGGATACAAGATGCCTCCTCTCAAGGCCTTCATGGATGAACTACAGTGATTTCATCCAGAGAAGAACGAGACACGTCATGTGCTGGAGAGGCTGGACGACATAGTTGCCTCATCCAGAATGAAGTTCAAGCCAAAGAAATACGGAGTCTCTCACTGAGGAAAGGAAAGTGGCCGGATCTGTGGTCTTCAGTGTTGCCAACCAGGCCATTCCCCAACAGTCACAGAAGAACCAGGGCAAGAGCCTTGGAAGATGGTATGATGATACGCTGAAAGACACACAAAGAGCAAAAGAAACCAAGCAGATGGCGGAGGAAGGCTTGGAGACCATTGACCAGTGTGGGTCCCTGGCAAATACAAGGTCTGGTGTCTGCAGTTCATGCTGATACCAAAGCTGCTATGGCCTCTGATGATATACGACATCTGCACCAGCATAGTGGAGGCAATGGAAGCCAAAATCAAAAAGTTCACATGGAATGGCTTGGTGTACCCACCCTGTCTGACTGACATACCCGCTGTACTGTCGCCAAGCAAAGCTAAACTACCCCTGAAATCCATCCTGGAGGAATAAAAAGGGCAGGAAGATCAGACTTCAAAGCATGCTGGAGGACTCAGGAGACAAGGTGGTAGAAGCAATTAAGCCCCAGCTGAAGACAGGCAGAAAAAAATGGAAAGTTCAAGAGGCGATGGATTCTGCAAAAGAAAAGTCTCAAGATCAGAGAAATAACAGGACACACACAGACCAACTAGACAGGGACTGGGGGTGACCAAAACTGAATGGTGGTCAAAGGCCAAAGGAAAACCCAAAAGAGACATGATGATTCATGAGATGAGAAAAAAGAAGACCAAAAAGACACTCCAAAAAGCAGTCCAGCCAGAGCCAGCAATGGGCAATGGACAACGTGGGAGAATGCACTCCAAAGAAGTCTCCACTTGGAATGTCATTTGGCACATGGCCCCTCTCAGGATCAGCTTCATTCTCAGATCTGCATTGACCTTCTGCCCTCAAATGCAAACCTGGTGAAGTGGGGAAAACAGACGATCCTGCATGCCCCCTCTGCCATGAAAAACAAACAGGGGAAAGCATGTCCTAAGCTCAGGGTAAAGTAGCCCTGGCTCAAGGAAGGTACACATGGAGGCACAACCAAGTGCTCAAAGAAATTGTACAAGTAGTCGGGGCTAGTACCAACACCACAAAAGGGGAAAATCGGACCCCAAAAGCACCCGCAACATTCTTCACGGCAGGAGGCAGCAAAATCATGGCCAAGAAAAAAGTTGCCACTCGAAACATGCAGGCAGAGTCTGCTGGACGGGGCAGAGGGACTGGGTAGTGCACTGCAGACCCTCCAGAATGGAAGAGTCACCCAGAGATCATCAGCAAGAGTGGCATGAGACCAGACATATTTAGTCCATCTAAGTCAACCAAGCAGCTGATCATGATCGAGCTCACGGTGCCATATGAGAACAGAATGGAGGCAGCTCAAATCTACAAGACTGAAAAGTATGCTGATCTGGCAAACAGCCTGAGGAGAGAAGGCTATCAGGTCAAAGTCCTCACTGCAGAAATTGGAGCTAGGGGGTTTGTAGGAACGTCTGCATACAGCCTCATGAAACAGCTCTCAGTTGCAGGGAAGGAAAAAACCAGAGCCCTGAAAGCAATGGCAGAAGCGGCAGAGAGGTGTTCAAGCTGGATCTGGTCAAGGAGGAACAAAAGTGAACTTCATAAGGCTTAATTTCCCTACAAATATCAGGTGTCCCTGTGGCTCAGTGGTTAAAGCGCGAGTCATTAAGTGGAAAATGAGCATGTCCAGAGGGTCATGGGTTCGAATCCCAGCCATGGCTCGTCCCAAGATGGGAAAAAAAGGGGCAGCAGAGGGACATCCGGAGTCATGAACCGGGTGTGGCCCAACCCCCCTAGAGTGTCAGGAGATAAGGGCCGAAACACTTGCTTGAAGGGGGCTTCTCTTCTGAGGACTCTCTGCTGCCACGCTCTCCACGAGTTTCTTTCTACATAGATCAATGTAGTTGCACAGCTATATAACACCGGCGGTGGGCAACCCCCAAAAATCATCTGAAGATAGCCACCCAGCTTGAAACAAATTTGTAGAGTTATTTTAATATTCCTTTTTAACACTTATATTAACATATATATATATATATATATATATATATATATATATATATAGATAGATATATATATGCATGTGTGGGCTGTGTGTCTCTGACTCTGTCTGTCTATCAGTCTCTCTCTGTGTGTGTGTGTGTGTGTGTGTTGTGTGTGTGTGTGGTGTGTGTGTGTGTGTGTGGGGTGTGTGTGTGTGTGTGTGGTGTGTTCGCTTTCCATAAAGACATTAAATCAAGATCTTTCACAACAAATCAAACAAGTACAGGATGAACACACCACATCTACAACGTCAGATGAAAGATACCACAAGCAGACTGCAATCATTCAAAGACAGTCAAAACAACATCAATACTGACATTAGGAAACAAGTACATGCCCTCAAACCAATTAATCAAACCACAACAATCAGACAACCAAGCAGTCCAGATACACAGTGACACTTCATCTACATCATCAACACAGACTGAATATGCTGTGGAAACATCAAATACATTTCAGTGTGCTGTCAGACAGTTCTACAGAGCAAAACACAGGCTCGTCTGTTCCGTCAACAAAATCACTACACAACAAGAACAAACCAGACACAAACACAATGACAGAAATCCCCACTGCCATCACAAACAGAATCCAAATCCCCCATCTGCTTTAGCTATCTTACGACAAAAGACAATCCCAGAAACTTGTAACATGCTGCTATTAGGAGACTCTGTGTTACACGGGGTAGATGAGAAGGAAATGTCAACAGAGCGCTACAAGGTGAAAAAATCTGTCTGTGCCTGGCCTGACAGTCCATCACCTGTGTCAGTGGCTGAAATCACTGCCCCCATCACCCCACATCCAACAGGTCACTTTCCATGTGGGGATCAACAGCTGTGACAAAAGGCCAGTTGCCTGTAGCAGACTGGGTCAAATTAATCCACCTACTCAGGCAAGCGTTCCCCAGTGCTTCACTGAAGGCCTCCTCCATTCTTCCTCCCCTTGGTCAACACCCCCTTAAGGACATGGCGTCACGATCCACGGCCAATCTTCGCCTCTCCTGCCGTCAAGAGGGGATCAGTTACCTAGATAACACTCCTTCCTTCCTCGCCAGATCTGGGGCGCCAAAGAAAGCTATGTACCGAGACAGACTACATCCCAGTTCATATGGCTGCAAAGTCCTTGCCTCCAACATCTGTCCCACTAATAACCACAAGACCCAACCCTCCAACTACATCAGGCCCACCTCACAAACAGCAAGAAGGGACCGTCTTGCAACACAAGACGCCTCAATGACCACTAACAGTCCACCTAGTTATAACTATGAAACTGATTTCCCAGCGAACACTCCCCAAAATCCCAACTCTCGCAGTGTGTATAATATACTAGGTCGGCATCAACGCCCTACAAAGCAGCCCCTTCTACAATCCCCCACACACATATATTCCTTTTCTTCCCCAGTGATTAGAAAGGACAAACAGCAATGTAAAGAGTACAGAAACGTGACCAGCACCATCCACCCACATAGCACATCACCCCTTTCCATGTCCAAACCACACATTAGCAGCAACCAACACACCCCACCTCCAAACACATCTCAGCTGCAACCTCACAACACATCTTGGCTACAATTTCCCAGCACAGCACAACTACCACCCTCTAATACCCCATACAATCCACCAACTCCAGACAACGCCCACCTTACACTTCACAATACAACACTCCTGCCACCACCTAACACATTACACTTCCAATCCCCCACCATCACACACATCCCACAGCAGTCAGTACACCCCTCTAGCCCACTACATCCATTTGCTGTTCAGTTGCTGAACACAATGACTGCTCAGTTCCTGTCACAGCAACACCAACCAGCTCCTCTCCCCATGTCCTCATGAATTGAATTAACACGTCGCCTGTATGCATCCTTATATTCGTTTATCATTGCTTCATCACCGTCTCTGCATTTGTTATATCCACTTCATATCACATAGGTATGTAGTGCGATATGTTATTTCATCATCCATGTGCTATGTATATCTGCGCATATCTAATGGTTGTGAGCGTGCATATGTTTGTATCCACTTCATATCGTAAGGTATGTCGTGTGATACGCTTATTAATTTTCTTCATCCAAGTGCTATGTATGTATGCGCATATCTAATTTTTATGAGCGCATATCTAATAGTTTTCTACATGCATGTGTGTGGGCGCACACACGTGTGTGTATGTGTGTGTGTGTGTGTGTGTGTGTGTGTGTGTGTGTGTGTGTGTGTGTGTGTGTGTGTGTGTACGTGCGTGCGCATGCGTGCGTGCGTGTGTGCGTGCGTGCGTATGTGTGTGTGAGTGTATGTATAAATCTATGTGTATTTGTTGTTTGTTTGTTCGTTTCCTTGTCTGGCCTGCTGCAGTCTGTCGGGTGCCTGTCAGATGTATTGCACGAGTTATTACTCTTATCTCAAGAAGTGCGTTTTGTGGTGTTGTGGACAAACAAAACTGGTGCGTCGACATCGAAGTGCTGCCACTCAGTGGTTAAAAAGACAGGGCAAAATGTGCTGACATTGGGAGTGTTGTGATTCAAACAAAAACTGGTGCATCGACATCGAAGTGCTGCCACTGATTGTTTAAAAAGGACAGAACAAAGTGTGCTGACATTGGGAATGTGACGCGCGCCGGTATTGAGAGACTACACGAGTCATTATCATAGACCAATGCTCATTGCAATTTAATCTGATTATCAGCATATATATGTGTGTTCAGATACATATGAGTTGGTGATTTTGTGCGTGCAACATACAGGAATTGTGCTTTTTAGTCTTGCAGTACTTCGTCCTGTACGACCTGACAGCAATTAGTTGTGTGCACATTAAATTGTAAGTGCATTCTCAGTCACCTATTTCCGAACCACTGCTGTGGTATCTAATCTACCAGTTTTTTTTATTGGTTTTTCTTGGGTTTTTGTTGTTGTTGTTGTTGTTATTGTTTGTTTTGTTTTTTTCATCATTTGTTTTACTTTTTTTGTACGTGTCCTTTCTTCCTCTTTCTTTTTGTTTTTCCTTTTACTGTGCACTCAGGACATAACATGACCACAAACCAGAACTCATGGCCATCGAGAGATGGACTGAGAATTTGCCATTTAAATATCAATAGTGCAGTCAGTAAGATCTCTGATATCTCGACCCTGATATCGAACCACCAAAAGTCCATTCCATGTTCTGGGTCTCTCCGAATCAAGACTAAATACCTACATTAGTGATAAAGATGTATCAGTCCCAGGTTATAATATCGTTCGAAAAGACCCTACTAAAGACAAAGAGACAGGTCTTCTAGTGTATATCAGTGAATCTCTCAACTTCAAGAGATTTTCCCACCTAGAACAGCATGACGTAGAAGCAGTGTGGATACAAATCACACTGAACAAATCACGATCCATTTTAATCGGGTTTTGCTATCGGAACCCAGCAGAAAGAGTCAGCTGGACTGATAAATTTGTTACTATGATGGACGCAGTTTCTTTAGAATGTAAAGAGATCGTTTTACTCGGTGACTTCAATGTAGATCTTTTGAAACCAAACAGCCAATGGAGCCAAACGATAAGTGTGTTGAATTTACATCAGATTATCAAAACACCCACCAGAGTCACACCAACTTCAAAGACAATCATTGACCATATCTATGTATCAAATGGAAATAACATACTATAAGCTTGTGTACCAGTCTTCTCTTCTAGTGATCATTACCCAGTGTGTGTTACATGGTCTAAACATGGAGTGAAAATCCCAAAACCAGGCCACAAAACCATAACCTATCGTTGCTTCTCAAAATTTAATGAACAAAATTTTTTGCTTGATTTAATGAAGTCAGAACTTAATACAGTATACAATATTACTGATCCAGATTCAGCGATTGACTTTTGGATCGAAATTTTTACAGAAGTCTATAACAGACATGCTCCGTTAAAAACAATCAGAGTAAAGCATATTCCCAAACCACCGTGGTACACGAAAGAACTACAGGAGGCATGCTACCTTAGAGACCTTTTGAAAGAACATGGCTATGAAGAAGAATCAAGATCACTAAGAAATGCAATAAACTCTCAGAAGCGCAGGGAAAAAACAAAATACTATCGCGAGTTATTAACTTCCAAACAAAATCCAAAACTGGTTTGGCAAGCAATAAACCAGCTTAACAATAACAGTTCTTCTTCAAAATCAACTGTTATAAAAGGTATTTCTGCTGAACAACTTAACACTCACTTCTCTACCATTCCAGATACAGTTGTTACTACTGATCATTCAAGCTCTAATGAACTTAAAGAACTCCATCAATTTTGTCACGACAAAAAAATCACGTCTGAACTACACATTCCCCTCATAACTGTGCACGAGGTATATCAGTACCTACTTCATCTCAAACAGTCAGGAACACGTGGACTAGATGGCATAGATGGCAAAATTCTGAAACTCTCGGTGCCAGTTATAACTGACACGTTAACGTATATCTTTAATTTGTGCATAGATAAAAGCTATTTTCCTAATGCGTTCAAAAAAGCAAAAGTTATACCCATTCATAAATCTGGTGATAATACTGATCCTTCAAACTACAGACCAATATCAATCTTATCTATCCTTTCCAAACCTCTAGAAAAGCATTTAAATAAACACATCCTTCATCACTTCAACAAGTACGATTTGCTCCATCCCGGACAGTCTGGTTTCAGACAGAAACATTCCTGCCATTCTGCATTAATCAATCTTGTAGATGTGTGGCTTAATAATATTAATAACGACAGCTATTGTGGTGTCTATTCGTTGATTTTAAAAAAGCATTCGATGTCATTGACCACAATCTCCTATTCGAAAACTGGAGGTATACGGTCTTTCAAAATCCGCCCTTATCCTTCTAAAATCATACATCACAAAAAGACAACAATGCGTCTTATCGGGGACGACTGTCTCTTCTATAACAACTCTTAAGTATGGCGTTCCACAAGGCTCCATTTTAGGCCCACTACTCTTCTCAATCTACATTAATGACCTACCCCTACATGTGAGATCTACATGCGACCTCTTTGCAGATGACACCACAATTCACACCAGCCATAATGATCCTTCCAGTCTTTCAAAACATTTGCAAGAGAGTACCAACGACCTTGTAAAATGGACCGAACTAAATCACATGTCACTCCTTTGACCGCAGGCTCACTTGGAAACAGCAGATCACCAGATGCTGTAGCAAGGCCAAGTTGAGACTGGCGATCATGAGGAAACTTGCGGGGACGGACTGGGGGGCTGACGAACGTATCCTGAAGAGACTCTATACAGGGAGAGTCCGACCTGTAGTTGAGTACGGAGCGTCAGCATGGGCATCAGCTGCAACGTCTAACCTCAACCACCTCAATAAGATACAGAACCAAGCTCAGCGTGTCATAATTGGCGCCATGAGATCCACCCCAATCCTGAAGATGGAAGAGACCACTGGGCTACAGTCATTGGAGGACAGAAGGGACACAAAGATCCTCATCCAAGCAGCAAAATTCAAACGCCTTGAAAACCATCCAATGAACAACAGAATGAGCAGACCCACCAAGAGCCGGTTGAAAAGAGGCAGCTTCATCTGCCAGTCAAGACGCCTTGAAAGACAAAGCCCAGTCTTGATGGAACACGAAGCAAAGCCTATCCCGGCAAATGTCACCCACCCATCTTGGAAGAGGCAGGTGTTCCCAACAGTCGTCGCCAGCATTCCCGGAGTGGAGAAGAGAGGAATACAGTCAGACACCCAAAGGAAGGCCCTGGCCATGGAGTACATCTGCAACCAATATCCCCAGGAAGACTGGACCCATGTCTTCACAGATGGCTCCGCCACAGAGGCAACGAGGGATGGTGGAGCTGGAATCTTCCTCCGATACAAA
>CM065722.1:77390803-77395803 GCA_033310375.1 Conus canariensis | reverse complement strand
GGTGGTGGTGGAGGGGGGTGTGGGGGGGTGGGTTGAGATTGTATGTGAGCGTACGGGGAAAGCATTGATTGATACCTGGGGTCTAGAACGCCGCCGTTCCCCTTGACAAACACTCTTCTGGTGGAAGTGGAAGACGCTTGGACGTTCCCCCAGCCCTCACCAACAGCAACAAGTCTCTTCGGAATGAGGAGTCCTCCTCTTTCTCCTCTTTCTCCTCGTCCTCCTCCTCCTCCTCCTCTTATTCCTCCTCCTCCCTCTTCTTCCTTCTCCTTCTTGTTCTTCTCCCATTTTTTTTTCATCTTCTTCGTTCCTTTTTCTTCTTCTTTTTCTTCTTCTTCTTCTTCTTTCTTCTTCTTCTCTTCTTCTTCTTCTTCTCTTCTTCTTCTTTCTTCTTTCTTGTTCTTGTTCTTCTTGTTCGTTCGTTGTTGTTGTTGTTGTTGTTGTTGTTGTTGTTGTTGTTGTTGTTGTTGTTGTTCTTCTTCTTCTTCTTCTTCTTCTTCTTCTTCTTCTTTCTTCTTCTTCTTCTTCTTCTCTTCTCTCGTTTTCCTCCTCATGCTTCTCTGTTTATGTTTTGCTATTCCCTGCGATGCAGAATAGTTCTGCTTGGCCTCTCTGTGGTCACGAGTCCATGTCATCTGTATACAAGAGTGGTGCCGTGGCGGTTTCTTCTTTTTCTTTCTTTCTTTCTTTCTTATGTTCTTTCTCCTCCTCCTCCTCCCCTTTCTCTTCTTTCTTCTTCTTCTTCTTCTTCTTCTTCTTCTTCTTCTTCTTCTTCTTCTTCTTCTTCTTCTTCTTTCTTCTTTTCCTCCTCCTCCACTCCTTCTTTTTCTCCCCCTCTCTGTGTTGCTCTTCCACTTCGTCATCTGCTTCCTTTCTTCTTCATCTTCTTCTTCTCCTTCTACTCCGTCTTCTTTTTTCCACCTTCTCTTCCTCCTCTTCCTCCTCCTTCTCCTCCTCTTTTACATCATGGAGGCTATCTGTGGGGCATGTAGTTATTATCGTTCCGCGTTCTGTGGTACAGAGGAGGAAAGTTCTGTGGTACAGGGAAGGGAGGAAAGTTCTGTGGCACAGGGAAGGAGGGAAGTTCTGTGGTACAGGGAAGGGAGGAAAGTTCTGTGGTACAGGGAAGGAGGGAAGTTCTGTGGTACAGGGAAGGAGGAAAGTTCTGTGGTACAGGGAAGGAGGGAAGTTCTGTGGTACAGGGAAGGGAGGACAGTTCTGTGGTACAGGGAAGGGAGGACAGTTCTGTGGTACAGGGAAGGGAGGAAAGTTCTGTGGTACAGGGAAGGAGGGAAGTTCTGTGGTACAGGGAAGGGAGGACAGTTCTGTGGTACAGGGAAGGGAGGAAAGTTCTGTGGTACAGGGAAGGGGGAAAGTTCTGTGGTACAGGGAAGGAGGGAAGTTCTGTGGTACAGGGAAGGAGGAAAGTTCTGTGGTACAGGGAAGGAGGGAAGTTCTGTGGTACAGGGAAGGAGGGAAGTTCTGTGGTACAGGGAAGGAGGGAAGTTCTGTGGTACAGGGAAGGGGGAAAGTTCTGTGGTACAGGGAAGGAGGGAAGTTCTGTGGTACAGGGAAGGAGGACAGTTCTGTGGTACAGGGAAGGGAGGACAGTTCTGTGGTACAGGGAAGGGAGGACAGTTCTGTGGTACAGGGAAGGGAGGACAGTTCTGTGGTACAGGGAAGGGAGGACAGTTCTGTGGTACAGGGAAGGAGGAAAGTTCTGTGGTACAGGGAAGGGAGGAAAGTTCTGTGGTACAGGGAAGGGAGGACAGTTCTGTGGTACAGGGAAGGAGGAAAGTTCTGTGGTACAGGGAAGGGAGGACAGTTCTGTGGTACAGGGAAGGAGGAAGTTCTGTGGTACAGGGAAGGGGGAAAGTTCTGTGGTACAGGGAAGGGAGGAAAGTTCTGTGGTACAGGGAAGGGAGGAAAGTTCTGTGGTACAGGGAAGGAGGGAAGTTCTGTGGTACAGGGAAGGGAGGAATGTTCTGTGGTACAGGGAAGGGGGAAAGTTCTGTGGTACAGGGAAGGAGGAAAGTTCTGTGGTACAGGGAAGGGAGGAATGTTCTGTGGTACAGGAAGGAGGAAAGTTCTGTGGTACAGGGAAGGGAGGAAAGTTCTGTGGTACAGGGAAGGAGGAAGTTCTGTGGTACAGGGAAGGGAGGAAAGTTCTGTGGTACAGGAAAGGGAGGAAAGTTCTGTGGTACAGGGAAGGAGGAGAGTTCTGTGGTACAGGGAAGGGAGGACAGTTCTGTGGTACAGGGAAGGGGAATGTTCTGTGGTACAGGGAAGGAGGAAAGTTCTGTGGTACAGGGAGGAGGAAAGTTCTGTGGTACAGGGAAGGGGAATGTTCTGTGGTACAGGGAAGGAGGGAAGTTCTGTGGTACAGGGAAGGAGGACAGTTCTGTGGTACAGGGAAGGAGGACAGTTCTGTGGTACAGGGAAGGAGGAAAGTTTCTGTGGTACAGGGAAGGGGGAAAGTTCTGTGGTACAGGGAAGGGGAAAGTTCTGTGGTACAGGGAAGGAGAGTTCTGTGGTACAGGGAAGGAGAGTTCTGTGGTACAGGGAAGGAGAGTTCTGTGGTACAGGGAAGGAGGGAAGTTCTGTGGTACAGGGAAGGGAGGACAGTTCTGTGGTACAGGGAAGGGGGAAAGTTCTGTGGTACAGGGAAGGGGGAGAGTTCTGTGGTACAGGGAAGGAGGAAAGTTCTGTGGTACAGGGAAGGGGGAAAGTTCTGTGGTACAGGGAAGGAGGGAAGTTCTGTGGTACAGGGAAGGAGGGAAGTTCTGTGGTACAGGGAAGGGGAAAGTTCTGTGGTACAGGGAAGGAGGGAAGTTCTGTGGTACAGGGAAGGAGAGTTCTGTGGTACAGGGAAGGGGGAAAGTTCTGTGGTACAGGGAAGGAGAGTTCTGTGGTACAGGGAAGGGGGAAAGTTCTGTGGTACAGGGAAGGAGAGTTCTGTGGTACAGGGAAGGGAGGACAGTTCTGTGGTACAGGGAAGGAGGAAAGTTCTGTGGTACAGGGAAGGAGGAAAGTTCTGTGGTACAGGGAAGGGAGGACAGTTCTGTGGTACAGGGAAGGAGGAAAGTTCTGTGGTACAGGGAAGGGAGGACAGTTCTGTGGTACAGGGAAGGGAGGACAGTTCTGTGGTACAGGGAAGGAGGACAGTTCTGTGGTACAGGGAAGGAGGAAAGTTCTGTGGTACAGGGAAGGAGGACAGTTCTGTGGTACAGGGAAGGAGGAGAGTTCTGTGGTACAGGGAAGGAGGACAGTTCTGTGGTACAGGGAAGGAGGACAGTTCTGTGGTACAGGGAAGGGAGGAAAGTTCTGTGGTACAGGGAAGGAGGAAAGTTCTGTGGTACAGGGAAGGGGGAAAGTTCTGTGGTACAGGGAAGGGAGGAAAGTTCTGTGGTACAGGGAAGGAGGAAAGTTCTGTGGTACAGGGAAGGAGGGAAGTTCTGTGGTACAGGGAAGGAGAGTTCTGTGGTACAGGGAAGGAGGGAAGTTCTGTGGTACAGGGAAGGAGGGAAGTTCTGTGGTACAGGGAAGGGGGAAAGTTCTGTGGGACAGGGAAGGAGGAAATCTGGTAGCCTGTCACCCCTGTACTTCATCCCCACAGACTCTCTACGTTCCAGACCTAAAAAAAATATTCATCCCAATACATCATGATTCTTATTCTCTCTTTGAGTCACTGGCCATCTCTCCTACCCCTCCCCCATTCCCAACTCCCCCTTCTCTCCTCCTCCTCCTCCTCCTCCTCCTCCTCCTCCTCCTCCTCCTCCCTCCTCCTTCTTAAGTCAATTCTGCCGATATGATTTCTGGCACTGTGGGTATTGCTCGTATGCCTAGAGAGTTCTGAGGCGGATTCGTGGGGGCGAAATGTTGAAGTTGGCGGTCTTGGTGCTTCTGTCAACAGCCGTTCGGCCTCCTTCGAACATCACAGAGGGTACCTCACTCAACTTCTTTTGGCATTGCCGAAGATCGATTATGCCCAGTACCTATGTATGCTTGAGGTATTACACAGCAGAGCTGACCACTCTGACTGTTGACATCTCTTGACCCTCTTTAGTATCTTTAAATGGATTCTCACGCATAGCCTCAAAGATTTCTCCTCACATTTAATGTACTCTTTACGAAAAGATTTCAGTTTTATTTTAGTAACTTATTTCCTTACGGCGCTTTTATTCTCGTTCTACTTTTTTCTGCCCTTTGCTGACTGCTTTGGGGTGCTGCTGGATTCTGTCTTTTTTATATTTTTTTTATTTTTTTATTTTATTCCCTTTGTGGTGAGGATGCCACAGAATGATAGACTGTCGTATGACTCCATATGATGGTAAGGAAGCATTGTGTCTCACAAATCAGTCCGAACCAACGGAACGAAAGGCCTCTGAACTGGGGACATGAGCGATTCTCTTATTAAGATGGATACTTTACTAGTGAAGGATTTCACATTACATTTATAATCTAAGGATCTAATTTGTCGTTCCCGTTTTCTGTCTCACACTCACCCGCCTCTCTCTCTCTCTCTCTCTTTTTAAAAAATTCTTTGCCAAGTCATTATTATCATGACAAAAGGAATTGTTACTCTGCCCTTGTTTTTTTCCCATTATCGATTTGTGTTTTCTCTCTCTCTCTCTCTCTCTCTCTCTCTCTCTCTCTCTCTCTCTCTCTTTCTCTCTCTCTCTCTCTTCTCTCTCTCTCTCTCTCTCTCTCTCTCCTCTCTCTCTCTCTGTTGTTGTTTTGGTTGCTCTGGTTCGTATTGTTTACCTCAATGGCATCATTCCTGCGCCGGTCACTCCGGACTCCATTCCTCCATATCACTCAGGCTCGTCCTGCAGTCAACAGGATGTCGCCGGCAAGGAACGCACAAGAGGAGACACTGCACTGATTCTGATGCTCAATACTGACTCGTAGATATCAGGTTTTGCAGCAGAAAACAGAGAACAAGAAACCCCAAGTAGAGAAGACCGCCTGCCCAAGGGAAGATCAATTAACAACAGGGC
>CM065722.1:77378303-77380803 GCA_033310375.1 Conus canariensis | reverse complement strand
TTTCTTTTAGTCTACCAAACTCCTGCTGAACCCACTCTTGGCAGATATGTCCTTGCACTAAGATTTTTCCTGTTGTATAATAGACGTGAATTGTCAAAAGTTTGTGTTCACCGTTCAGAACAGTTTGGAAGGATGAGTGCCATAACTCGCTGGGCAGTGGGGTCACAAAGCTCGGCGCCAAATCCAAAAGAGTCTGGTTATTTTTGTTGTATTCTTTCAATGCACTAGAGGTAGATGATGGCCGGTATTTACCACAGCACCTTTCACATAATGCACATCTCCATACAGGCAGGTGGGTGTGGGGAGAATCAAACGTCACTTGGCCGGTATTTACCACAGCACCTTTCACATAATGCACATCTCCATACAGGCAGGTGGGTGTGGGGAGAATCAAACGTCACTTGGCCGGTATTTACCACAGCACCTTTCACATAATGCACATCTCCATACAGGCAGGTGGGTGTGGGAGAATCAAACGTCACTTGGCCGGTATTTACCACAGCACCTTTCACATAATGCACATCTCCATACAGGCAGGTGGGTGTGGGGAGAATCAAACGTCACTTGGCCGGTATTTACCACAGCACCTTTCACATAATGCACATCTCCATACAGGCAGGTGGGTGTGGGGAGAATCAAACGTCACTTGGCCGGTATTTACCACAGCACCTTTCACATAATGCACATCTCCATACAGGCAGGTGGGTGTGGGGAGAATCAAACGTCACTTGGCCGGTATTTACCACAGTACCTTTCACATAATGCACATCTCCATACAGGCAGGTGGGTGTGGGGAGAATCAAACGTCACTTGGCAGGTATTTACCACAGCACCTTTCACATAATGCACATCTCCATACAGGCAGGTGGGTGTGGGGAGAATCAAACGTCACTTGGCCGGTATTTACCACAGTACCTTTCACATAATGCACATCTCCATACAGGCAGGTGGGTGTGGGGAGAATCAAACGTCACTTGGCCGGTATTTACCACAGCACCTTTCACATAATGCACATCTCCATACAGGCAGGTGGGTGTGGGGAGAATCAAACGTCACTTGGCAGGGGTCTTTGGTGAGTTTAATTGTCTCGTTCTTGAAATATTTGGCGCTCATAGAGCGCGTGGTGAGAGGCATTTTTGATTTGTATTATGAGCATTGTTTGTGGTGTTTGCCCAAAGAAGAAAGAAAAACAAAAAAGCAGAAACTTACATTTACAAATATACGTAGACTACACACATATGCTGGCCGCTGCAGTGTGTGCCATGGCGGTTAGCCGTCACGGCACACCCGCCACATCTTGTCTTGGGAGGAGCGCCCTTTCCGGACACTGCAGCGTAACAGGATTAGCACCACACACACTTCACTTCACTCTGTCCTAACAGCCAGAGGATCGTTTCCGCCGTGGAAACCAAATGGCGCCACAAATGGGGCCACTTATCTGGCCACACCATGGGGAAGAGGAGGTCGGAGGATTAGCGTCTCAGCATCTGGAGCCCATGGCACGTGATTGACACTGGGCCAGCTTGGTCGGTGGCCTAACACAGCACTGGAGAGGGGTTCTGATATATGATTTGACACATAAAACCCCTAAAAACAACCAACACCACCATCTAACATAGGAATCCTTTGTATATGCACATCGTGTAAGCAATCACACACCTCCTTGCAAGATTACACACATGTAGCACATGAATCACACGTACAGAAACTGATTCTTGGTAGAGCGAAGTGAACACGTCCGAACAGGTCGGCGGCTGGAGAGAGAGAGAGAGAGAGAGAGAGAGAGAGAGAGAGAGAGAGAGAGAGAGAGAGAGAGTGTTCTGTGTGCATGTGTGTGTGTGTGCGTTTGTATGTGTGTGTGTGTGTGTGTGTGTGTGGTGTGTGTGTGTGTATGTGTGTGTGTGTGTGTGAGAGAGAGAGAGAGAGAGAGAGAGAGAGAGAGAGAGAGAGAATGAGACAGACAGACAGACAGACATGCAGACAGACAGACAGACCGACAGACAGAGAGGAGTTGACGCAATCGGAATTCAGTGAACACAACATGGTCTTTAGATTATAATGGGATTTGTAAGCTGTGTGGTGTGCGTGTGTGTGGTCGCCCGGAGGGGCGCATGGTCAAACCCACACCTTACGAAAGGGTTTGGAAATAATGTGGTGAGGCCCGCCGCAACACAATCGTCTTTGTTTCTTAGCTTTCCTCCAAACACGCAGTGTCTTTCTTCTTCTTCTTCTTCTTTGTTCTTCTTCTTCTTCTCTTTTTTCTCTTCTTCTTCTTCTTCTTCTTCTTCTTCTTCTTCTTCTTTTTCTTCTCTTTGTTTCTATCTTTCATCTTCTTTTCTTCTTCTTCTTCTTGATGGTATTTTCACCGATATTGTTTTCCCCCGTTTTCATGATTTTCTAATGAGCTAAGACTACTTTTTGAAGATACATACATACATACATACATATATATATATATATAATATATATATATATATATATATATATCTAGCGTACATAT
>CM065722.1:77348303-77350803 GCA_033310375.1 Conus canariensis | reverse complement strand
GAGAGCGAAGCAAAGCGTTTAACACTTGTGTTCTATGATCCCCACGTTGTTGTGTTTCCTTCATTTTTTTTCATAAAGACGCCCCCTCCTCCCCCCCTCTCTCCTTCTCCCAACCCCTCCAACCCCTCCTCCACTCCCTGCCTGCCACCCCCCCCTCACCCCCCCCCCCCCCCCCCCCCCCGCCACCGAAAAAAAAGAAAGAAAATACGGTGAAATTTTATAATTAGAGAATGTGTAGTATAGTCAAATGGCTGCCAAAGTTCTACCCCTTTCTACATTCATCTCATGGCAGGGCTGTCTCTCTCCCACCTTTCCCTCTTTTCTTTTAAGATTCATGAATTCCCGACCTGGAATTGTTGTACTTATAAATTCCTCTCTTCTGTCACTCTCTTTAACTTCAAAAAAAAAAAAAAAAAAAGGAAAACCTCTATGATCCATTCACTCTCTTTATTCATATAATCATCATTCAGTGGTTGTCATCGTCGTCGTCGACGTCGTCGTCGACGTCGTCATTGTCGTCGTCGTCGTCGTCGTCGTCGTCGTCGTCATTATCATTATCATCTTCATCGTCGTTACAGACTAAAAGTAAAAGAAAAAAAGAAAATGTTAAAGAAAACAAAAAGGAAAAGAAAAGGCTGGCATCCTCGGACAGCGACGACGACGACGACGACAAAACAAAAAGCAACAAGCAAGCAACGAACAAAACCAAAACAAAAAAAAAGCCCAAACAGACAACCACCCACACAAACAAACAAACAAAGAAACAAAAAAAACCGAGGATAGCAACGGTCAGTCATTTTCCTGGTGTCAAAGCGATTGGATTATCTTGCCAAAAGGCAATTAGCGGGGTGGGAGAAATAACAATCATCATCACTAACGGGGTGGGGGGGGGGGATGGAGAGGGGGGGGGGTAACCAGCTGTTACTTCCCATCGCTCCACTCGTGTGAAATTGTCTGCCCAATTTGGCAGCTTGATGTCACTCGAGGCCAACGTGAGAGGGGCAGAGAGGGGAAGGGAGGGAGGGGGGGGGATGGATGAAGAGTGAGGGAGAGGTTGGAAAGGAAAGATACGGCAGGGAGGTGGGGAGGGAGGGGGAAAGGGGGAGGAGGGGGGAGTGGTGCGGGTTGGAGGTGATAGGGCCACAGTAACACCATCTGTCACACTCTCCTTTAATAATAACTGAGTTGATTCATTTGACACGAGTCTTAAATACTTCAGATCTATCAACAACAACAACGAAAGGTCTGCTTTGTTATTACTATGATGAGAACCAAAAAAGAAAAGAAGCCCCAGACAATTGAAAACAGTGTTCACAGACAAGAATGAGTCTATTGTCGCGATCCGCTGATGTCACTTAACTCCACAACAGCAGCAGCAGCAGCAGCACAGCAGCAGCAGCAGCAGCAGCAGCAACAGCAACAGTACATGGTTGTCCTCCCTGACTACCAACATCACTGCCACTTGTTTTTTTTTTGTTTTTGTTTTTCCTTTCTTTTCTTTTTATATAAAGCCACATCGTTCTCAGTTCACGTCTATAACGTTAATAGGAAAAAGAAATGAAATGAAATGTTGAAGTAGCTAGTTGCCCGAGGTCTAGCCAGCACGTAGGTCAGACATCTCCTAAGTCGTAATAGTCATGGGACCCTCTTCTGAAATGCTCTCATCTTAATCATTAATTTATTTATTCGTCAACTTTAAATCATGCACAGTGTAGTCTCGGAACTTAATAATAAGATAAGATAATGTTGCTTATAGCCCAGCCGACCGCAAAGGGCCATATTAGGGCTGTCACCACGTTAAAAATCAACTCACAAGTCTTTCATTCACACATTTCTTTAAAACACATCTTCTAAAAACCTATCCGAAAGTTTGTTAAAAAAAAATTTAAAAAAACAAACTTTCCACTGTAAAATCTCAGATCCGATGAAAAATGTTAATCTCTTTCAAGAACTCAAAGATCGCGTCAGGCGGAACATCCCTGAGCAAGGTTTTCATGGAATCTGCTGTAAAATGTTTGTGTCTCACATCATGCAAGTCCCAACACTCTAAAAGAACATGTTTCATTGTGAGTGGCACATGACATGGAATGCACCATGGAGCTTCTTCACTCTTTAAAAGGTATGAATGGGTAAAATACGAATGGCCGGTGTGCAGCCGGCACAGAACTGTTTCTTCTTTACGACCACCAGACGTAGATAGAGGAACTCCTTAAGGTTTGGACGGATCTGAAAGAGTTTGTTATCCGTCTGTGTATTCCAATCCTCCTGCCAGAGGTCTCTGACATAATCATTAATTTTGGGTTTCAGATTTGAGCAAGGGATATATATGTTGGACAATTTCTCTCTTGTGGCATTCTTGGCCAAACGATCAACCATTTCATTCCCTCCGATGCCAACATGACCAGGAACACAAGCCAGAATAATGTTGTAACCATCTGCTTTCAACTTGGTAAAAAGTTTTTAAAAAAAGTGTAAAAGTTCGAAACTTAGCGGATGCTGT
>CM065722.1:77330803-77338303 GCA_033310375.1 Conus canariensis | reverse complement strand
TTCTTTTGCAATTCAAGCCTGTTCAGTCGACGACTGAAAACGTCTACTACAACATGACTTCCCGGTCGGCACAACAGAGGTGGCATTGATGTGGTCCACAGGGTCTGATTTCACAGACATATTCCAAATCAGCATGGATAGTGTGGGAGATGCACTGTTTCACAGGAACTGCCCATTAGATTCAAAAGAATAGAATTCAGAGCTGAAATTGGAAGTTCATTGTCATTTACTGAACCAGGATGAGATGATGTGGGTGTTGATGAGTTGGCGTATAAACGATTGATTAATGCGGCTGAAGATAGATTGATGTGGGCGAAGCTGGGTTGATGTGTGATGTTGAATTGGTATGGGAGAAACTAAATTGATGTGGATGAAGATAGACTGTGGTAATGGAATGATATAGGTAAGTGCAGATTGATTTGACTGGAGATGCATTAGTATGATTGGAGATAGACTGGGGAGTGATAATGGTGTGATAAAGATCGATTAATGTGCAATGATGAATTGGTGTGAACAAAAAAATAATGTGGGTGAAGATAGATCGATGTGTCATGAATTAATGTGGATGAAGATTGATTGATGTGGGTAATGAAGAATTGATGATCATGATAATGGGCTGATGCTAGCCTTTGAAAAAATACTAAACATACTTCTGGAAAATGTAGAAGACAGGAAGGAGATTGTTTTTCCTATGATAGAAGGGTAAAATAGGGCTGAACTGTTTTACCTGAATGCTGCAAAAATGAATAAAACACCGTCTAAAACCCCAACAACATCATCAGCAACAAAAAACCGATTGCATTGAAAACAGATCTGCACACTATACAAACTGCATGGTTCTTTCCTTCCAAAACCGTTGGGCGCTCCGCCAAAAGTTAGGTGCCAGATTTTTCTCTGGCTTCATAGAGAACAGAGGCACTCTTTCTCTGGGTTCCTCCGTGCTCTCACCTGATGCGTTCATGAGGGTATACTTACGCAGGTTTGTTTGACTTGATTTTTTATCATTGTCAGTGAAGGAGAGAATGCCGAACGTGATAATATGGAATTATATCCTGCTGTGGAACTACAATGACAGGTCTGCACTCTTTTGCTCCTTCCATAACAGTTCCAGGCTTGAACCAGGCCCGAGAGATACAGACACCTGAAGTGTTGGTATGGAAATTTGAGCAATACTTCAAAGAATGATCCACGAAATGGATGGAAATCAACCGCGTGGTTTCAATATTTCCGTCTCAACTCACTGCACTCTCAATTCTGGATGGAAAACAAAAATGGACGAGGACGAAAAATCTCACTAACACCTGTCTCTAACGGAATTTGAACCCAGTACCTCCCATCCCTCAGCCTGAGGACGCTAACCATTGAACGACAAAGGGGAATGTCTGTTTCATTTTGACAACATGGCTGAAACAGTGCCAGACACTCCACGACTCTCAGCCTAAGTGGCTGGCACTATCATATACTGACAGCACAACCCCTGCTTCTTCTTGTGAAGACTCGACATTTTCACTTCGGTCGACTCTACGGATATCAACAAGATCATTGTCATCCAACCTTATGTATATCAGTAAGATCATTGTCATCCAACCTTATGTATATCAGCAAGATCATTGTCATCCAACCCCATGGATATCAGCAAGATCATTGTCATCCAACCTTACGTATATCAGCAAGATCATTGTCATCCAACCTTATGTATATCAGCTAGATCATTGTCATCCAACCTTACGTATATCAGCAAGATCATTGTCATCCAACCCCATGGATATCAGCAAGATCATTGTCATCCAAAGTGACAAGAGAAAGAGATGAATATGTTTCATCTTATCTAAGATTTTACGGAAGAAAGATTTTTTTTACGAAGTTTCCAGTGTGGTTTTGGAGGGTTTCTTTTAGGGGGGTTGCGTGAATTATTTTTCTTTTTGTGTGTGACTTGTGAGTTGACTTCAACGCCGTGACAGCCCTAATATGGCCCTTTGTGGTCGGTTGGGCTATAAGCAACCTTACCTTACCTTACCTTACCTTACCTTACCTTACCTTACCTTACCTTACCTTACCTTACCTTACTTTACCTTACCTTACCTTACCTTACCTTACCTTACTTTACCTTACCTTACCTTACCTTACCTTACCTATCCAAAGTGACTCGTCAGCAGAGCAGTGCGTCCTCTTAGGGATGGTCTGACGACGACGACGACGACGACGACGACGACGACGACAGCGACGCAGACTGCACTGGTTTAGTCAGCTCTTCGCTCACTGCTGGTGCTAGATTTGTCACAGAACGTCCTGGGTGCGGCTGGGGATTCAGTTTCAGTTTCAGTCATCAAGGAGGTGTCACTGCGTGCGGTCTAGTCCATATACGCTACAACCACATCCGCTAGCTTTCGAGACCACACTGCACTTGATTTAAAGCTGATGGATAAATGAATTGATGACTAAGATGAGAGAACTGAAGAAGAGGGCCTCGTGGCTACTACGACATAGCAGATGTCTGACCTATGCATTAGCCAAACGTCCTAGTCAGACCTTGGGTACCTACCTAACATTGGCTGTCATTATTGTTGTGTGGTGTGTGTGTGGTGTGTGTGTGTGTGTGTGTGTGTGTGTGTGGTTGTGTGTGTTGTGTGTGTGTGTGTGTGTGTGTGTGTGTGTGTGTGTGTGTGTGTGTGGTGTGTGTCTGGGTTGTGGGCACTGTTGCCCTGTGTGTGTGTGTGTGTGTGGGGGGGGGGGGGTGTCTGGGTATGTGGGCACTGGCCCGTGTGTGTGTGTGTGTGTGTGTGTGTGTGTGTGTGTGTGTGTGTGTGTGTGTGTGTGTGTGTGTGTGTGTGTGTGTGTGTGTGTTGAAGTGCATGCAGGAGTGCATGTGGAGGGAGAAGTCTGAAAGACAGTCAGGCGCACCGGACGGCATTCGAGACTCCCCCCATCCCCCTACCCACCTCTCACCCTGAATCAGCTCACCAACCCCCCTCTCCAAAACTTTTCATCTTTCTCATAGCCTTGAGGGCTGATGGCAATCAAAAAAAAAAAAAAAAAAAAAAAAAAACCCATGAGTATTCGGTTCAAAAAGTCTCCAGGGAGTGGGGATGGAGGGGGGGGGATGGCCTAGGGGAGTGGGGGGTAGGGATCGTGAGGGGAGGAGAGGAAGGAGAGGAGGAGGGGACTGGAAAGAGGGGAGGGGAGGGGGATCTTATTCACGATGGTTTTGTTAATAAAATACGCTGTGGACGTGAGGACATCCACACGATCTGAAGCGGTAAAAAGGAGCAGGCATGGGGTAGCGGGAGGAGGGGGGGGGGGGAGGGGGAGAAGGAGTGAGGGGTGTGTAGGGGTAGGGGTAGGGGAAGGAAGGGTGGGATGAGAGTGAGGGATGGGGGGAGAAGAAAGGGGGGAAAGGTACAGAGCAGCTACTTCATCGTCTCTAGCAGCACGGATACAGTAGGTTTGAGTCCACACTTCATCTTCTTTCACTTCAAGTGAAGGTCTTCCCATCTTTCGATGGGAAGGGAGCCTGCACATTGATGACATTATTCTACGTGCGCGCACGTACACCGCGCGCGCGCGCGCGCACACACACACACACACATATATATATATATATATATATATATATATATATACATACACACACACACACACACACACACACACACACACACACACACACACACACACACACACACACACACACACACGTGTACGCGTGTTCACGTACGAACGCAGGCACAACGAACGCACGCTCGCACGCGCGCGCGTACACACACACACACACACACACACACACACAACACACACACACACACACACACACACACACACACGCGCGCGCGCGCGCAATCATGCATGCACGCACGGACGCACGGACGCACGCTTACGGATAATATCGTATGTAGTCCGTGAGGCCGTCCCTGTCATTCCACACAAACACGCACACACGCACACGCACACGCACACGCCACACACACACACACACACACAACACACACACACACACACACACACACACACACACACCACACACACACACACAGAGGGCTAAAATGGTATGTAGTCCGCGAGGCCATCCCTGTTATTCCTTTCTGAACCCATCCTCCGTCTCACCTTCCCTTGATGTGAACACCTGCATCTATTACACAATCCGCCTGGCATGAACGTTCCTGAAGAAGAAGAAGAAGAAGAAGAAGAAGAAGAAGAAGAAGAAGAAGAAGAAGAGATGATGATGATGATGATGATGATGATGATGATGATGACAAGAACAAGAACAAGAACAAGAGTTAGCCAAGTTCTTTATACGTTTGCGTTTAGAACCATACATTCTAAACAAGGTCTGTTAGAACATAACAAGGTGCGTGCAGAAACTGTAATATCTTTAGCCGGTGTATATTTCAATTTTCAAACATTTTCGTGGTGTTTTTTTGTTTGTTTGTTTGTTTGTTTGCTTGATTGTTTTTACGAGGAAGTGAAAAATATCGACGTATCTATTCTGAGGATTCATTTGGTTGTTGGAGTCAAATTGTTTTTTCGTATCTGTGCTTCCGAGTTGTGAGTTCTGCGCGGAAAGTTTATTCTATCTGTGGAGTTGAGCAAAAGACATCTAGATCAGTGTGACATTCATTCAGAAGGGAACTAAAAGACAGACAGACAGACAGACAGAAAGAAAAAAGTGAAGGAAGGAAGAAGAAGAAAGAAAGAAGAAAAGAAAGAATGAAAAGTGAGGAAGGAAGAAAGGAAGGAAGAAAGGAAAAAAAAAAAGAAAGAGAGAAAGAGAAAGAAAGAGAAAAAGAAACAAAAAAAGAAAGAAAAGAAAGAAGAAAGAAGGAAAGAAAGAAAGAAAGAAGAAAGAAAGAAAGAAAGAAAAAGAAAGAAAGAAAGAAAAATGAAAGTAAGAAAGGAAGAAAGAACGAAAGAAAGAGAAAGAAAGAAAGAAAGAAAGAAAGAAAGAAAGAAAGAAAGAAAGAAAGAAAGAGAGAAAGGAGACAGACGGAAAAACACCGAAAAAGAAACTTGAATAACGTGAGTTGAAAACAAATCTGGATCTCGGATTTAGCCGCCAATTATTTCTTTTCTTTTTAATTTAATTTTTTTTTCTTTATTACAAGAGACCTTTATGTAGAACGTTTGGTGCCTCTTTCTGATTTAAACACAGTCGGCTTTCTTCTTCTTCTTCTTCTTCTTCTTCTTCTTCTTCTTCTTCTTACAGAAATATGTGTACCGCCTACTGGTGCAAGTGACCACAATGCTGTTTGCGTAACTCGGAACAAAAAAGGTTTTAAAGTTCCAAAAGCAAGTCATTTGGTAATCACATTTCGTTCATTCAAAAACTTCAACTTACACGCTTTTCAATCTGATCTCATTTCCTCGCCTTTTGCAAACATCTACAGCTACACTGATCCAGATGATGCCCTTGCCTTTTGGACGAGAACCTTTCTGAATATTGTCGACAAACACATCCCATTGATCCAGAGGCGAGTCAAATCAGATATCCTGCCTGTCTGGCTCACTCAGGATGTTCTGAATGCCATGGACGAGAGGGACAATTTAAAAAGTGTAGGCTCTGACAAAGAGTATAAGAGAAAACGCAACATTGTGAAGTACATGATTAGAAAGTCTAAATGTGATTCTTTCAGAAAGTTGGTCCAAAATAAAAACAACGGAGCCTCTATTTGGAAAGCTATTAATAAACTTACCGGACCGTGTTCATCAAGACAGGAATGTTCCATTCCAGTAGAAACACTAAATGATCATTTTGCCAATATTGGTAACAAGCTAAACATAGGGAAAGATAAAACTATCATTTTTGACACTGCGAATTTACAGAAATTTTGTGATGCAAGAAATATGCACGCAAAGTTTTCTATCCCCCTAATATCTGTTAATGAAGTGTTTTTATATCTATCAACTTTGAAAAATAAAAGTTCATTCAGCTTTGATGGAATCAGTCCCAAGATATTAAAACTATCTGTACCATATATTGTAGATTCTCTTACACACCTCTTTAATCTATGTTTATCTAAACATTATTTTCCAGAAGCATTTAAACATGCAAAAATTATCCCTCTGCACAAAAAAGGGAATTTAGATGATCCAAATAACTACAGACCAATTTCGCTGCTATCGTCCGTCTCAAAGCCATTAGAACGTCATATCCATCACCATCTATCATCTTTTATTGAGAAACATAAACTGTTGTATATCAATCAGTCAGGATTTAGGAAACTACATTCATGTGAAACGGCTTTGTGTCGGATCACAAATTTGTGGCTAAAAGATATCAACAACAGGAAAGCAGTTGGTGTAGTTTTTATTGATTTAACAAAGGCTTTTGATTTAATTAATCACAATATACTGCTAAAAAAGCTTAATGTTTACGGCGTCGACAACAATACGGAATCATTTTTTAGATCTTATTTGTCGAACCGTACGCAATCGTGTTTTTTCACGAGGTGTTATTTCTTCTAAAAGACTGTTGCCAAGAGGCGTGCCACAGGGGTCAATCTTAGGTCCCCTGTTGTTCTCCCTCTACATAAATGATCTCCCTTTATCAATTCAAAATGCAGTGTGTGATTTGTTTGCTGATGATACATCTTTACAATACTCTAGTCATAGCATCGATGAAATTAATTATCATTTAAATGCAAGCATGAAATCAGTGGAAGGCTGGTGTGATTCAAATGACATGCTTGTTCATCCTCATAAAACCGAGTCTATGTTAATATGTGCACGTCAAAAAAGACAAGTCATAAAAGAAGCAAAATTAAAAATAATGTACAAAGATAAAACAATAAAACAAGTTACAAAGCACAAATTATTAGGCATCGTCATCGATGAAAATCTTTCCTGGCACGATCAGATCCATAACCTAATCAAACAAGTCTCGTGTTGTGTGTTCCAGCTGTCACAGATAAAACACTTTCTCAACGAACATTCACGAAAAATGTATTATTTTGCTTTTGTTCAGGCTCGATTAGACTACTGCTCTATTATCTGGGGTAAATGTGCGCCATCTACTTTAAAACCACTTTGTTCATTACAAAAACGAGCCATTAAGATGATCAGCTGTCAGAAACAATCCGATCCTTCTATGCGTGATGTATTTAGGTACAATAGAATACTGCCTCTTCACTCATGTATAACATTCAACACTCTTATTCTTATGCACAAAATTGTTCATGACGCATGCCCAGATTATTTAAAATCAATAGTACATTTACATCACCATCATGATTCGCTGAGATTCGTTATTCCTAAAGCTAATTTAGATTTATTCAAAACAAGTTTCTCCTTCTGTGGCTGTAAAGAATGGAACACACTTCCAGCAAAACACAGGAATATTTCCCAATTATCAGCTTTCAAAAATGAAGTAAAGTTACTTCTTTTTGATACTCATGACTGACCTATGCGTAGACATTAGCCTGACTATACATACTTACCGGAGACAAAAAAAAGTGTACTGCTGATAAACGATGCAGTTGATTGAGATGTGTGTGTGTGTGTGTGTGT
>CM065722.1:77313303-77325803 GCA_033310375.1 Conus canariensis | reverse complement strand
AATAAGAAAAGAATGAGCACAAGAGAACGAAAGAAAGATAAGAATGACGAACAAATAACAGAAGAAAAAAAAATCAAGAAAGAAAGTCGAAAGAAAGAATATAAGTTTCAGTTTGAATTCCGTCAAGGAGGTGCAAAAATGCACAAAAATAATAATGAAAAAAAAGAAAAAAAAAATAAAGATAAAAAGAACAGAATGAAAGATAGAAACAAAACAAAAACAGACCAAAGAGTAAAACAACACACACACACACACACACACACACACACACACACACACACACACACACACACACACACACACACACCACACACACACAGAGAGAGAGAAAGACTAAGAACAGAAGACGAAGAATAACGAAAATCAGAACAGAGGAGAAAGGATACCAAAGCCTGTTAACACAAAAAAGGGGGAGACAACACAGATATACATTTCTACCAAGTGCTGGACGATTCGCTGCCGCATGGCATGGAAGCATCTCTTACTCATCAGCATCCATCAAAGATGACAGACGCATTACAGGGTAGATCCACTGACGTATAAAAAAGGATGTATATACATCAGTGGTGTATCACCCTGTTCTGACCTGCCTCGGCTGTTGTTTATCTTACAATAATGGAAGGAGAGAGAGAGAAGACGCGAAGAATGTGCAAAAGGAGAAAAAAAAGGAAGAAGGTAAGAAAGGAAGGAAGGATGGAAGGGAGGAAGGAAGGAAAAAGGAAGGAAGGATGGAAAGAGGGAGGGAGGGAAGAAACGAAGGAATGAAGGAAGAGGGAAAGAAAGAAAGAAGGAACAAGACACAAGGAAAGAATGAAAGAAAGGAAGAAAGACAGAAGAACAACAGCAAGAACAGGAACAAGAACAAAAGAAAAGAAAGAAACAAACAAACAAACAGAAGAACAACAAGAACAAGAAGCAGATGAGGCAGAAGGGGAAAGACTATGAAAATGTACACCCTGTGCACGATCACTGGTGTTAATATATATACCGCTTTTAGCAGGTGACGATGGAAATCTAAAAGAGGCAGAGGATGAAGAAGGAGTAGGAGGAAGAGGAAGGAAGGAGAGAGAGAAGGAATAGAGGAGGAGAAGAAGGGAGACGAGGAGGAGACGAAGACCAAAAAAAAAAAAATCCCACATATCTTGCTGTCAATATTGTTTTACCTCTCCACAAAGGACGACAGATACCCAAAATGAGCGAACTGGAGAGAAAGACGATGGTAAAGAGAAAGATGAAGGAGGGGGAGAAGGGAGAGGAGAAAGAAGAGAGAGGAGAGAGGAGGAAAGAGAGAGAGAGAGAGGCAGAAGGAGATCGGGAGAGAGAGAGAGAGAGAAGAGAGAGAGAGAGAGAGAGAGAGACGTGAACCAAAATAAGGTACGCCCCGTTCGTGCTTGCAATTGGTATTGTCCTATTTTTGACTGTGATGTTGATGTATCACTTAACAGAGGAGGACGCGGAATACTTAAGAAGAAGGAGGAAGAGGAGGAAGGAGAGGAGGAGGAGGGAAGGAGGAGGAGGAGGAGGAGGAGGAGGGGGAAGGAGGAGGAGGAGGAGGAGGAGAAGGAGGAGGAGAAGAGAGGAGGGAAGGAGGAGGAGGAGGAGAAGGAGGAGGGGGAGGAAGGAGGAGAAGGAGGAGGAGGAGGAGGAGGAGGAGGAGGAGGAGGAGGAGGAGAGAGGAGGGAGGAGGAGAGAGAAGGAGGAGGGGAGGAGGAGGAGGAGGAGGAGGAGAAGGAGGAGGAGAAGGAGGAGGGGAGGAGGAGAAGGAGGAGGAGAAGGAGGAGGGGGAGGAGGAGAGGAGAGGAGGAGGAGAGGAGGAGAAGGAGGAGGGGGAGGAGGAGGAGAAGAGGAGGAGAGGAGGAGGAGGAGAGAGGAGAAGAGAGGAGGGAGGAGGAGGAGGAGGAGGAGAAGGAGGAGGAGAAGGAGGAGGAGGAGGAGGAGAAGAGAAGAGAGAGAAGAGGAGGAGAGGAGGAGGGAGGAGGAGAAGGAGGAGAAGGAGGAGGAGGAGAAGAAGAAGAAGAAGGAGGAGGAGGAGGAGGAAAGGAGAGGAGAAGGATGAGGAGGAGGAGAAGAAGAAGAAGAAGAGAAGAGAGAAGAGGAGGAGGAGGAGGAGAGAGGAGAAGAGAGAAGGAGAAGGAGGAGGAGGAGGAAGAGGAGAAGGAGGAGGAGGAGAAGGAGAAGAAGAAGAAAGAGGAGGAGGAGGAGAAGAAGAAGAAGGAGAAGGAGGAGGAGGAGGAGGAGCAGAAGAAGGAGAAGGAGAAGGAGGAGGAGGAGGAGGAGGAGAAGAAGAAAGAGGAGGAGGAGGAGAGGAAGAGGGGAGGAGGAGAAGGAGAAGGGAGGAGAGGAGGAGGAGGAGAGGAGGAGGAGAAGGAGGAGGAGGAGGAGGAGAAGGAGGAGGAGAAGGAGGAGGAGGAGGAGGAGGAGGAGGAGGAGGAGAGTATGAATGAGCAAGAGGAAGACATGATAATCGATATTAGACGCATCCCGTTGATACTGTTTGTGAAGTTTTGTCCTCACTTTATTATGAATGAGAATGAAGGGGACTCGGAAGAACAAAGGGAGAAAGAGAAGGGGGCAGAATGAACGAAAAGGAAATGCATGAGGAGGAGGAACACGAGATGGACGAAGGGGGGGGGGGGGGAGGGTAGGAGAGAGAACAAAGATACATCCCGTAACAGTCGCCTGGTGGTGGAGTTTGACTAGTTTCAAAAGACGAGTATGGAAGACACTGAAAATCGAAAGAAGAGTGGAGAGAGAGAAGGAGGAAGTCGAGGAAAGAACGAGGAGAAAGGGGAGTAGGTGGAGAATTGGAAATGAAACAAACAAACAAACAAACAAACAAACCAACAAATAAAACCATTGTGTCCCTGTTTGCTGCTGGTGTTGTTTCTGATTTCACCATGGAAAATTCAGAAGAACAAACGGAGAAGAAAGGGAGAGGGAGGAAGGAGGGAGGAAGAGGCGGAGGAGAAGGAAGAGGAGATGAAGGAGAAGGAGGAGGATATAACTGAATTAAAACATGCTTGGTGTTTTTACCCTTGTCATTTACAGAGAGAGAGAGAGAGAGAGAGAGAGGAGAGAGAGAGAGAGAGAGAGAGAGAGAGAGAGAGCGAGAGAGAGAGAGAGAAGCACATTATGGAGGAAGACAAGCAGTTTCAGTTTCATCAAGGAAAGGTCACAGCATGCAGACTAATCCAAACAGGTTACATCACACCTGCTATGACACAGGACCATAACGCACAGGTGTGCAACCAGACCTGTAAATAAATTAAGGAAGAAAGGAGACGAGGTTTTAGGAAGAGAATCACATGGCACAGACTGATCAGATTATAGCAATAAAAGGAGAAATACTAATTCATCTTTGACCAAAAAAAAAAAAAAAAAACAAACAAAAACACAAAAAACCAAAGTCCCAACAATGCAACCCGTTCACATCTGCTGTTGGTGTTCTCAGTGACCAAAAGATCCAACAGACATTCCAAGACCACCACCACCCTTCAAGGAATAGTAGTACATCAGGAAGAGCAGACACGGGGTGGGGGATGGGGGGGGGGGGGGGGGGGGGGGACGTACAGGGAAAATAGATGGACAGACAACAATGTTGAGTGGATGGGCAAGGGCTCTGCCGTATCCCCGCCCTTCGCCCACGATGGTCAGACGCGAAGAGAGGTTCTGGAGCTGTGGTCATTATTGCAGGGACCCCACGGCCTTGGTCCACAAGTGACCAGTGACTGGTCATCATAAAGGAGGAGGGGGAGTCTAGCCAATAGCAGACGGATAAGGGAGGAGAGTGGGAGGAGGAGGAGGAGGAGGAGCAGGAGCAGGAGGAGGAGGGGGAGGAAGAGGAGGAGGAGAAGGAAGAGGAGAAGTAGGAGGAAGAGGAGGAACAGCAGGAGGAGAAGGAGGAGAAGGAAGAGGAGAAGGAAGAGGAGGAGAAGGAAGAGGAGAAGGAGGAAGAGGAGGATCAGCAGGAGGAGAAGGAGAGAAGGAGAGGAGGAGAAGGAAGAGGAGAAGGAGGAAGGGAGGATCAGCAGGAGGAGAAGGAGGAGAAGGAAGAGGAGAAGGAGGAAGGAGGATCAGCAGGAGGAGAAGGAGGGAAGGAGAGGAGAAGGAAGAGGAGAAGGAGGAAGAGGAGGAAGGAGGAGAGAAGAGGGAGAAGGAGAGGAGGGAGAGGAAGGAGGAGGAGAAGAGAGGAGAGGAGGAAGAGGAGGATCAGCAGGAGGAGAAGGGAGGAGAAAGGAAGAGGAGAAGGAGAGGAGAAGGAAGAGGAGGAGGAAAGAAGGAGGAGGAGAAGGAAGAGGAGGAAGGAGGAAGAGGAGAAGGAAGAGGAGAGGAGGAGGAAGAGGAGGAAGGAGGGAAGAGGAGAAGGAGAGAGGAGGAGAAGAGGAGGAGGAAGGAGAAGAGGAGAAGGAGGAGGAAGAGGAGGAGGAAGGAGGAGGAGGAAGGAGGAGAAGAGGAGGAAGAGGAGGAGGAGGAGGAGGAGGAAGAGGAGGAGGAGGAGGAGGGGAGAAGGAGGAGGAGGAGAAGGAAGAGGAAAGAAGGAGGAGGAGAGAGAAGAAGGAGAGAAGGAGGAAAAGGAGGAGAAGAGGAGGAGGAGGAGAGGAGGGGAGGAGGAGGAGGAGGAGGAGGGGGGAGAAGGGGGAGGGGAGGAGGTGGGGGGGGAGAGGGAGGAGAGGCGGAGGAGAAGAAGGACAAAAGGAGTGAGAAGGAAAAAGGAGGGGAGAGAAAAAAGGACGAGGTGAGGAGAGATAGAGTATTCAGCAACTAATCATGTATCAATAGATGTGTGGGATAAGTGGGGGGTGGTGGTCGTCGTCGTGATGAGGTTTCGAGGTGGAGAGTAGAATTTTAAGGATTGAAGGACAAAAAGAGGGGAAGAGAAAAAAAAAATGGAAAAGGTTGAGGAAGAATAAGAGGAGAAGTGAGAGGAACAGGCGAAAGTAGGGGGGGGGGGGGATCAAGTAGAGAGGTAGGGTGGCAGGAGCAAGGGGGGGGAGGGGGGGGACTAAGGTTGATCAGGATGAAAGGACTCAGAAGATGAGAACCCGGGGAGAAGATATAGTGAAGGTGGGGGTGGGTGGGGGCGATAATAATAACATACATGTTTATACTGTTGTAGCCAAGGGAGAAATTGTAGCAGCACCACCACCGAAACAAGACAAGGAAAGGAGGAGGAGGGAACGGGGGGGGGGGGGGGGGGGAGGAGACGGAAGTGGAGGGAGATAGTAATTTACCCCCCCCCCCCCCCCCCCACCACCCCCCCCCCCACCACACACCACACACACACAACACACAACATGAATTATAAGATCTTCGAAGACATTCCCTTAGTCCATGCTTATCCAGCCCCCATCCTCTTGGCGTCTCCCCGTCAAGAGAGAGAGAGAGAGAGAGAGAGAGAGAGAGAGAGAGAGAGAGAGAGAGAGAGAGAGAGGAGAGAGAGGAGAGGAGAGAGAGGAGAGAGAGAGAGAGCTGTGTTCAAGGACATAGGCTAGCCATCATACAGTCGTTTTTTCAGACTCGTGGCAGATGACACATGCCACCCCCTGGAGAGGCCTGACTCTGCCGCCATCTCTCTCCCTCTCTCCGTCTACCTCTCTTGGTCTATGTATTTGTCTTTGTCGGTGTGTCTGTCTGTCTGTGACAATTTCTTTGTCTCTGCCTGTCTGTCTGTCTGTGTTTGTGTCTGTTGTCTGTCTGTCTGTCTGTCTGTCTTCTCTCTCCTTCTCCTGCCTGTATGTCTGTCATGTCTGTCTGTCTGTCTGTCTTCTGTTGTCGTCGTCTGTCGTCTGTTGTCTGTCTGCCGCGCCGCCGCGCGCCTGTTGTGTGTTTTGTTGTGTTGTTGTGCTCTGTTTCTTCCTCTGTCTTCTCTCTCTGTCTTCAGCGCCCGGTCTTGTTCTGTCTCTTCTGTCTCGTCTTCTCTCTGTTTATGCTTCTTCACTTTCTTTCTGTCTCTCTTCTTCTCTCTGTCTGTCTCTCTGTCTCTGTGTACGTGGTGTGTGTGTGTGTGTGTGTGTGTGTGTGTGTGTGTGTGTGTGTGTGTGTGTGTGTTGCTTGTTGTTGTTGTCTGTGCCTGTTTCTCATTCTTTGTGTTCTTCTTGTGTGCGTGTGTGTGTGTGTGTGTGTGTGTGTGTGTGTGTGTGTGTGTGTGTGTGTGTGTGTGTGAGCGCACGCGCGCGCGCGTACGTGTGCGTGCACGTGCTCTTATTCCTTACTAGTGTCCACCTACACCCTCCGTATGTCCATTGGTTCCAGCCTGTACAGTATCCGGCGGTCTGTGACAGAAGGCAGTGAGTGGAAAGAAATGGTCCGGACAGCCGTAAAAGACAGGATAGTTCCAGACACCCACACATACACAGAGGAAGACAGACAGATTCGCACATTCTGTATAATTCATCATAAATAAATCAGCATGTAAATAGGCATCTCTTATTTTGATGTATATGTGAGTATATTGTGTGTACGTGGACACATACGCAGGCGCGCGCACGCGCGCGCGAGCGTACATACAGACAGACATGGACACTGACACACAGATACAGACACACAGAGACACACTCAGACATATTCACACACACAGACACACAGACACACACAGACGCACGCGCGCGCACACACACACACACACACACACACGCGCGCGCGCACGCACACATGTGCATTTATGCACGCATACATACGTGTGTATCTGCATATATACCTACGTAGATGTGCATAGATGCATACTACATAGAGACAAACCGAGAAACATTATATAGACATCCATACAGACACATATATAAATATATGGATACATGGACATATACATATACGCACATGCTCACGCGCTCTGTCCCACACACACACGCACACACACACACACACATCCACACACACACACACACACACAACACACACACACACACACACCACACACACACACACACACACCACACACACACACACACACACACACACACACACACAACACACACACACACACACACACACACACACACACACACACACACACACACACACACACACACACACAATCACTTCCCCCAAGTAATGACGTCTTAGAGAGATCAAAAGCTTGACGGTACGGTGGGGGCCAAAACGGCTACCCCCATCTTCCTCCAACCCCCTCTAACCCCCCCACCCCCACCCCCACCCCCACCCCTCTCCTCCGCCCTCACTCACAGTTTTAACCTGGCGAACTTAATGAGCACATCCGCTAGCTGAAGCGATTCATTCGCTCCCAAGGCTGTGAACCTTGATAGGGGACCGGTCCATGTAATTGCTTGCAACGCTGGAGAGAGCTGGAGGCGGGACGGAGGGAGGATAGGTGGGGAGGGGGGGGGGGGTAGGGCGGAGGTGAGGGGGAGGGAAAGGGGTGGGGGGGGGGATGAAGAGCAGCCGATAAAGACTCGGAATTGGGGAAGCAGACGGTGGGGTGGGGGGTGGAGGAGTGGGGGAGGAAGTGAGTGAGTGTG
Organism: Conus canariensis; assembly: GCA_033310375.1. NCBI lineage: Eukaryota > Metazoa > Mollusca > Gastropoda > Neogastropoda > Conidae > Conus > Conus canariensis. Next base: position 77,318,331 of record CM065722.1, on the reverse strand, counting down.
AGGAAGGGGGAGGGGTGGTTCGATGTTTCCGCAATGAGCGTGATTTAAGATAATGGGGGGGTAGTTGTGTTTAGAAAAAGGAAGAGAGAAAAACAAAAATGTGGTAGGTGGTATGTAAGTGACGTTTTGCTTTTCTTTTTTTTTTTTCTTCTCTGGGAATAAAATGGGGAGTTGGAACAGAGGGGAGGCGCGGGGGGGGGGGGGGGGGGGGGGGGTAGGGGTGTGGTTGGAAGAGGTGGGATGTTTTTTTTTAAAGAGGAAAATGGAGAGTGGGAAGAGAAGGGGGACGGAGAGAGAGAGAGAGAGAGAGAGAGAGGAGAGAGAGAGAGGGGGGGGGGGGGGAGGAGGAGGACGGGGAGTGATGGATGAGGCCAGGATGTTTTTAGGAGGAAAATGGGGTGTGGGAAGAGAAGGGGGTGGGGGGGGGGGGCGGGCGGGGGTAGAGAGAGGGGTAGGGGAGTGGTGGAAGAGGTGAGGATATTTTTAGGAGGAAAATGGGGAGTGGGGTGTAGAGAGGGGGGGGGCGGTAGTGGAATGGGGGTTGCGGAAGTGGCGGAGCGGAGGGAGGGGGAGAGGAAGGGGGTGGGGGTGGGGGTGGAGTGTTGAAAACATTGTGAAGTGAGCGGGACACTCAATTGTTTACAGACAGGCCACATGTAGGGGACCCACATTGTTTACAGACAGGCCACATGTAGGGGACCCACATTGTTTACAGACAGGCCACATGTAGGGGACCCACATTGTTTACAGACAGGCCACATGTAGGGGACCCAAATTGTTTACAGACAGGCCACATGTAGGGGACCCAAATTGTTTACAGACAGGCCACATGTAGGGGACCCAAATTGTTTACAGACAGGCCACATGTAGGGGACCCAAATTGTTTACAGACAGGCCACATGTAGGGGACCCACATTGTTTACAGACAGGCCACATGTAGGGGACCCAAATTGTTTACAGACAGGCCACATGTAGGGGACCCAAATTGTTTATAGACAGGCCACATGTAGGGGACCCAAATTGTTTACAGACAGGCCACATGTAGGGGACCCAAATTGTTTATAGACAGGCCTGGTCAGCTTGTCCACTTTGCCACTGAGTGAGATGGGAGAAATAATTTTTTTTTTCGTTTCATTTATTCGATTATTTATTGTTTTAATTCTATTTGAGCGCGCACTTCTCTCTCTCTCTCTCTCTCTCTCTCTCTCTCTCTCTCTCTCTCTCTCTCTCTCTCTCTCTCTCTCTCTCTCTCTCTCTGCATGAATGTAGCCCTCCTCACCTCTTCTCAATGATTTCTTTACTAGCTGCTCTACACCCGTTGGCGTGACGTATTGCTCTTTCTTTTCTCCCAACTCCTTCGCTTTTCAAAGCAAGTCCATAAAAAACAAGTGAACACACACACACACACACACACACACACACACACACACAACACACACACACCCGCACACACACACACACACACACACACACACACACACACACACACATCAAATCATCTCGTCCACCACCACCAGTAACAACAATACCTTCCACGTTGATTACCGATCATCTCCCAAGCATCAGTTGTCTCCCCTCTCTAGATTGGAAATATGTCTGGACGGAGTCAACATACAGGCGTTGACCCGCCCTTTGACCCCCACCCCACCCCACCCCTCACCCTCACCCCCATATACTCCCCCCCCCTCCCCCGCCATTCATATGACTGACAGGTTGTCCCTGCGGCTAGTGTCCTGTCTACCCGGGGACGGGGTATGTCCGCATGCGATGTGACAGGCGCTAAGTACAATGGGGAAAACTACAAGGTCACTCCCGAACGGTCCGATCTCCTCCCGAGGCCCAGCAGGTCCTGGATCTGGCATTTGATGTTGATTCCCACGACGGATCCATTTCGAAATTGTAGCATGCAGTTCGTCCTGGCTGTCAAGTTCCATCTTTGCACAGAGTTTCGTACAAATCGGTTTAATAACACAAAACACACACACACACACACACACACACACACACACACACACACACACACACAATCTTATACACATTCCATCTTTTTACCACGTTTCGTTAACACTGATCGGGTAGTTTTGGGATAAACAGACGGATGCGGTTGAAAATTAATGCGGTTGACGTGCCAATATGTCAGGGACAAAGCTGCTCTCCCTTTCTGAAGAAGCAGTTTCTGTGTTTTGTTATTATAAAACACTTGAAACACACTATCCTTTTCACAACGAAAAATACTATTTTTTTTTTTTTTTTTCCCCAACAATATTGCGGGATATTCCCTTTGTGGAATAATTTTACTTTCCCTGAGCTGAAATGTAAGAGCCAGGAGAATGGGGTGGGATGTGTATGCAATTTTTGTTGAAAGAAATATTGAAGGCACAGTATAGACATTCATATCTAACTGGGCACAATAAGACATTTGTATCTAATTGGCTTGGTACATATGCATTGCCTTACATTTCATTCGATTGTTTCTATTTGAATGAATACACAGGTTTTTTTTTTTTCTTCTGTGTAAGATTTGTTGGGTGGTAGTGGTGGTGGTGGTGATGGTAGTAATAGTAGCGGTATTGTTATTATTATTGATATTCCTATTTCCCTTGTTGTCAAGTTAAAATTGTATACATATTATGTGTATGACTAACAAATATGCCAATACAGTATTGAAATCTCCAGCGCACTGTCCTCTTTCAGCGCATTTGCAAGCTCTGATTTTTTGATTAAAGAAGAAAAAATGCTTGGGAAAAAAAAGAATTGTGGAATATTATCTCCATTCGTTTTCATTACACCAGAGATGGCTCAGCATCATCAACTCTAACTGATAATGTCCTGTCATACTGTGACACGGAACATTGTCATAATATGCATGTGTAGGGTGACAGCATGTGGTAAATTTGAAGCGGGAGGTTGAGGGGGGAGGGGGATGCTGAGGGCGAGGAGGGAGACACGAAATTAATGTTAAAGTAGTTTGTTTTTGTGACATCCAATTATTGTCTTTTTTCTTTTAAACCCTGTAGTAAACGATGTTAAACCTTTCCAGTTTAAACAAGAACTTTAGTGTTATGACATCCGATCATTTCATTATTATATTTTGTGTGCCTCGTGATGAACGATTTTAATGCTTTTAAAATTAAAACAATAACTCAGTTCAGTGATATATCATCCAGTCATTGTTCCGTCATAAGGTCTGCAAAAAATGAATTTAATCCTGTCCGATTAAAATAACATTGATCAAAAGTAAAGTAAACATATTTAGTTGCACGTGTTAATGTGACTGACGGCATTTGAGCCGAAAAACAAGAGCTCACACAATGTTCATTGTCCCATTATGTCCGATCCGTTTAAAATAACACTCTGTTTATCTCCCGCTAATGTTAAGACTCCGTCTCTCTCTCTCTCTCTCTCTCTCTCTCTCTCTCTCTCTCTCTCTCTCTCTCTGTGTGTGTGTGTGTGTGTGTGTGTGTGTGTGTGTGTGTGTGTGTTCTGTTTTACCTTTTTTCGTAATTAATTCATTTATTCTTCTTTGTTGTTTTAATGTCTTTTTTAAGTTCATCTATACGTCAGTGTTGATGGAGAAACAACTCATCCTTGTTTGTATGTCTTTTTGTTTTTAAAGATACGTATGTTTGATTGCATGGTTCAGCAGCTAGTCCTGCTTACTTAGTTGCTTAGTCACTCTTAGTCCCTTAGCGAGACAAGTGCCGGATGTAAAACAAAAACAAAAACAAAACAAAACAAAAAAAAGCATGTGTTCGCTTATCTGTTAGCCTTGAAAATAAAGATTTCTCCCTCTCTCTCTCTCTCTCTCTCTCTCTCTCTCTCTCTCTCTCCCTCTCTCTCTCTCTCTCTCTCTCTTGTGAGATGCAGCAAACTGGCTTGACCTGCTCTTTGCGCTCACCTCCGATATCAGGAGGGCTGACAGGCTGTCCCTCCTCTTGCTTCTTCTTTTCTTGCTTGTTCTTTCCACGGGGGGGGGGGGGGGGGGGGGGGGGAGTTTTAGCAACCACATCATTTCACAGTCTTCGATCGACTGTCTGCTTCCACGGACGGACAGGCGTTAATGGAGCACAATGACCGCTGATCGAACATTTGGCAAACCTCCACCCCCCCCATCCCCCCCTCCTCCGGTTCGTCCAGTTCCAGCTAAATACTGAATATTCTTTGTTTTTGTTTGTTTGTTTGTTTGTTTGTTTGTTTAGTCATACTGTTATCTATTCATTTCAAGACGCCACCACCAATACCATCCGCCCACCCACCCTCAAAACAAAACAAAAACAACAACAACAACAAACCGAAAAGAAATAAAATGAAAAAAAGAAAGAGAGGGGGAAGTAGAAAAGAAAATAGAAGACAAAAAAAAAAAAAAAACAGGAAGAAAAAGAAAAGAAGAGAGAGGGGGGGGGGGGGGGGAAGAAAAGAAAACAGTACAGGAAAAAAAGAACGACAATCTGTAATCTTCCCCTTCTTGTATCATAGGTTCGAACTCATACCCTCCTATTGCAAAGTTTGACATCTCTTCTCTCTCTCTCTCTCTCTCTCTCTCTCTCTCTCTCTCTCTTCCTCTCCATCTGCTGCATTGTAACGCTTAGAAACAGACAGTAGTTATTTCTGTGTTCATTTGCTTATTTTCTGTTTAGCTGTTTCTTTGTTTTTTGTTTCTTTCTTTGTTTCTTTGTTTGTTTGTGTATGTCTCTCTTGCTTCTGCCTTTTCATTTGTTCGGTCTCAAATTCAATTTCCTTCCGAATGAAATTCATGCCGACTTCGATCCAAACTCGGATAAATGTCGTACGGAAGGGAGATAAGTCAGAGACGACATAATCTTTTCTCATGACGTTGCAGGCACTATAAATAGTAATGAGCTGCGATTGGCTGCATGACGAGGGGGGGGGGGGGGGGGGGGCGTTGAAAGTTGAGGAAATTGGGGGGGGGGGGGGGGTCGGTTACTAAAATTGGAGAAGGCAAGAATGACTGGAGGGAGGGAAAGATGGAGGCAGGTGCACGCGCGTTCTCTCCAAGAGGTCACGTTG
>CM065722.1:77303303-77308303 GCA_033310375.1 Conus canariensis | reverse complement strand
CCAAGGACTTCAATATAGCAAATAGTTCTGCAATGTATATAGATAAGTTGTTACCAAGATAAAATAACTTTTGAATTTGTAAACTAGGGATTACGAAAGCTGCTCCTGAATTTGAATTATCAAGCACTGAACCATCCGTATATATTTTAAATGATTATTGTAATTATCTTCTAAATGAGAGCATACGTGAGTTTTTAAAAGATTAGGTGAGTCATTTTTTGATAAATCTGTGTATTCTATATCAAAGATTGCTGTTGATTGTTCCCATTTTGGCATCGGAGAAAACGTTGGATTTTTAGCAATGTTATTTTGATCTATATTAGTTTTTCTCAGAAGATCGCAAGAATAAGAACAGATAGATTTTGCTGAGAGTATGTTTTGAGCTCGCTTTCCAAAGTCCTTTTCCGAATCTAAGCATACCTCTTGAGAACAAAAATTTTTTTTGTGAGAAACTTTTCAAAACAAACTTTGAAGCAGAAGCTTTTCGGAAGTCTGTGAGTGGTAAGACACCTACCTCATTGTATGTCCCTAAATTTGATGTATGTGTGGGGACTCCAAGGGCAATTTTATAAGCTTTGCAATCAACACTTTGAAGTTTATTTAAAAGATATTGAGGTGCATTAAAGAAAACTTCTTGAGCATAGCAAAGTCTTGAACGAACTAAAGCATTTGCTAAGATGGTTAATGTTTTAGAATCTTGAGCCCAGGATTGTTTATTTATAATTTTAAGGAAGTTTAAGCTTTTCCTTGCTTTGTTTAGAATGTAATCAATGTGAGCATTCCACGTAAGTTTGCTACTTAATATGACTCCTAGAAATTTAACGTTTTTAACATAGTTTAAAATTATACCATCCAATGTAAATTTTGGTAGCTTTTCTGGATCATAACCAGAGTTGAAGAGCATCATGTGAGTTTTTTTCTGTTGAAAGGGAAAGCCCATTTTCATGTAAGAATTTGTTTATTTTATTGAGCTCATGCTGATATTTAATTTTGATGTAATTCAGAGATCGTAGAGAAGTATGGCGTTTCATAGTTACTTTCACCCATAAACATATGTCGTCAGCAAACTGAGCTAATTCTGTATCTTTTGAGAGACCTTTTGGTAGAAACAAAAGTTGACTGCAGGATTCGTTGTAAAATGAAAAAATAATAAAGTTTATAAAAACCTTTTGGTGGTAGTAGAATCCATTAGTGAGAACACTGACGTTTCAAGCCATAGGCCCGTTGTCAAAGTGAAAGGAGAGGACAGTGTAGACAGGAAAGCCTCTGTGAGAATTGGGTGAGAACATTTCATTTAATGATCAAGTTGGACCAAAATAAAGTCACTGATCACTGTTCAGGTGTATTGAGTTCACACAGACACACACCACAGTTCACACAAAGACAACAAACACACACACGCGCGCACACACACACCACCACAACCCCACAAAACACACAACACCACACACACACACACCACAACACCCCCCCCCCCCACCCCACACCCACACCACACACACACACAAAAGGAGGGGAATAAATGGAAATATTCACTATTTTGCCTACTGAAAGAGAAAGAAACAGGGGCTAAAGAGGGACAGGACAGAGAGATTAAGGCAGAAGGGCCCTGGCTCAGCTAGACGTCAGTGACTCTGATGTTCATCCCAGCTGGCTGTGTGGTGCCCAAGCGGCTGATGACAAGGCTCTCCATGTGCTTTCTATATACACGATCTTTTGGTAGATCATAAATCAGAATGTTGAATAGCATTGGTGAAATTACAGAACCTTGGGGTAGACCCATCTGTAAAGGCCTAGGGATTGAATAAGTATTTCCTATTCGTGTTTGAATAGACCGGCAATGAAGGAACTCTTGAATATAATTGAACATATTACCATTAATACCAATATTCTTAATTTTATACAGCAAGCGCTTATGCCATACATGTTCGTAGGCCTTACGAATGTAACAAAATGTGGCTAATATGTTCTTGCGACGTGCAAATTGATGTTTTACCTGGGTAGAAAGTTTAACCAAGTGTTCAATTGTGGATCTACCTGTTTGAAATCCAGCTTGATTGATAGGAATTATGTTATGTTTATTGCAATGGTGAACTAATCTTTTTAATATAATTTTTTCCATTAATTTACATGTGTTTGACGTTAAAGCAATGGGGCGATAACTACTTATATCTTTCATAGATTTTCCCTTCTTATGAATTGGAACAACAATAGATTGTTTCCAAATCATAGGCATTTTTCCATTTCCCCAACATTTCTGAAAAAATGAGAGGAGAAAATGTATTACATTTTGTGGAAGATGATTAAGGATTTCATTAGATATGCCATCTAAACCCACTGATGTCTTACTGTTTAAATTACTTAAACATTCTTTAACTTCTTGAATTGTTATTGGAGTATGTAGGTAATGATCTTCAATAGGATTTGGTTTATTATAAATGTCTTTATTTTCTTCATTTTCTCGATAATTTTTATTTTCAGTTGATAAATTTTCTTTGCTGCTATTTTTAGCAAACAAGTCAGCAAATGCCTCAGCTTTATCAAAATTAGATGGAAATTCAGAACTGGTAAGACGAACAGGACAATTTGGTAGGTTAATTCCACTTTTCATTGTTTTTAATTTTGTCCAAACTTTTTGAATATCTTTAAAGTTTGATACATTATTTTCACAAAAGGATGACCAATATTGTCGTTTTTCTCGAGCGTTTATTCTGTTTTGTAGATTCTTTACTCTTTTTCTCTCCAAATTCTTTATGACTTTTTCTTTTTGATCTTTTTCACGTTTATATTCTTTCGATTTCGCAATTTTCTCATCTTTTGCACGTTGACAAGTGTCGTTCACCAGATATTACCCAGATGTTTTTTTAGATTTTACAGATTTTACTGTTGGGATGGATTCACGAGCAGCTGAATGTATGGTCTTTTGAAATCTGTCATATAGTGTATCAACATCTTGATTATTAATGGTATCTATATCAATATAGAATGAACTTAATAAGACAGAAAATTTGTTCCAATTTGCAAATTTGTAACAATATTTTGGAATTTTGTCATGTGTTGCATCATTTGTTTTACATTGCATGTTTTCTAATGTAATAATAATTGGAAAATGGTCACTATTTAATGAGTCATCAAGGGTTTGCCAGTCGCAAAACACTGCTAAATCAGGAGATATCAATGACAAGTCAATGGCGCTTGGCTTGTTTTTTGGATTGGTGTGTGTGTGTGTGTGTGTGTGTGTGTGTGTGTGTGTGTGTGTGTGTGTGTGTGTGTATGTGTGTAGCGCGCGCGCGCGCGCGCGCGCGCGCGCGCGCGTGTGTGTGTGTGTGTGTGTGTGTGTGTGAGTGTGTGGGGTGTGTGTGTGTGTGTGTGTGTGTGTGTGTGTGGTGTGTGTGTGTGTGTGTGTGTGTGTGTGTGTGTGTGTGTGTGTGTGTGTGTGTGTGTGTGACAAATGGAGAGTAAGAGAGACAGATACAGAGACAGAGAGAGGGGAGAGAGAGAGATTTCTAAGCAGGAATGTATGGTTTACAAGATTGAGAGAGAGAGAGAGAGAGAGAGAGAGAGAGAGAGAGAGAGAGAGAGAGAGAGAGAGAGAGGCGGAAATATAGATGGAGAGTGAGAGAGACAATGACAGAGAGAGAAATGTATGGATTACAAGAGAGAGAGAGACAGAAACAGAGAGAGAGACAGAAACAGAGAGAGAGAGAGAGAGAGTGCACATACGCACGCGCGCACACACACACACACACACACACACACACACACACACACACACACACACACACACACACACACACACGACAAAACAGTCAACTGAACAGACATACTGTCGGAACCCCCAAATACCTCTTCTTGACTTAGATAAGTCATTTCAGTGGCTGCTTTAAAGATTTGCTTAAAAACAGGAAGTTAACAAGAAGCTGAAACCTCTCGCAGAAAATGTCCATCCCATTTCCAGCAGACGAACTTTGTCTCTTTGTGATAGATTTGCTAGGTCGTCACTTCGGCTTTCAGCTATATTGGTAGATGATTTGGCATCCACGAACAAATCTCATCAAAGTCATTGTGCATCTGGCTGCAGCAACCAAGCAGCAGTTGTCGCCAGTAGGGGGCGAAAGGGAACCTGCCCTCTGCGTGTGTGTGTGTGTGTGTGTGTGTGTGTGGTGTGTGTGTGTGTGTGTTGTGTGTGTGTGTGTGTGTGTGTGTGTGTGTGTGTGTGTGTTGATCAGAGCAGGCACCACCGAACACCCCTGGAGTAACCCATTGACAGTGTCGGGTCCCAAAGGACAGGTCCTGCTGTAACGACCTGATAGTGACAGCTGCCAGAGGGTCGTTGGCACCGGAGGCCAGTGCCAGACAACGACCTTGGACTGTGCCTGTGGGCGAGGGCGACGAGGGCAGAGGAATGAGCGGTGTAGGAGAACTACCATGGCGAGCTCACTGAAAACTTGGCAGCAAAACAACAAAACAGCAACAACAGCAATAATAATAATAATAATAATAATAAAATGAAATAATAATAATAATAATAATAATAATAAATAATAATAATAATGATAATAATAATGATGATGATAATGTAGTGATAGTAATAATAATAATAATGATAATAGATAGTAATAATAGTAATAATAATAATAACAATATAATGATAATAATAACAATGATAATAATAATAATAATGATAAAAACAACAACAACATCAATAATGATGATAAAGCAACAACAACAACAATAGCAATTATAAAAATAATATAATAATAAATTATTAATTAATATTCGTCATTATATAATAATGATGATGATGACGATGGTGATGATAATGATAACAATAATGATAATAATAATCATGATGATGATGATGATGGTGGTGCTTGTGATAACGATGGTAATAATAATGGTGGTTATGATGATAATGAAGATGATGATGATAACGATGATGACAGCAACAACAAAAATAACAAAACAGTAATAGTAATGATGATAATGATGAGTAGAAG
>CM065722.1:77285803-77288303 GCA_033310375.1 Conus canariensis | reverse complement strand
TTGCCATCTAGACGCATCTTTTAAGGAAATTTGACTTCCGCCAAGGAGAAAATATCGTTTCACCTGCTTCCTTTTGCTTGTTTGTTTGTTTGTTGGTTTGTCTGTTTGTTTGTTTGTCTGTTTGCTTGTTTGTTTGTGTGTATGTTTGTCAGCAAGGTTACAGAAAAACTGTTTGGCCGATTTCAACTGAACTAAACTAGAGGGAAAGCTGAAGTATGGCCCAAGAAGAAAACCGACAAAATTTTAAGAGGATCCGTAAGTGTGTGTGGAGTGGGTGGGGGTGGGGGTGGGATCTGTGGGGATCTATGTGATAAGATGGAAGTGCGATCAATTCTGCTATACTATGACACATTTTCCCTTTGACATGGCCTTTAAAGACATTCTATAAAGAGACGCATTTTCACGAATCGTTAAACTTTCTGTTGATATAATAGTCACGTGTTTTTTTTTACTCCCAGTTCTTAAAGAACAGGGAGTACTTTACAATGGGAACGAAGAAATGCTGCATGTGTTGTGTGTGTGTGTGTGTGTGTGTGTGTGGTCAAAATGTGTTCCACACACTCCAGACAAAACGTCTGGGCCGATCTTTCTGAACATTTGTAGGTATGTTCATTATGGGTCACGGATGATGCCCGATGTTTTATTTTACCAGAATAGCCGTTACTAGCGGCTATAACGGCCCAAAACGATTTTTTTCTTTATGGAATATCTAGAAAATGATAACGCAAACAAAAATGACGGCAAAGCTTCTTTGCGTCATAAGCCGAAGTGACGAAATACATTATGGCGCATGCTTGATTGTGACGTCGTATTCAAGATAAACTGGGAGTACGTTTATATGTTTTGCATCTTGTTTTCCCATGTCCTGTTGCACATATTAACATGTGTAGTAGCGTTTTTAGCCTAGGATGACAACCACTGGCGGAGGATGGTGGGGTGAGTGGGGATGTTTTTATTCATGATCTGTCTTGCTGACCAACTGTTAGAAAAGGGAATAAAAAAAAAAAAATCCTTTTGAGCGATTTCTTTTTCTACCATGTTACGGTAAACACATCATTTTGCATCTTACATTTTAGCTCTGAGGCGCACTAAAAAGAGGATCGGTCGTGCCAGTTTAGATTTTTGTATCAGATCCGAGGGATTTGTAGTTTCACGCCCCCATCTAAACAGACATGCCACAGTGATTTTAGGCCAGAGCAAGACAAATGTATATTGACACAACGCACACACACACACACACACACACACGACACACCACACACACACACACACACACACACACACACACACACACACACAATACGACAACGAAGCAAAAACAGAAAGGAAAGGGCTTCAGCTACAAAAATGACAGGAGAGCAAGAGCGTAGTCCTCCACAGCCAAATCCCATCATGTCCGCTCATGGCACTGGATCCGTCGACACAGAGCAGAAGCACAATGACCCACCTTGGATCACGTTCTGTCTACCCAGCCACTTTGGAGGCAATCGGCTCTGTGGGGGTGTTTTTGTTTTTGTGTTTCTCTGTTTTATGTTGCTTGTTTGTTTGTTTGTTGTTTTTTTTAAACATGCTCGTGGGAAAAACCTCGATTCGCCCTTGAGAGTGTGAATCTCCACCACCGATCTGACCTGCGACACCAATGCGCGCCACCGACCTGCGCCACCGATATGCGCCACTGATCTTCACTATTGGTCAGCACCGCCTATCTGAACCATTGATCAGCACCATTGATCTGCACCATTGATCTGCACCATTGATCAGTACCATTGATCAGCACCACTGATCTGAACCATTGATCAGCACCATAGATCTGTACGATTGATCTGCATCATTGATCAGCACCATTGATCAGCACTATTGATCTGCACCACTGATCTGCACCATTGATCAGTACCATTGATCAGCACCACTGATCTGCATCATTGATCAGTACCATTGATCTGCACCATTGATCTGCACCATTGATCTGCATCATTGATCTGCACCATTGATCAGCACCATTGATCTGCACCATTGATCTGCATCATTGATCTGCACCATTGATCAGCACCATTGATCATCATCATTGATCTGCATCATTGATATGCACCATTGATCTGCACCATTGATCAGCATAATTGATCAGCACCATTGATCTGCACCATTGATCTGCATCATTGTCAGCACCATTGATCAGCACCATTGATCAGCACTATTGACCTTCACCACTGATTTGCACCATTGATCAGCACCACTTATCTGCACCATTGATCAGTACCATTGATCTGCACCATTGATCAGCACCATTGATCTGCACCATTGATCAGCACCATTGATCAGCACCATTGATCTGCACCATTGATCTGCATCATCGTCAGCACCATTGATCAGCACCATTGATCTGCATCATTGGTCTGCACCACTGATCTGCACCATTGATTTGTACCGATGATCAGCACCATTGATCTGCACCATTGATCTGCACCACCGATCTGCGCCATTGAACTGCACCGTTGATCTG
>CM065722.1:77233303-77253303 GCA_033310375.1 Conus canariensis | reverse complement strand
ATCCCGTTCTCTACGATCCATGTCAGGTCTATCCTCTTTCCGAGTTCCCAGATTTCAACAATCTCCTGTCAGCTGCAGATTTTTCTCTGACTTTGGCCTACAAGACCTGCAACGCGAACATCCATATAATTGTCCGATAAAAAAAAAAAAAAAGAATGTGGTTAAGATTTAGTCAGTTTCGACCCGACATGGAATGGAATTGAATATGTTTATAATAAAAAAATCAACAGAACATTAACAACTATCAACATCATCATCCTCACCATTATCATCATCATCACCATTATCATCATCATCATTATCATCATCATTACCATCATCTTCATCATTATCATTATTGCCATCATCATCATCAGAATCACCTACCTCATCATTCAAAGACCACTGCTGGAGAAGGATACAGAAATAGACAAGAAATTCCATAGAATGCAACTGCTCGTCTTTGTGAGGACAAGACACAAAATTAAAAATTGAAGAGATAGAGAACTGAACAGACCACTTTTTTAAGGGCACAGAAATGAAGGCAAAAAGGTCATGGAATAGAACAGATTGTCTTTTCGTGGACACACATTGAACTTAGAAAAAACATAGAATTTTAATCAGGAAAGAAACACACACACACACACACACACACACACACACACACACACACACACACACACATACACAAAACACACACACACACACACACACACACACACACACAGTGATGAATGTTGAATGGTCCATAGAATGAAACATACAGTCTCTGTGAGCAGCACACAGAGCTAAACAGACATCAGTCACAGCACGAAAGGCATCATCTTCACGAGGACAGCAGAATGACCAGACAGTGAGGAAGACCACGAGCGAGACAGGAATCGACCGAGCGGATAAGGAAGCCAGCAGAAAGGAATTCGATGAACGTCCAATTGCCCACTTGCTTCCCCCCCTCCCCCCCCCCCCTCCCCCGTGGCTCTTTTGCCCCTCACCGCCTGAGGGGAAATCGCCCCTTGGCTCTCCACCCCCTTTTAAGCCGATTGTGTCCTCCCCTTTTAGCAGGCCGACATGAGTTAATACCACCTGCCGCGCCTCGCTGTCGTGGTAGGGAGCTGGTTGGGGGTGCCGTATGGGTTAATCCCTAAAGCTGGCGTTGAATCGATCGGGCTCGTCTCTCTCAGGCTTGTTGACTGGTGTTTAGCTGAGGCCGCCGCGCGTTCTTCACGGGGTAATGAAGTCCGATAAGATCGGGGCTTGTGTCATGGCCGAGTGGGTGCTTAGGACCGTGAAGAAAGCGGCGTGACCGATTGAGAGGCTTACCAGAGGTCTGGCCAGTCTGGTGGGACCAGAAAGTTTGCTTTGAACCGACATGGTGTCAAACGGTTATTGCTGTTGTTGTTGTGTTGTTGTTGTATTTATAGTCATGGTATGAACGGTATGGATTCAGCTCAGCTGAATAATGCAAAGTTTCTCCCTGAGGGGAAAATACAGACAGCGTCTGAATGTCCGTGTGAAGAATTAGTAAAGTGTGTTATTCTCCCCACCCCTCCCCCGGCTTCTCTCTCCCTTACCCCTTCCTCCAAACCCCGACTTTTGCTTCATTGTCCACGGTTGGGATTGTACTGGCTTTCAGTGCTTTAAGATATTAAATATCTGTCACTCTGAACGATATTGTAAACGGAACTTTACTTCTCTTACCTTTACCATCGACTGTGGTGGGGACGAGGAAAACAGCTAGGGCGTGGTGGAGGGGGGGAGAGTGGGGAGATGGGAACTGGTGAGGAGTTAGGGATGAATAGAGGGAAGAGAGGGGGTGCGGTGGGGGTGGGGGTGGTAGTGGGGAGAATTGTGTGATAATAGTTCTAACAATTCTTTGTCCTCTGTCCTGGGTGTCTTCAGAAACATGGCCAACACTGGTCGTGTACTACCACCCTTTCTGCTTCAGATTCGCTTGACTTCTTCGACAGTCATGGACGTAATGGAGTACACCAGTGTGGTAAGCTTATAATTTTACATAAAGCGATGGGATTTTAAGCTATGTATGTGTGGGAGGAATGGTGGTGGAGAGAGCTTAGTGGAGGGGTTTTATCTTGGGTTTTGTCATTACTAAAACAGTTTTCTTGCTTGGCTTTTTTAATTTCATAAAACAGTTGTTATTACAGAACTGTGCTTAATACTCAACAATCGTGTCATGAACGATATTCAATTGTGGATTTTAATTTTCAAACTGGTTGGGAGAAAAAAAAACAACACTATTGTTATCCTCAAAACATTTGCATTTTCTTCACATTTCTTTTCACTTCGCTCATATCTCAGAAGAGTTCTCTATGCATAAGGGAAATTATACAGACAGGAAAATATTTGTGTTGGACTGTGCTATTTCTGAGAAGAAATACAAAAAAGTTGGTAAGCGAGCACCACCCATGCCAGGCCCCAACCTCCCTTACACACACACACACACACACACACACACACACACACACACACTCACTCACTCACACACACACACACGCACGCACGCACGCACACACACACACACACACACACACACACACACACACTCACACTCACGCACGCACACACACACACACACACACACACAACACACACACACACACACACACACACACACACACACACACCACCACACACACACACACACACACACACACACACACACACACACACACACACACACACAGCCCGCGCGCGAGGTTTTTTTTTTCTTTTTTTTTTTTTCTTTTTTTTTTTCCTTTCTTAAAAGGAAGCTTGCACAGAACACAGGCATAGAAATGGATGACGTAAAAATCAGATCCCAGGATACTCTCCGTATCGTTATTAAAGCTGCTGACGGCTCTGACACACTAAAAGCTCCAAAACCCCAAACAAACAGGGGAGAAAAAAAAAGCCAAGAAATCAACGCAATAAACATGGACAGAGAAAGAAATAACTCTTTAGATTTTTGTTCTCTCTTTTCCTGCTTATTTTACATCCTACAGCAACAATGCGCGTTTTCATTATGTTTTGGAGGACGGTTCCAGACCATGCGGCTGGCTCTCTGGAATGAAAGACATGCTTTTTCTTGGCAGTGGTGTTCTGTTTTCTTTTTCTGGTTAATATTCAGTCTTCTGTCCCTCGCAGGCTGTCCTTTTCCAAATGAACCATGTTGCCATTTCCTGACATTAATAGATTGCAGTAAAGGTCCCTCTCCCAGCCCCCCCCCCCCCACCCCACCACCACCACCATCACTATCTGCACGTACTCCTCCGTCTCCTCCCCCCCCACCCCCTCCTTCCCTGCCCCTTCCTGTTCCCCAGCTGACTTTGTTTGATCCGGTTTGGATGCAGACGATGGGAGGGATGGGGAGGGGGGGGGGGATGAAGGAGGGGGGGACGGTGGCATCTTTCCTTTGATATGTGAAAATGAAGTTGTTTGCTTTGCTGTCAGTCCGTCTCCCTGCTCGCGCCCCCCCACCCCACCCCACACCTACCCCCTCCGCTCCCTCCCTCCTCTCCAGCCTTCCCCCAGGCCCTCACTTATACACCAACCACCACGACAAATTCCATTTGGGTTTCGACCCTTGAAAAAAAAATGTGGGAAGGGAACTGAGTGTGAAAAGTGAGGATGGGGTGGGGCGATACGAGAACAATATCTGTTCCAATTCATAGGAGGTCAGGTTAGTCTGAAGTCGTGATGCTTTCCTATGTAGGATAGATCAACACGTTGACAGAGAGAGAGAGAGAGAGAGAGAGAGAGAGAGAGAGAGAGAGAGAGAGAGGGGGGGGGGAGTAAATCAACTGCCCAAAGTGTTTGTTTGTGGCCAGACCATTAAAAAGTTCCTTTCCCATTCCAGCAAGCCTGTGCCCGAATAATAAACAGAGGTGGCGAGTCACACGAGCTCATCAACCCAGAGCTTATTCCACAGGCAAACAGCTCTCTGCCTCTCCCCTAATCCCCCTCCCCTACTCAGCTTTCTCTTTGACTGGGTGGAAATCAGCTTGTGTCCATTGTCAAGGAAGCTGTCCCGTTAATCTCCGGAATAACTTCAGTTACACTGTCCACTGCATTGTTCGGAGGAGGGGAAAAAGAATGACGGGAACAGCTTGCTCGTTGCCGTCACGTGACAGTTTTGGATCTAGTTCCTGTTCGGGAAAGCTACAGGTTATGATGAGCAGAGATTGATTCTCTGTATCAGTGTCTTCAAGGAGACCTTCCTGCGCATGTGCTAAACCATATATGCTGACTCACCCATGCTGACCCATGAAGGGTAGACATCACCGCTGAATAAGTAAATGACTGACGAAACAGGCAATAGGTCGAGTCAATGGTATTCAAGGCCATGATGGAGAAAGATTGGGAAAAAAAACAGAAAGAAAGAATAAAAGAGACTCCTGTCAGAGTCGATCTATACAATCTTGATCGGAAGGATGCTACTACTTCATTTTCAAGTAAAGAATGTGAAAGATGTGAAATGGAAAGACTGACTGACCGGTAAACCAGTGAATAACATGTCACAGTGAACACCTCCCATTGTCATGGACCACCACCACCCACGCTTCTGCTCTCACCACCTCAGCCCCGAGTTGAAGACAGACGCTAAGAATCATGGGATATCTGAAAAAAGTTGTGGTGAACCCTGGGTTGTTAAAATATAGAATGTTTAAAAGGTATGCGAGATGCTGAATGCCATCTATTTGATGACTGACAGTTTTTCCTTTTTTCACACCAATTGATTGTAAGTCTGAATGGAGAGAGAGAGAGAGAGAGGAGAGAGAGAGAGAGAGAGAGAGAGAGAGAGAGAGGAGAGAGCACTTCTAACCTTTACTATTTCTTATTCAAGTGTTTACGTACATTTCCAAGGTTTTGACAAATACAGCTAACGAAATATGGATAGCATCACAGTGTTCAACTGAATATCTCTCTACGAGTTCACTCCTTGAAGTGACCTAGTAGTAGGAAAAACATGCTCTTTGCATTAGCTTAGTCTCTCAAAATATGGCACACTGGCGTTTTAGGAAGATCAATATTTAGCAAAACGTTGTCATCTTTCTTTCTTTCCTTCCTTCCTTCCTTCTTTCTTTCTTTCTTTCTTTCTCATTTTTTTTTCTTTTCTTTTGGTAGACTTTTCCTATCGGCTTTACCCTCCAATGGTTTGTCTTCAAGTGTGAACATCAACTTGTCAGTTCAGTGTCCTGAGAGAATGTGGCCGTACTGGATAAAGATATGAACTTGAAGTTTCTGCCTCAAAGAGCAGTGGTGGGACAAAGCAGTGGAGTGTAATAGCATTGACAGACGGTCATCCCGGGGTCTGAGTTTCAGACTCAGAGGAGATTAGCGCGAATCAATGTGGAGTGGAGGGGACTGGGGAAGGCCGTGTGGCAGAAGGCTCCGTGGACTTTGGTATGACAGCGTGGGAAGTCAAAGACAGGGATGATGTCATCAAGGTCTGGAGAGTCTGTCTCCACAGGGCCAGGGATGGGTCGATGTTCTCAAGATTAGCTCAGTAGCTGAACGCTTACCAGGTGGACATTGTTTTTGACTGTGCAACATGTTGGTATATTTCAGTCAGCTACCCACACTAGTCCTAGGCCCTGATAGTGGTGACATCTAATGACATTATCCTTAGCTGATAATCAACTCGTCAGGTCTTTGTCCGGATTGAAGATTCACACAGAAGACAAATTCAACATGCGTGTCTACATGAGAGGCACAAAGCAGTGCAGAGTAATTGCATTAACACACCATCGTCTTGATTTCTTTCTTTTTTTTTTGAAGGGGGAGAGGGGGGTAATATCAATAGATTACAACAGTATTATCATGCATTCTTGTTGTTAGATTTCTTTCTTTAAGTTTTACATTTCAAAGATTCATCGTTATGGGAGAAAACAACTTGTAAGATCAGTCTGAGGGAACCTGCACACAATTATTGACAAATGTGCTGATGTAGGCCCTTTCGTTTCTGCCTGAGAGAGCAGTGCTGGGCCCAAGCAGTGAACAGTAATGTTATTGACACTCTGTCATGTTGGCGGCTGAGGGTCTGACTCATTGCAGATCAATGGTGACTAACATAAAGTGTGCAAGGCTTGCAGACCATGTGGGAAGTGAAAGACAGGGATGATGTCATTAAGGTTTAGGGACATGGCCGGGATTCGGTCGTTGTCATTAACATTAGCTCAAGCTTACTAGGTCGGCAATTGTCTTTCATTGCTATAACACTATCGTTCGGCAGAGATGAGCATAATCACAACATGCAAGTCCTTACAGATCTGGCTGACTGACATGGGTTATAGACAAGGAAGAGAACGAGAGAAAGGCCGTGATCAAGGTCTGTTTCCACATATAGACTGGAATGTGAAGACTGAT
Organism: Conus canariensis; assembly: GCA_033310375.1. Taxonomy (NCBI): domain Eukaryota; kingdom Metazoa; phylum Mollusca; class Gastropoda; order Neogastropoda; family Conidae; genus Conus; species Conus canariensis. The sequence continues at coordinate 77,246,961 of CM065722.1, read as the reverse complement.
ATAGGAGAGCTGAACACAATATACTGGGTTTTGATGCAGCATGAGACAACGGGAGTGATGGAGAAAGAGAGGAAACGGGAGGCAAGGAATATCTGTCAAGAGAAAGAGGTGGGTTTGGTTTCATGCACGCGTGCACACGCGCGCGCGCACACACACACACACACACACACACACACACACACACACACACACACAGGGGAGAGAGAGAGAGAGAGAGAGAGAGAGAGAGAGAGAGAGAGAGAGACAGACAGACAGACAGACAGACAGACAGACAGAGTAAATCAGCAGCCCAAAGTATTTGTTTGTGGCCAGACCATTAAAAAGTTCCTTTCCCCTTCCAGCAAGCCTGTGCGCGAGTAGTAAACAGAGGTGGCGTGTCACACGAGCTCATCAACCCAGAGCTTATTCCATGGCCAAACAGCTCTCTGCCTCTCCCCCCCCCCCCCAAATCCCCCTCCCCTACTCAGCTTTCTCTTTGACTGGGTGGAAATCAGCTTGTGTTCATTGTCAGGGAAGCTGTCCCGTTAATCTCCAGAATGAATTCAATTACACTGTCAACTGTATAGTTTGGAGGAGGTAAAAACGAATGGCGGGAACAGCTTGCTCATTTCATTACGTGACAGTTTGGGAACTGTTTCCTGTTAAGGGAAGCTTAAAGATGGGATGGGCAGAGGTTGAGTTTCAGTGTCAAGGAGGTATTCATGCGATTTGGTTAAACTCTAAATGCTGACCTATATCTGGTGACCCATGAAGGGCAGACGTCACCACTGGATTAATTGATGACTGATGAAACAGATAATAGGTCAAAAAGGATAGTATTCAAACTCATCATATGGAAAGATTGGGAAAAAAAAAGAAAATGGAAAAAAAAAAACAAGGAGGAAAATTTAAAAAAGAAAGCTCCTGCCAGAGTCGATCAATACCATCATTAGTAGGATTACCACTCCTTTATTTTCACGTAGAAATTGGAAAGAGGTGACATTGAAAGACTGACTGGGTAAAACAATGAAACAAGCTACCACAGCACACTGACCCCTACCCCCTCCCTACCACCCCTCACCCTCCAACGCATTTACATACTCATCCCGTCTTGCCTGGTTGAGAGGGTCGAGACCATGAACATCCATTGTAAACACTGCCTGTCTGGCCTTGACCTGAGCTACTGCAGCCCACGCTTCTGCTCTCACCACCTGACCCCAGCGTTCCAAACAGACGCTATGGACTGTTAAATACCAAATGATAGGTGTGGTATATAAGCCATTGCTAAAATACAGATTTGAAAGGAAAATGCAAAATGCTGAACGTCATCTGTTCGATGACTGACACTTTTTTTTGCTGCCAGTCGATGTGTACAGACTGAGTTGAGAGAGAGAGAGAGAGAGAGAGAGAGAGAGAGAGAGAGAGAGAGAGAGATTTCAAACTTTACCATTTCTCAGTCATGTGTTAACGTACATTTCCAAGGTTTTAATAAAAAAAATATAGCTAAACATATATGGATGGCACCCCTGTATTAAACTGAATATCACTCTACAAGTTTGTTCATAGGCTTAATGAGTCCAGATATTAGGACAGACATAAACTTTACATTAGTTCAATATCTCAAAGTACATCACAGTGGCATTTGCGCACGTTGTCATCTTTCTTTCCTTTCTTTCTTTTTTTTTCTGTCTTTCTTTCCTTCCTTCTTTCTTTCTTTCTTTCTTCCCTCCCCCCCCCCCCCCCCTTTTTTTTTCTGACAGTCTTTTCCAATCGGCTTTACCCTCCAATGGTTTCTCTTCAAGTGTGAACATCAACTTGTCAGTTCAGTGTCCTGAGAGAAAGTGGCTGTACTGGACAAAGATATGAACTTGAAGTTTCTGCCTCAAAGAGCAGCGGTGGCACAAAGCAGTGGAGTGTAATAGCATTGACAGCCGGTCATCCCGGGGTCTGAGTTTCAGACTCAGAGGAGATTAGTGGGAATCAATGCGGAGAGGAGGGGATTGGGGAAGGCTGTGTGGCAGAAGGATCCATGGACTTTGGTATGACAGCGTGGGAAGTGAAAGACAGGGATGATGTCATCAAGTTCTGGAGAGTCTGTCTCCACAGGGCCAGGGATGGGTCGATGTTCTCAAGATTAGCCCAGTAGCTGAAAGCTTACCAGGTGGACATTGTTTTTGACTGTGCAACATGTTGGTATATTTCAGTCAGCTACCCACACTAGTCCTAGGCCCTGATAGTGGTGACATCTAATGACATTATCCGTAGCTGATAATCAACTCGTCAGGTCTTTGTCTGGATTGAAGATTCACACAGAGGACAAATTCAATATGCGTGTCTACATGAGAGGCACAACGCAGTGCAGAGTAATTGCATTAACACACCATCGTCTTGATTTCTTTCTTTTTTTTTTTCTTTTTTTTTTTGGGGGGGAGGGGGTTAATATCAATAGATTACAACAGTATTATCATGCATTCTTTTTGTTAGATTTCTTTCTATAAGGTTTACATTTCAAAGATTCATCGTTATGGGAGAAAACAACTTGTAAGATCAGTCTGAGGGAACCTGCACACAATTATTGACAAATGTGCTGATGTAGGCCCTTTCGTTTCTGCCTGAGAGAGCAGTGCTGGGCCCAAGCAGTGAACAGTAATGTTATTGACACTCTGTCATGTTGGCGGCTGAGGGTCTGACTCATTCCAGATCAATGGGGACTAACATAAAGTGTGCAAGGCTTGCAGACCATGTGGGAAGTGAAAGACAGGGATGATGTCATTAAGGTTTAGGGACATGGCCGGGAGTCGGTCGTTGTCATTAACATTAGCTCAAGCTTACTAGGTCGCAATTGTCTTTCATTGCTATAACACTATCATTCGGCAGACATGAGCATAATCACAACATGCAAGTCCTTACAGATCTGGCTGACTGACATGGGTTATAGACAAGGAAGAGAACGAGAGAAAGGCCATGATCAAGGTCTCTGTTTCCACATATAGACTGGAATGTGAAGACTGATATAGGAGAGCTGAACACAATATACTGGGTTTTGATGCAGCATGAGACAACGGATTGAAGGAGAAAGAGAGGAAACGGGAGGCAAGGAATATCTGTCAAGAGAAAGAGGTGGGTTTGGTTTCATGCACGCGTGCACGTGCACGCGTGCGCGCGCCGCACACACACACACACACACACACACACACACAGGGGAGAGAGAGAGGGGAGAGAGAGAGAGAGAGAGAGAGAGACAGACAGACAGACAGACAGACAGACAGACAGACAGAGTAAATCAGCAGCCCAAAGTGTTTGTTTGTGGCCAGACCATTAAAAAGTTCCTTTCCCCTTCCAGCAAGCCTGTGCGCGAGTAGTAAACAGAGGTGGCGTGTCACACGAGCTCATCAACCCAGAGCTTATTCCATGGCCAAACAGCTCTCTGCCTCTTCCCCCAATCCCCCTCCCCTACTCAGCTTTCTCTTTGACCGGGTGGAAATCAGCTTGTGTCCATTGTCAGGGAAGCTGTCCCGTTAATCTCCAGAATGAATTCAATTACACTGTCAACTATGTAGTTTGGAGGAGGTAAAAACGAATGGCGGGAACAGCTTGCTCATTTCATTACGTGACAGTTTGGGAACTGTTTCCTGTTGAGGGAAGCTTAAAGATGGGATGGGCAGAGGTTGAGTTTCAGTGTCAAGGAGGTATTCATGCGATTTGGTTAAACTCTAAATGCTGACCTATATCTGGTGACCCATGAAGGGGAGACGTCACCACTGGATTAATTGATGGCTGATGAAACAGATAATAGGTCAAAAAGGATAGTATTCAAACTCATCATATGGAAAGATTGAAAAAAAAGAAAATGGAAAAAAAAAAACAAGGAGGAAAATTAAAAAAAAAAAAAAAAAAGCTCCTGCCAGAGTCGATCAATACCATCATGAGTAGGATTACCACTCCTTTATTTTCACGTAGAAATTGGAAAGAGGCGACATTGAAAGACTGACTGGGTAAAACAATGAAACAAGCTACCACAGCACACTGACCCCTACGCCTCCCTACCACCCCTCACCCCCTGACGCATTTACATACTCGTCCCGTCTTGCCTGGTTGAGAGGGTCGAGACCATGAACATCCATTGTAAACACTGCCTGTCTGGCCTTGACCTGAGCTACTGCCGCCCACACTTCCACTCTCACCACCTGACCCCAGCGTTCCAAACAGACGCTATGGACTGTTAAATACCAAATGATAGGTGTGGTATATAAGCCATTGTTAAAATACAGATTTGAAAGGAAAATGCACAATGCTGAACGTCATCTGTTCGATGACTGACACTTTTTTTTTTGCTGCCAGTCAGTGTGTACAGACTGAGTTGAGGAGAGAGAGAGAGAGAGAGAGAGAGAGAGAGAGAGAGAGAGAGAGAGAGAGAGAGAGTTCAAACTTTACCATTTCTCAGTCATGTGTTAACGTGCATTTCCAAGGTTTTAATAAAAATAATATAGCTAAACATATATGGATGGCACCACTGTATTAAACTAAATATCACTCTACAAGTTTATTCATAGGCTTAATGAGTCCAGATATTAGGACAGACATAAACTTTACATTAGTTCAATATCTCAAAGTACATCACAGTGGCATTTGCGCACGTTGTCATCTTTCTTTCCTTTCTTTCTTTCTTTTTTTCTGTCTTTCTTTCTTTCCTTCCTTCTTTCTTTCTTTCTTTCTTCCCCCCCCCCCCCCCCCTTTTTTTTTTCTGACAGTCTTTTCCAATCGGCTTTACCCTCCAATGGTTTCTCTTCAAGTGTGAACATCAACTGTCAGTTCAGTGTCCTGAGAGAAAGTGGCTGTACTGGACAAAGATATGAACTTGAAGTTTCTGCCTCAAAGAGCAGCAGTGGGACAAAGCAGTTGAGTGTAATAGCATTGACAGCCGGTCATCCCGGGGTCTGAGTTTCAGACTCAGAGGAGATTAGTGGGAATCAATGCGGAGTGGAGGGGATTGGGGAAGGCCGTGTGGCAGAAGGTTCCATGGACTTTGGTATGACAGCGTGGGATGTGAACGACAGGGATGATGTCATCAAGGTCTGGAGAGTCTGTCTCCACAGGGCCAGGGATGGGTCGATGTCTTCAGCGTCAGGTCAGCAGCTGTAAGCAACATGAGTTTTTTTGGCTGGTACTTTTCTTTTTTTTTTTTTTTGCTGTCCCAACCTCTGCGCCACCTCAGAGGCAGTGCACCCACGCCGCTCATTCCGACACCCCGTCCACAGCCACAGCCCGGTCGGCCCCGCCGCAGCCCCAGCACCGGCAATCCTCAGGGAGCAGTCAATGTCAAGTCGTCAAGAGACAGCCCACCGGAGGAGACACTGCACTGCTGCCGAGTCACTTCGGTGGTGTTCAGTGGCGCCTGTTCTGATCTAACATATGCAGGACACCACCTGCTGAGCCCCCTACTGAACGACAATAGTTGCTTAGTCGCGGAGCCAGCGTGAGTGAGCTCTCCCTCCGGAGGGCGCCACCACGTCCGTCCAACGACAGCCCCCATGGACTCGCCGATACTGGTGACCCCGACGGAACCAAACTAAGGCCACAGACGTGGAGAGAACATCGAAACTGAGGTCACCATGAGAGCAGGGCATGAAGGGCCACAGAATTTGAGACATTTTTTATGCTGATCGATGAGGATGAGGATGATTAAGATGATGGTACGGATTTCCATTTCGGTCTGAGACTACATGACAGGGCTGTACTCTACGCTTCCTTTCATAATATATCCCGGCGTCAACCAGGCCCGAGAGATACAGGCACCTGCAGTGTTGGTCAGGAAATTTGAGCAACACTCTCAGAAACGCATCCATTAAGTGGATGAAATTTGACTGTGTGGGTAGGAGCCGGTCGGGGCAGAAAAACCACATGACTCTGATGGGATTCGAACCCACAACCTCCCAGCCGGGAGTCCGCGACGCTAACCACTTCGCCACAGCGGCTGGTACTTTTCAGTCGCCTGTTTCTTACATGACGCTTATACCAGGCCCTGATAGTACTGAAACCTAACGACTTTATCCGCTCCCTCCATGGCTGATAATCAAGTTGTCAGGTCACTGTTAGGACTGAACGTTTCCACAGTGGACAAATTCAATGAGTGTCTATGTGAGAAGCACAAAGCAGTGCAGTGTAATAGCGTTAACACATCACCATATGGATTCACATGTGTGTGTGTGTGTGTGTGTGTGTGTGTGTGTGTGTGTGTGTGTGTGTGTGTGTGTGTGTGTGATATTAACAGACTACAAAGCTTGCCATCCAGCCTTGTTTCAAGGCCCCTACCAATTAGTTTTATTCTTCAAAGATTCTCCTTTATGGGTGAAAATAAGTTGTTGGAACTGCGTGAAGGAACGTGCATACGATGGACAATCACACTAACATATAGCTTTCCGTTTCTGTCTGAGAGAGCTGTGCTGGGACAAAGCAGTGGACTGTAATGTTATTGACACTCTGTCATGCTGGAGGCTGAGTGTCTGGCTCACTGAAGATCAGTGGGAATTATTATAAACAGTGTAGGGTTGCAGGCTTATTTGTGGTATGACTACAGAACGTGCAGTGAGCTGGGTAGGGCCGTGTGAGAATTAAAAGACAGGGATAATGTCATCAAGGCCTGAGGACATTACCAGGAGTTGGTCGATGTCTTCAACATTAGCTCAGCAACTGATAGCCTACTAGGTCGACGTGGTTTTTTTTTTTTTTTTTTTTTTTTTTGCGTACGCAGGCTGTTACTCCTGCAGACACTCCCTGTATAGATAGGCAAGGATTAATCCCATCTACCCAACAAAGGGAGTGGAGTTTTTTGTGTGCATGACCGTTTTTTTTTTTATCCCGCCATTAAGGCAGCCATACTCCAACTTTGGGCAAGACGTTTGTATTGACTGCCATAATTCTATAACTGCTTTTTGTGACCTCATTTATCATTATTCAGCTATCACTTTCTTTTCCTGAAATGAGACTTGGACTTAATTATATTACACTTCCCTTCACAGGTGATAATCAACTTGCCGGCTGTTTTGTTTGGAGACTATGTCCTTACACTGAGTAAACAAATTCAATATTAGTTCTACGTGAGTGGCACAAAGCAGTGCATAATAATAGCGTTAATACACTGTCATCAGAGGGATTGAATTGTGGATCAAAGTGAAATCCACAGATTGAGTGGAGGACCTGAAAGAGGACTGGATGTGGCGAGAGGCACGGTAGACCCAGGTGGGATACTGGTGGAAGAAGACAAGGCTGATGTTGTCAAGGTCTGTGAAGGTTGTGTCCACATGGCATGGAACTGCTAAATGCCTGGGAAGTTCAGCGCAATGCTTATCAGACGGATATACGTTGTGACAAAGACCGATTGCAACAATGCTATCATTGGCTGACTGCAATAGGTTACAGAGAGGGCTGAGAAGACAGAAAGACCATGATCAAGGTCTGCTTTTATATTTAGACTGGAACATTAAGACTGATATAGCAGAGCTGAGCACAATATAGTGAGTTTGAATACTGAATTAGACATTGGGAGTTCAGGAGAAAGAGAGGAAAGGGGAGGCAAGGACTGTTTGTCAAGAGACACAGGGGGCGTGGGTTTAATGGGCGCAGAGAGAGAGAGAGAGAGAGAGAGAGAGAGAGAGAGAGAGAGAGAGAGAGAGAGAGAGAGAGATTAAATCAGCTGCCCAAAGTGTTTGTTTGTGGCCAGACCATTAAAAAGTTCCTTTCCCATCCCAGCAAGCCTGTGCCCCTGTAATAAACAGAGGTGGCGTGTCACATGAGCTCAACAATCCAAACCTTATTCCATGGCCAAACAGCTCTCTGCCTCTCCCCCAATCCCCCTCCCCTACTCAGCTTTCTCTTTGACCGGGTGGAAATCAGCTTGTGTCCATTGTCAGGAAGCTGTCCCGTTAATCTCTGGAATAAATTCAATTACACTGTCAACTTCCTCGTTTGGAGGAGCAAAACAGAATGGCAGGAACAGCTTGTTCATTGCTGTCACGTGACAGTTTGGGAACCAGTTCCAGTTGAGAGAAGCTACAAGATGGGACGAGAGGAAGCTGAGAAATGCTAAACCATGTGCATCGATTGACCCATGCTGACCCGTGAAGAGTAGACATTACTGCTGAATAAGTAAATGACTGGGAACAGGACGTGACGATGGCATTCAAGCCCATAATGGAGAGAGATTGGGAAAAAAAGGGCAAAAGCGATTATAGCTCCTGTCAGAGTCAAAGAATACAATCATGATTAAAAGGATGCCATTTCGTCATTTTCAATTAAAGTATTGGAAAGATGTGCAACCAAAAGACTGACTGACTGGGTAAACACGGTGAACAATCTACTACCATACTGGATGAAACAATGAACAATCTACTACCGTACTGGATAAAACAATGAACAATCTACTACCGTACTGGATAAAACAATGAAAATCTACTACAGTAAACACCTCCTACTCCGTCCTCCTCGCGTGTCCTCACCTTCAACCCATCTTGCCTGGTTGACAGGACTGAGACAATGAATAAGCATCCATAGCAGACACTCTGCTTTGGCTTTGACCTGAGCCATCCAGTCATGGACCTGGCTTTGACCTGAGCTATCCAGTCATGGACCTGGCTTTGACCTGAGCCATACTGTCATTGACCTGGCTTTGACCTGAGCCATACTGTCATGGACCTGGCTTTGACCTGAGCCATCCAGTCATGGACCTGGCTTTGACCTGAGCCATCCAGTCATGGACCTGGCTTTGACCTGTTTACTGAGCCATCCAGTCATGGACCTGGCTTTGACCTGAGCCATACTGTCATGGACCTGGCTTTGACCTAGCCATACTGTCATGGACCTGGCTTTGACCTGAGCCATCCTGTCATGGACCTGGCTTTGACCTGAGCCATACTGTCATGGACCTGGCTTTGACCTGAACCATCCTGTCATGGACCTGGCTTTGACCTGATCTGAGCCATCCAGTCATGGACCTGGCTTTGACCTGAGCCATACTGTCATGGACCTGGCTTTGACCTGAGCCATCCAGTCATGGACCTGGCTTTGACCTGAGCCATCCTGTCATGGACCTGGCTTTGACCTGAGCCATCCTGTCATGGACCTGGCTTTGACCTGAGCCATCCTGTCATGGACCTGGCTTTGACCTGAGCCATCCTGTTATGGACCTGGCTTTGACCTGAACCATCCTTGTATGGACCTGGCTTTGACCTGATTGAGCCATCCAGTCATGGACCTGGCTTTGACCTGAGCCATCCTGTTATGGACCTGGCTTTGACCTGAACCATCCTGTCATGGACCTGGCTTTGACCTGATCTGAGCCATCCAGTCATGGACCTGGCTTTGACCTGAGCCATACTGTCATGGACCTGGCTTTGACCTGAACCATCCTGTCATGGACCTGGCTTTGACCTGAACCATCCTGTTATGGACCTGGCTTTGACCTGAGCCATACTGTCATGGACCTGGCTTTGACCTGAGCCATACTGTCATGGACCTGGCTTTGACCTGAACCATCCTGTCATGGACCTGGCTTTGACCTGAACCATCCTGTCATGGACCTGGCTTTGACCTGAGCCATACTGTCATGGACCTGGCTTTGACCTGAGCCATCCTGTCATGGACCTGGCTTTGACCTGAACCATCCTGTTATGGACCTGGCTTTGACCTGAGCCATCCTGTTATGGACCTGGCTTTGACCTGAACCATCCTGTTATGGACCTGGCTTTGACCTGAGCCATACTGTCATGGACCTGGCTTTGACCTGAGCCATCCTGTCATGGACCTGGCTTTGACCTGAACCATCCTGTCATGGACCTGGCTTTGACCTGATCTGAGCCATCCAGTCATGGACCTGGCTTTGACCTGAGCCATCCAGTCATGGACCTGGCTTTGACCTGAGCCATCCTGTCATGGACCTGGCTTTGACCTGAGCCATACTGTCATGGACCACCAACACTCACGTTTCTGCTCTCACCACCTGAGCCCATAGTTGAAGACAGACGTTAAGAATTGTGGGATATAAGATAGAAGGTGTGGTGAACCCAGGGTTGTTAAAATATAGAATGTTAAAAAAAAAGGCAGATCCTGAATGTCATCTGTTTGATGACTGACGGGATTTTTTCTGCCAGTCAAAGTGTACAGTCTGAAGAGAGAGAGAGAGAGAGAGAGAGAGAGAGAGAGAGAGAGAGAGAGAGAGAGAGAGAGAGAGAGAGACAGAGCACTTTCAACCTTTACTATTTCTCATTCATGTGTTTACATACATCTCCAACATTTTGACGAATATGGCTAGCCATACATCTATAGAAGCACTGTCTTCAACTGAATAGCACTCTACGAGTCCACTTGTTGAACGGGCAAGACCAAATAGTAGGAAAGACATAATCTTTGCATTAGCTTAGTATCTAAAAAAAAAAATGGCACACTGGCATTTTATAAAGACCAACATTTGCAACAACGTTCTCGTCTTTCTTTCTTTCTTTTACTATTTCTTTTTCGATAGCCTTTTTCAATCGGCTTTACCCTCCAATGGTTTCTCTTCAAGTGTGAACATCAACTTGTCAGTTCAGCGTCCTGAGAGAATGTGGCCGTACTGGACAAAGATATGAACTTGAAGTTTATGTCTCAAAGAGCAGCGGTGGGACAAAGCAGTGGAGTGTAATAGCATTGACAGCCGGTCATCCCGGGGTCTGAGTTTCAGACTCAGATGGGATTAGTGGGAATCAATGTGGAGTGGAGGGGATTGGGGACGGCTGTGTGGTGGATGGTTTGGTGGACTTCAGTATGACAGCGTGGGAAGTGAAAGGCACCGATGATGTCATCAAGTTCTGGAGAGTCTGTCTCCACACGCCAGGGATGGGTCGATGTCTTCAAGATTAGCTCAGCAGCTGAAAACTGACTTGGTCAACATTATTTGTGACTTTGCAACATGAGGCGTTTTAGTGGGTACATTTCAGCCAGCTGTTCTCTTTACACACGCTAGTGCCAGGCCCTGATGGCGCTGAAGCATGACATTATCCCTAGCTGATAATCAACTTGTTAGGTCTTTGTTCGGATTGAACATGCCCAATATGAGTGACTCCGTGAGAAGCACAAAGCAGTGCAATGTAATAGCGTTAACACACTGCCATCTGGACTTGTGTGTGTGTGTGTGTGTGTGTGTGTGTGTGTGTGTGTGTGTGTGTGTGTGTGTGTGTGACACTAACAAACGATAACGACATAGTCATCCTTTTTTGTTGCTAGGCCCCTTCTGGTTAGTTTTACTCTTCAACACTACTCCGTTTGTTGTTGTTGTTGTTGTTGTTGTTGGCGTACCCTGGCTAAAAGACTCCAGGATCATCCGAACAGCCAAAGCACTTCCACACTATGGTACAAATGCATCAGCTAGGGATGAGAACATTACATGTGTGACCGTTTTTGATTACCGCGCCACGTGAGCAGCCACACTCCAACTCCTTTATGGGTGAAAATAACTTGTTTGGTCTTTGTGAAGGAACGTGCATACGATGGGCAATCACGCTAACGTATAGCTTTCCGTTTCTGTCTGAGAGAGCAGGGCTGGGACAAAGCAGTGGACGGTAATGTTATTGACACTCTGTCATGCTGGAGGCTGAGTTTCTGACTCACTGGAGATCAGTGGGGATCGACCTGAACAGTGGAAGGCTTACAGGGTTAGTTGTGGCGGAAAGTGTAATGACCTGGGTAGGACCATGTTTGGATGATGTCATAAAGGCCGGAGGACATAGTCGATGATCGGTCGAAGTCGTCAACATTAGCTCAGCAACTGATAGCTTATTGGGACGACTGTGTGTTGTGACTGCTGTAACGCTATCTCAATACGCTGTTTCAGTCAAGCTTCCACATCCTTTTCCCTTAAAAAGCTACTTGGACCTAATGCTGTTACCCTTCCCTCCACATGTGATAATTAACGTGTCGGGTCTTTGTGTGTGGAGGGAATGTACCCACACTCGGTAAACAAATTCAATATCAGTTCTCTGTGAAGAGCTCACACCAGTGTATTGTGTTCACACAACTGTCTTTAGAGGCGTTGACATCCTGAAGTGAAAGCGAAACTAACAAGCTGAGTGGAGGACACGAAAGAGGACTGTCTCCTGGGAGAGGCGCCCAGACGTAGGTGGGCCGGGCAGTGTAGGATGTAGAAGACGGATTTGATGTTATTAATGTCCGTGGAGTCTGTGTCAACATGACATGGAATAACTAAATATTTTTTTTGGTGGCTTTTTTATAATCATATAATCAGAGTTTACATATACGCTGAAAAAGGACAGTGCGATAGAGATTTCAATACACCACTGGCACATTTGTCAGTCATACACAAAACACGTGTACAATTTTGATTTGACAACAACAACAACAAAAAAATGTTATTACTACTACTATTACTACTACTTGATATAATGATGATTAAAAATATTAATGATGATGATGATGGTAACAAGAATAACAACAACAACAGCACCAACAATAATGACAACAATCAGAAATGTCTGTAATAACCACCAAATCATGCCAGATGTAGTTCAGTGGAAAAACCTCATCATCAATGACAATGATTCAATCAATATCTCACAGAGACATGGCAGAAAGGTACTTTAAAATATATATGCGGACTGCCTTGTTTGTTGTGACAATGAAGATAAGCAAAAGTTTTAACATTCCTTTCGAGTAGCTGAATATCTTAAACATTGAGCACATGGTTTAATCAGTCTCGTTTCCTTATTACACCAACAGACAGACTGCAACACAGTTGTCAGCAATTCGGCGAGCAGCCAATTCCACTTAGATTTAGTATTGAACATGTTCCTTTTCATGGGTGAAAATCGACTATGACTGGGTACCGATGTCACGTGCCTCCTTCACCTATCCCTTGACATCGGCTGTTGTCGTTGGGGCACCCCTGATGATCTGGCCACCATTCTCCTCCATCTGTCCCTGTCCTCCACCGCTCGCTGAGATTCCGCCAGGCTCATTCCAGTCCACTCTCGGATATTGTCCTCCCACCTCTTCCTTTGTCTTCCTCTGTTGCGGCTTCCTCTGACTGTTCCTTGCAGGACTGTCTTGGCAAGGCCTGCTGAACGGGACACATGTCCGTACCACTTCATTTTCCGCTTCGTGACGACTGCGAGTAGGTCTTCATGGGGTCCCATTGCTTGTTGAATTATTCTGCGGACTTCTTCATTTGTCACGTGGTCTCTGTAAGGGATGCCCAAGATCTTTCTGTAGCATCTCATTTCAGTTGCCAGCATTCTTCTTTGTAACTCTGCTGTGAGTGTCCAAGTTTCACATGCACACAGAACAAAACTGAGAGGGCAAGGGAGCGCATTAGATGGATCTTGGAGCGAAGACTGAGACGTGTCACCATTAGACAAACAAATCTACAAATCTAATGTGAGTTTCTGCCTTGAAGAGTGCATCAGCCCAGCGTGCATACTGTGCTAGACAGGGATGGTGTGTGTGTGTGTGTGTGTGTGTGTGTGTGTGTGTGTGTGTGTGTGTGTGTGTGTGTGTGAATGTGCGTGCGTGCGTGCGTGTGTGGTGTGTGTGTGTGTGTGTGTGTGTGTGTGTGTGTGTGTGTGTGTGTGTGAATGTGCGTGCGTGCGTGCGTGCGTGTGTGTGTGTGTGTGTGTGTGTGTGTGTGTGTGTGT
>CM065722.1:77215803-77223303 GCA_033310375.1 Conus canariensis | reverse complement strand
TAGACTAAGCAACCGTGGCGGTCGGTGGCGAGGGGTGGGTGTGGGGGGGTGGATGCGTTGAACAAGGTGTGATGATAGAGAGGGTGGTGGATGGGGGCTGGGATGTGGGTGAGGGGGCAGGAAGACATAGGAATCGTGACGTCATCAGGGATCAGGAGAGGAGGGGGGTGGGGGGGGGGCGAGGTTGACAGGATGGCAGGAGAAGATGTGGAACTGGATGTGACAGGGTGAGGGGGGAGAGGCGTAGGGAGAGGAAGACACCAGGTTGTCTGTGACGTCACGGAGGGTCTGAGGTGGGAGGTCGGAGCGGCAGTGCAGGGACAGAGGGAGGGAGAGGCAGGAGTCGTGACGTCACCACAGTCCTGTGAGGAACTGCGATAGAAAAGTGTTGGGAGGAGGGGGGGGGGGGCGTGGGCGGGTGGTGGTGGTGGTGGTGGGGGGGGGGGGGTGAAAGACACAGGGACTAGGAACAGGGACATCTCCAGCTCTGAGAACACCAGCTTTCATGGCCTGCTGAGAGCTGGGTGATCTTGCTTCACATCGTAGACTGTGGTTTTAAAGCCTACCCATCCCCTCCGCTCTCTCTCTCTCTCTCCTCTCTTCTCTCTCCTCTCTCTCTCTCTCTCTCTCTCTCTTCTGCTCTCGTCTGTCTCTTCTCTGTCCGTACTGTCTGTCTTGCTTCCGTCTTCTGTCTGTCAGTCTGTCTGGCTCTCCGTCTGTCTGTCTGTCTACCTTCTCTCTGTCTGTCCGTCTGTCTGTCTGTCTGTCTCCCTTGCCTCTCTGCCTCTCTCTCTCTTTCTGTTTCTCTCTCTCGAATTCCTCTTTCGCTCTTTCTTGGTCTCTCTCTCTCTACCGCTCTCTCTCTCTCTCTCTCTCTCTCTCTCTCTCCTCTCTCTCTCTCTCTCTCCTCTCTCTCTCTCTCTCTCCCCCCCCTCTCTCTCTCTCTCTTTCCAGTAAGAAAAAAAAGAGTCACGACGTGGAGGAGGGAGAGCAACTGCCATCGTAGAGATTTTTTTTTTATGAGACCAGAAGACATTGAAGGAACAAACTAACGATGTATGGAAAGAACTACCACCTTAGGGCACGAAAAATATCGTAATGCTATTGCTGCGGCGTGGATTTGTGTTGTTCCCATGGGGGAGGGCGCTAGAGGCATTCATAGTCCCGGCCCCGCCACCGTCCCTCATCATAGCTTTCACAACCACCCCCACCCCCATCCTCATCCTCTCTCGGCTTTACTTTGCCCAGACTTCCTGTCAAGGGGGGAAAATTAACCTGTCTGCTCTGCGTCAACTTCCCCCACCCCCACCCCACCCCCCTACCCCAACCCTCCCCCACCCCCACCTACCACCCCCCTCTGTCTACCCACCCCATGACCGACTCCTTCGACTTTTTCCCCCCTACCCCCTTCTGACTCCTCCTCCACCTCCACCCGCCCCACCCGAGCTCTCTTGCAAAAGAATCCGCCCAGACTGGTCAGATCAATTGGATTTGGGGGCTCTTTACCTAGCGAGAGCGATCGTTGGACAAAGGAAACCGACTCTGACAGCTTTCCTCCGCTGTCCCCACGGAGTCGGGAGTGGGTGCTTCTAATTCAGGGACAGATCGCTGGCGATGAGTGGAAACCGCCACCCCCACCGCCACCGCTACCCTTCCTCCACCCCACCCCCTTTCGCCTTAAAATAAAAAAGTTTAAAAAAAAAAAAAAGAAAAGAGGCCGGGCGGGGGAGAGAGAGAGAGAGAGAGAGAGAGAGAGAGAGAGAGAGAGGGAGGGGAAGGGTTGGTTGCCTGAAAGTGATAGTGGGGTGGAAGTGTCTGTGATACTGTTGGAATAGTGTTGGGGTGGGGTGGGGGGTGGGTGGGGGCCGGGGTGTGTGTGGAGTGGGGAAGGACGGGGGAAGAGGTTGTCGGAGACGGGGTGGGGGTGGGGGTGGGGTGAGGGTGAGGGGCTGAGATGGGGTGGGGGTGAGGTAGAGACAGGTGCCATGATGTCATGTCTTTGGATATACATTTTGGGTGATATTTGACTGTCAGATACTCATGCTCGGCTCAGGACCAGCCATGAATGAACCAGCAGTTCCAATATTCGGAGAGAGAGAGAGAGAGAGAGAGAGAGAGAGAGAGAGAGAGAGAGAGAGAGAGAGAGAGAGCAAGGAGTAAAAGAGAGAGAGGAGAGAGAGGAGAGAGAGAGAGAGAGAGAGAGAGATGATGATGATGATGCAGATGATGGTGGATGGGAGATAATGTGTGTGTGTGTGTGTGTGTGTGTGTGTGTGTGTGTGTGTGTGTGTGTGTGTGTGCGTGTGTGTGTATGACCTACAAAACAGTTCTATGTTTTGGTAGGAAGATGATCAGAGCCCTGAAGGCAAAAGCGGAAACAGCCGAGAAGAGTTACAGCTGGATCTGGTGGAGCAGGAACAACAGTGAACTTCATGAATTGTAAAATTCCCAGAGCACATCGCATGTCTGTTAGCCTTGTGGATGACACATCCGCCACAAAACGACTTGGCTTGAGGTGCCTGACCACACAGGAGATGCAATGTTGGAATAACGACAAGGCCAAGGACAACACAGCAAGACGACAGCAGGACATACAGGAGTCATGACCTGAACGCGGTACCCCCCCCCCCCCCCCCCATCTCCCCTTCAGATGTAAGGGTCGTTGAGGGTCGGAACACTTGTGTGAGGGGGGACTACTTCTTTGAAGGAATGCTATCCAGCTCATTCAAGACGTTTTCGAATTGTCGCCTCAACTGACTGGCATCCCTTAAACATGACTCATTCTTACCACCTACCATTTAATTCAACGTAAAAAAAGAAATCAACTCTGTCTGTTTGACTCCCGCCCCATCCCCAGGACCACACCTCCCCCCCCCATTCCTCCCACTTACCCACCCTCGTCTCTCTTGCCCCCCCCCCCCCCACCTTCCCCTCACCTCCCCCCAATTCTGTGACTATCACCTCGCCCGAGCTGCACGATTGAATTGGATAAACCTTGAAGAGCGATGGATGGCAAGGAGTAGGGAGCGAACAGCCTCTGCCAGCAAACCCACCCATCTACACACGTGCTATCAGTTCAGACACGAAGGTGCTTACGTGATTTAATTAGCAAAGAGGACGAATAGGAAAACAGGTAGGGGGTGGAAGTGGGTGGGTGAAAATTGGTCTGGTGATTGGGGATGGGTGGGGAGGTACAAAAAGGCGGGGGGGGGGGGGGGGGGGAGGGAGGGAGGGAGGGGGGCACTGTGTGTGTGGCCAGTTAGAGAGGTGGAAATGTGCCTGAAATGACATGCCACAGTCAGGAATAGGCATCAAAACGCTGTATAGTCCACAGACAGTTTTTAGAGGTAGAGTGTAATGGATGGAGTGTTTGGGTGATTGCAAAAGTAAAACGTGTCTGAACACAAGAGGAGATCAAAGAAGGAGGTTTACGTAAGACTCCCTCACACCCTAAACAAACAACGCGCTCATCAGAATTGGCATCATACAAGAAACGGCATAATTTTACACGAACGAAGAATTCCAAACATAAATTTTTCTTATGTGCTACACACTCGCTCATACAAGTTATTAAAAAAAAAAAAAAAAAAAAAAAGGCCCGTAAACGTCATTCCCAACTCGTCTACGTTTCAGGGAAGTGTACACAGATGTGTGCATTTCTCAGTCATTCACAACAAATAACAGAGAAAAGACAATTTTGTAATGGAAAAAAAAGAAACATTTAGTCTGTATGAAGAGGGCTTTAATTGTTGACTATCGAGCAGAGAAAGACTATTTTTTATGAAAAAAAGAGAAATATTAGTCTGTATGAAGAGGCTTTAATGTTGACTATCCAACAGAGAGAAGACAATTTTTTTAATGAAAAAAGAAACAATTAGTCTGTATGAAGAGGGCTTTAATTGTTGACTATCGAACAGAGAAAAGACAATTTTTTATGGAAAAAAAGAAACTTAGAGTCTGTATGAAGAGGGCTTTAATGGTTGACTATCGAGCGCCAGAGGCTGTGCAGCTCGGAAATTCTGTGAACAGCATTGGGTATGGCACTGTAAGCCTTCCAGATTGCAGACTGAGTGCAGACACCAAAGAGACCCTTTCCAAGATGCCCCTGCTGGGGCTTTTTTCCAGCAAAGGGGGAACTGTGTGCTCCGCTACAGGACCCTTCGCTCTGCGAGTCAACACTGCAGTGGACTCGACAGTCTGCTTAGCGAACCTTGCCACTTGATGAGCCCTCGCCGGCCGGCTGGGAAGAGTTATCTCCCATGGCAGAGCAATGCTCCAGGGTTGGTAATTCAAAACTAGAAATCTTTATGGAAAGAAAGCAAATACGACAAAACGAATTAGTTTTCACTGTTCCAACAAATACAGAACACGGTTAAAAAAATTTAAAAAAAAAAAAGGGGGGGGGGGGGGGGGAGGGGGGGGGGGGGGGGGGGGGCGATAAATCAGAGCTCGATCGCTCCTTCTACAAATAATGATCTTTCATTAATGTCTAGTCTGTTTACTTTTTCACTTTCGGCGCTTCCCCACACCCCCAGCACGCACACACACACACACACACACACACACACACACACACACACACATACACGCGCGCACACACACACACACACACACACACACACACACACACACACACACACACACGAAAAGATGTACAGGAGGCAGACGCCTATGTAGTCTCTCTCACTCTCTCAACGACCATTTCCTTGCTGAAAAGGTCAAAAGGAAATCTCTCCTATCTGCCGTCAGGGAAATGTGATTACCGATTGGTTCCCACCAGCGGCTGTAGCCTGATGGGTAGCTTCCTCGTCACCAGCGCACGCACGCACGCACACACACACACACACACCGCACACACACACACACACACACACACACACACACACACACACACACACACACAACAGAGGAACGCGCGCGCGCACTCAAAGACCACACACACACACACACCACACACACACACACACACACACACACACACACACACAAGAGGAACGCGCGCGCGCACTCAAACACACACACACACACACACACACACCACACACACACACACAACAGAGGAACGCGCGTGCGCACTCAAAGACACACACACACACACACACACACACACACAACACACACACACACACACACACACACACACACACACCATGGTCTTAACACACCAACCAAATCGGAACCGAAAGTCAGCTAGCTGTCACGGCTCAAAGCCACAACCAATCATTTCGATCATTTTAAAGGATCCCTGCCGATGATGCAACACACACTCCATACAGGAACTACTTCCTAAGTAATATTTCATGTCAGGCCTAAGATCTCTCCCTTTATCCTGTCTTTGCGTAAGCTAGATTTCCGCAAATAGCCCCGACATTCGATGTAATTTGTCTACGTTGATGTGTGTGTGTGTGTGTGTGTGTGTGTGTGTGTGTGTGTGTGTGTGTGTGTGTGTGTGTGCTGTGCGCCGCGCGCGCGTGTGTGTGTGTACGGTGTGTGTGTGTGTGTGTGTGTGTGTGTGTGCGCGCGCGCGCGCGTGTGTGTGTACGTGTGTGTGTGTGTGTGTGCGTGCGCGCGCGGGGCGCGCGCGTCTGTATTTGTAATTAAGAAAAGGAATGCGGAGTTTAAACCTTCAGACAAAACTTAAATTCTGAACTGAGAAAAATCCAGTGATGCCATTCTCTGCAACATATACAGCAGAACGACAACACAGCGGAATAGATAGCGACAGTAGCAATGTTTCCCCCTTTGGTCCCGCAGGGTTTCCAGTTTACCACGTCCGTAATTGTCTGCCATTTAATAAACTGTTGACATTTTCCGATGACGATTCTTTATCCTTTGATTTTTTTTTCTTCTTCTTTCTTCTTCTCATTTATCAGGTGCCTCTTATGTCTTTTTTTTTTTTTTTTGTGTGCATTTTTACCGTATTTCGCACCCGATGTTTTCACCATTGCTACGAAAGTCATTTTATTTTTACATAGATTCGATCGTTCTGACAATTCAAACTATGTTCGAAGTTTATACAGGAAAACCGCTTAATTTCAAGTGCCTTGGGACATCCGAGGGGCTTGAAATTATCCGAACTTGAAGTTATTAGATTATCGCTTAATTTTAATGTTCTCTTCTTTGTTCTGGCTGAAACTGAAAGTAAACCTATTTACAAAGAGATAGATTTGACTACGGAAATTTGTTTTTTACTTATTGAATTATCTGTAGAAAAATATTTCTGTTCTTTGTTTTTTACTTATTGAATTATCTGTAGAAAAATATTTCTGTTCAACGTTTGTTTCGTAAATGCTATGAAAGTAAACTCATTTACACTCTGAAAATTATCTCTGTACGTGAGAGGAAGAGAGAGAGAGAGAGAGAGAGAGAGAGAGAGAGAGAGAGAGAGAGAGAGAGCGCACAAACCGGACATCACTCTCATTCTCTGCATGCGTGCTGGGAATGTGAGAGTGTACATATCTCACGGTTCATGTTAGGCTTTGTGAATAAGTCCATGCAGGTCCAACTTGCTTTCTTTCCTGCCGACACAATCATCTTGTGCTAATACACCATGTTACTACGTCTTCCGGAAGAGAAAAGAAAGGCAAATTTAGCTTCTGTACACTCTATGTTACAGTCAACAGAACTCGTGTTTATGCAACTTTTCTAATTGTTACTTTAGTTTTTAAAAAAGTCTCCTAGTCTTAGATATAACATACGCAATAAACCAGAATGTTCGTTGTAGCTCAGTATATGCTGACTGAAGTTCTGTTCGTCCTTCGTGTTCGTTGTCTTGAATGCTGTTTGTCTTGTCCGAAAAAGACAAAGTAGGTTGAAACGTTTTTCTTTTGTGATACGTTTATTTGTTTGTTTGGCCGCACAGTACTTCCGTCTCTGCTCTTGTTTCAATTTACACTAGCAGTTATCCCACCTTGAAACGATCATCAGACTGATTAGAAATACATTTTTTTTTCTTTTTAAAAGTGTGCAGATTTGACTTTAAGAGATCAGCGTGAGGTTAAGCGAACCCTTGTTTCATCGGGGATAGAGATTTAACTTGGAATTAGACTGAAATGATGCGACTGGGTTAATGAGATCTTTGTATCAGAGTTCAAGAGCGACTTTAAGGGAAATTTGAATTATCCGGCAGTTGTAATTATCCGGCATTGAAATTAAGCGGTTTTCAGTGTAGTGCAATATTCCATGCAAAGAATACAGTGTGATGTGCAAATTCCAGAACCCCCCCCCCCCCAACACACACACACACACACACACACACACACACACACACACACACACACACACACACACACCGCCTCTACTCCTACCGGTGTGCAAGTTCCAGAATTCTCGAACCCCCCCACCCCACCCCGCCTTGCTCCTACCGTACTCACACCTCAATCTGTCCTTCGTGACCTGCGCCTTACTAACCCCTCTGTTTGGTGTAATGACTCCCTAGGCTGGCTGAGAGACTGACTGGCTGATGCAAAAACACAAAGACAACAATACACCGAAGTTGCA
>CM065722.1:77195803-77198303 GCA_033310375.1 Conus canariensis | reverse complement strand
CACACACACACACACACACACACACACTCACACACACAGAGGTGCACTCTCTCTCTCTCTCTCTCTCTCTCTCTCTCTCTCTCTCTGACACACACCTACACACACGCACTTACACACACACACACACACACACACACACACACACACACACACACACACACACACACACACACACACACACACACAGCGTGGCCAAACTTCCATACTACCATCTCTTTTGCTTCCTTAACATTGGTACTGTCGATCGGCAAAGAAATTCAATAACACCTCCCCAAACCAATGCTACCTGCCTATCGACACTGCCACGGCGCTACCGGTACCATGATCCACGACTTCCAGCCAGACAACCCCCCCCCCCCCCCCCCCCCCCCCCAGACACCGCCACCGATTGCCACTGCTGCCGCAACTCTCTACCTCTCTTCGTCTGTCTTGTCTGTCTGTCTGTCTGCCTATATCTGTGTTTCTCTCTGTCTGTCTGTATGCCTCTCTGTACCCCTCTTTGTTTCTGTACATACTGGCTACATATCTGCCTCGTCTGTATGCCTTTGTCCATCTCATGTTGTCTCTGAATATGGCTGGCTGTCTGTCTGTCTGTTGTGTCTCTGTTTGCCGTCTGACTGTCTATGTCCATCTGCGTTTCTCTTTGCCTGTCTGTCTGTTTCTCTGTACCGCACTTTGTCTCTGTGTGTACTGGCCGCATGTCTGCTCGTTGTCTTTTGCGCA
This sequence comes from Conus canariensis, assembly GCA_033310375.1. Lineage (NCBI taxonomy): Eukaryota > Metazoa > Mollusca > Gastropoda > Neogastropoda > Conidae > Conus > Conus canariensis. Next base: position 77,197,580 of record CM065722.1, on the reverse strand, counting down.
CTTTGTCTCTGTGTGTACTGGCCGCATGTCTGCCTCGTTGTCTTTATGGCACTTTGTCTCTGTGTGTACTGGCCGCATGTCTGCCTCGTTGTCTTTATGCGCACGTTGTCTCTGTGTGTACTGGCCGCATGTCTGCCTCGTTGTCTTTGTGCGCACTTTGTCTCTGTGTGTACTGGCCGCATGTCTGCCTCGTTGTCTTTGTGCGCACTTTGTCTCTGTGTGTACTGGCCGCATGTCTGCCTCGTTGTCTTTATGCGCACGTTGTCTCTGTGTGTACTGGCCGCATGTCTGCCTCGTTGTCTTTATGATCACGTTGTCTCTGTGTGTACTGGCCGCATGTCTGCCTCGTTGTCTTTATGATCACGTTGTCTCTGTGTGTACTGGCCGCATGTCTGCCTCGTTGTCTTTATGATCACGTTGTCTCTGTGTGTACTGGCCGCATGTCTGCCTCGTTGTCTTTTGTCACGTTGTCTCTGTGTGTACTGGCCGCATGTCTGCCTCGTTGTCTTATGATACGTTGTCTCTGTGTGTACTGGCCGCATGTCTGCCTCGTTGTCGTTATGATCACGTTGTCTCTGTGTGTACTGGCCGCATGTCTGCCTCGTTGTCTTTGATCACGTTGTCTCTGTGTGTACTGGCGCATGTCTGCCTCGTTTCTTTATTCACGTTCTCTGTGTGTACTGGCCGCATGTCTGCTCGTTGTCTATGATCACGTTGTCTCTGTGTACTGGCGCATGTCGCTCGTTGTCTTTATGATCCTTTCCTGTGTGTACTGGCCGCATGTCTGCCTCGTTGTCTTTTGTGCACTGTCTGTTGTACTGGCCGCATGTCCCTCGTTGTCTTATGTCCTTTGTCTCTTGTGTACTGGCCCTGTCTGCCTACGTTGTCTTTGTGGACTTTGTCTTGTGTGTATGCCGCATGTCTGCTCGTTGTCTTTATGCGCACGTTGTCTCTGTGTGTACTGGCCGCATGTCTGCTCGTTGTCTTTATCGTTTGTCGTTTTCTCTGTCCTTACTGTGCCCTATCTTGTCTGTCTGTCTGTCTGTCTGCTGCCTGCCTGCCGGTCTGCGTATCTGTCTGTCTGTCTGTCTGTCTGTCTGTCTCTCTCTCTCTCTCTCTCTCTCTCCTCTCTCTCTCTCTGTTTTTCCCCTTCTCCCAACATACAAATAATCAGGAGAGACGGGAAGTAAGAAAGACCTCATATACCACCTAATTTTCGTCCGAGCCAAGTCGCTTGCAGACCACCCCTCCTCATCCTTCCCCTCCTCCGCCTCATTACTTTTTTCTGTTGTTGTTTGTGAATAATACATTTGAATAATTGATTCCAAGATCTAAAGAAAAATAAAGTGAAATGTCCCTTTACTGCACCGTACGATGCTGTGTTGTACTGTGTGGAATCGTTCATTATGTAGCTCCGTCGTCAAAGCAGATTTTTCTGCGTCAAATAGAGGATGCTGTGCCGGCCGAGAGCTAGTCGCCTTACCGCAACGTCGTTATTTGCATCGTCATCATCATCATCATTATCATCAAAGTCGTCGTTGTCGTCTTCTTCTTCTTCTTCTTCTTCTTCCCTCCTCCTCCTCCTCCTCCTCCTCCTCCTCCTCCTCCTCTCCTTCTTCTTCTTCTTCTTCTTCTTCTTCTTCTTCTTCTTCTTCTTCTTCTTCTCCTCCTCCTCCTCCTCCTCCTCCTCCTCCTCCTCCTCCTCTTCTTCTTCTTCTTCTTCTTCTTCTTCTTCTTCTTCTTCTTCTTCTTCTTCTTCTTCATTGACTGTCTATGC
>CM065722.1:77163303-77183303 GCA_033310375.1 Conus canariensis | reverse complement strand
TACACCCATCACACAGGCTATGCCTCTCAGACGCACGTACACACGCACGCACGCACGGACGCCCACTTAAGTACCTGCTTATACAGACTTCTAGCCGATATACGCCACACCTTGTTGCCACCACCCACACCTGGTCCCCCCACGTGCCAACAACCCCCTCCTTCATCTTCTTCTCCTTACACCAGCGAAAGATGATGTGGAGAAAAAAGTCTTTTGAACTGCCCTTTTCATCCCTGTATCTCTCCTCAGTTTTTTTTTCATTCGTTCCAGATTCTTCCCCCTTCCTTAGGATTCTCCACATGCATGCAACGTGTGAATGATTAGAACATAAGACAGATGCTTGCAGTTTTGTTAAGGATGAAATGTTACCGGAGCCTTTTTTGTTACAATATATAACTTGTAATGTGGAGAGCGACGCCCTTTCCTTTTTTGTTGTGGAAATCTATATAGTTCACACGAGGCATATTAACCCTTTAGAACCCACTCATTCAATCAGATGTTCTACTTTTTCCCCCCATCAATTTGATCTTCAAACAGATAAATTAACTGAAAAGCATCGAAATTTGTTCAAAAAATATATTTTTTTTTTATTTGCCAAAAATAGATTTTGTTTCAAATTTGATACACTGGGACTTTATGATCGAGCAGCCAGTTGTATGATATTTGAGACACAGCCATATCATGTGGGTATTTCATGGATAAAAGGTTCTTTTTTGCACATGGCTACAACATATGTTACATTCAACATATAGTATAAATCTAGTGCTAAACCATGTCTTCTTTAGTGGCAAAGAGAGAAGAATATTTCTGTTGTTCCTCCCCCCTCCCCTTTTCCCCGTTTTCTTGCTTGCTTCTTATGTCAGTTCATAGCTAGTGTCAATATTAATACATCACTACATTTCATCGTTCTACTTGTACCAGAGAAAGAGTTTGATAGTAAAAAAACGTTGTAATATTATCGGGAGTAATACACGACCAAGTGCTGACTGATACAGGTGGCGATACTAACTTTTGCTTCGCTCATCATGTTTATATTCAGAGGCAGATTTCACATCAAAGGTCAGGATCTTTTGCATGTTTCTGTTTCAAAGAGGACGTTCTCTTTCCGTATTACAGCAATTAGAAGTTTACTTCTATATGTCATTCTCTTACGCAACATGGGTTTTGAGTTACTGTGGGTGTGTCAGATAAAGATGGTATCTATCTGTCTGACTTCCTGTCTGACTCACCTTCTCTCTCTCTCTCTCTCTCTCTCTCTCTTCTCTCTCTCTCTTCACTTTCTCTCTCTCTCTCTCTCTCTCTCTCTCTGCGTACATATGCATGTGTGTGTGTGTGTGTGTGTGTGTGTGTGTGTGTGTGTGTGTGTGTGTGTGTGTGTGTGTGTGTGTGTGTACTCGCGTTCAAACATGTGCTAGTTGTGTGTGTGTGTGTGTGTGTGTGTGTGTGTGTGTGTGTGTGTGTGTGTGTGTGTGTGTGTTCGTGCGTGCGTGCGTGCATGCGTTCGTGCGTGCGTGCGTGCATGCAAGTGTTTGCGTTCCAACGGCTCATCCGAATGTGTGGAGCTACTGGGAATCTCAGTATTCCGGGAGGTAGGTATGCTAGTTGACATATCACTTTCTTTCAGGCTGAGAGATGGATGAGACTCCGCAGGCGTCTCCGTTTCTAATCAGATGGCCCAGGGCACTGTGGTGGACGGAGAATAGCAAATGATGGGGAAACAGGGTCTTTCTTTTCTGGGCTGATTTCACAGGATGTATATATACGACCGTATATATGACCCATCTCTCTTCCTTCTCCTCCTCCTCCTGTTCCTCTTCTTGTTCTTCATGTTCTTCTTGTTCCTGTTGTTCTTCTTGTTCTTGCTCATGTTGTTGTTATTGTTGTTGTTGTTGTTGTTGTTGCTGTTGTTGTTGTTGCTCTTCTTGTTCTTCTTCTTCTACTTCTTCTTCTACTTCTTCTTCTTCTTCTTCTTCTTCTTCTTCTCTCTCGATTCTCTCTCTCTCTCTCTCTCTCTCTCTCTCTCTCTCTCTCTCTCTCTCTCTCTCTCTCTCTCTCGCTCTCTGTATAGACACATGCACATTTGCTCGTGCACAGATTTCGTATGTGTTCATATGAGCAGCTTCACTCTATGTATGCCTCTTTTAGGCGAACATACACCCATCACACAGGCTATGCCTCTCAGACGCACGCACACACGCACGCACGCACGGACGCCCACTTAAGTACCTGCTTATACAGACTTCTAGCCGATATACGCCACACCTTGTTGCCACCACCCACACCGGTCCCCCCACGTGCCAACAAACCCATCCTTCATCTTCTTCTCCTTACACCAGCGAAAGATGATGTGGAGAAAAAGTCTTTTGAACTGCCCTTTTCATCCCTGTATCTCTCCTCAGTTTTTTTTCATTCGTTCCAGATTCTTCCCCCTTCCTTAGGATTCTCCACATGCATGCAACGTGTGAATGATTAGAACGTAAGACAGATGCTTGCAGTTTTGTTGAGGATGAAATGTTACCGGAGCCTTTTTTGTTACAATATATAACTTGTAATGTGGAGAGCGACGCCCTTTCCTTTTTTGTTGTGGAAATCTATATAGTTCATACGAGGCATATTAACCCTTTAGAACCCACTCATTCAATCAGATGTTCTACTTTTTCCCCCATCAATTTGATCTTCAAACAGATAAATTAACTGAAAAGCATCGAAATTTGTTCAAAATATATATATATTTTTTTATTTGCCAAAAATAGATTTTGTTTCAAATTTGATACACTGGGACTTTATGATCGAGCAGCCAGTTGTATGATATTTGAGACACAGCCATATCATGTGGGTATTTCATGGATAAAAGGTTCTTTTTTGCACATGGCTACAAAAATTGTTACATTCAACATATAGTATAAATCTAGTGCTAAACCATGTCTTCTTTAGTGGCAAAGAGAGAAGAATATTTCTGTTGTTCCTCCCCCCCCTCCCCTTTTCCCCGTTTTCTTGCTTGCTTCTTATGTCAGTTAATAGCTAGTGTCAATATTAATACATCACTACATTTCATCGTTCTACTTGTACCAGAGAAAGAGTTTGATAGTAAAAAACGTTGTAATATTATCGGGAGTAATACACGACCAAGTGCTGACTGATACAGGTGGAGATACTAACTATTGCTTCGTTCATCATCTTTATATTCAGAGGCAGATTTCACATCAAAGGTCAGAATCTTTTGCATGTTTCTGTTTCAAAGAGGATGTTCTCTTTCCGTATTACAGCAATTAGAAGTTTACTTCTATATGTCATTCTCTTACGCAACATGGGTTTTGAGTTACTGTGGGTGTGTCAGATAAAGATGGTATCCATCTGTCTGACTTCCTGTCTGTCTCACCTTCTCTCTCTTCTCTCTCTCTCTCTCTCTCTCTCTCTCTCTCTCTCTCTCTCTTCTCTCTCTCTCCTCTCTCTCTCTCTCTCTCTCTCTCTCTCTATCATGTAGTTGATGTGTGTGTGTGTGTGTGTGTGTGTGTGTGTGTGTGTGTGTGTGTGTGTGTGTGTTGTACTCGCGTGCAAACATGTGCTAGTTGTGTGTGTGTGTCTGTGTGTGTGTTGTGTGTGTGTGTGTGTGTGTGTGTGTGTGTGTGTGTGTTCGTGCGTGCGTGCGTGCATGCGTTCGTGCGTCCGTGCGTGCGAGCGTGCGTCCATGCGTGCGTGCGTGCATGCAAGTGTCTGCGTTCCAACGGCTCATCCGAATGTGTGGAGCTACTGGGAATCTCAGTATTGCGGGAGGTAGGTATGCTAGTTGACATATCACTTTCTTTCAGGCTGAGAGATGGATGAGACTCCGCAGGCGTCTCCGTTTCTAATCAGATGGCCCAGGGCACTGTGGTGGATGGAGAATAGCAAATGATGGGGAAACAGGGTCTTTCTTTTCTGGGTTGATTTCACAGGATGTATATATACGACCGTATATATGACCCATCTCTCTCCTCTCCTCCTCCTCCTCCTCCTCTTCTTGTTCTTCATGTTCTTCTTGTTCTTGTTGTTCTTCTTGTTCTTGCTCATGTTGTTGTTGTTATTGTTGTTGCTGTTGTTGTTGTTGCTCTTCTTGTTCTTCTACTTCTTCTTCTTCTTCTTCTTCTTCTTCTTCTCTGATTTCTTCTCTCGATTTCTCTCTCATTCTCTCTCTCTCTCTCTCTCTCTCTCTCTCTCTCTCTCTCTCTCTCTCTCTCTCTCTCTCTCTCTCTCTCTCTCTCTCTCTCTGTATAGACACATGCACATTTGCTCGTGCACAGATTTCGTATGTGTTCATATGAGCAGCTTCACTCTATGTATGCCTCTTTCAGGCGAACATACACCCATCATACAGGCTATGCCTCTCAGACGCACGCACACACGCACGCACGCACGTACGCCCACTTATGTACCTGCTTATACAGACTTCTGGCCGATATACGCCACACCTTGTTGCCACCACCCACACCGGTCCCCCGACGTGCCAACAACCCCCTCCTTCATCTTCTTCTCCTTACACCAGCAAAAATAATGTGGAGAAAAAAGTCTTTTGAACTGCCCTTTTCATCCCTGTATCTCTCCTCAGTTTTTTTTTTTTCATTCGTTCCAGATTCTTCCCCCTTCCTTAGGATTCTCCACATGCATGCAACGTGTGAATGATTAGAACGTAAGACAGATGCTTGCAGTTTTGTTAAGGATGAAATGTTACCGGAGCCTTTTTTGTTACAATATATAACTTGTAATGTGGAGAGCGACACCCTTTCCTTTTTTGTTGTGGAAATCTATATAGTTCATACGAGGCATATTAACCCTTTAGAACCCACTCATTCAATCAGATGTTCTACTTTTTCCCCCCATCAATTTGATCTTCAAACAGATAAATTAACTGAAAAGCATCGAAATTTGTTCAAAATATATTTTTTGTATTTGCCAAAAATAGATTTTGTTTCAAATTTGATACACTGGGACTTTATGATCGAGCAGCCAGTTGTATGATATTTGAGACACAGCCATATCATGTGGGTATTTCATGGATAAAAGGTTCTTTTTTGCACATGGCTACAACATATGTTACATTCAACATATAGTATAAATCTAGTGCTAAACCATGTCTTCTTTAGTGGCAAAGAGAGAAGAATATTTCTGTTGTTCCTCCCCCCCCCACCCCTCCCCTTTTCCCCGTTTTCTTGCTTGCTTCTTATGTCAGTTCATAGCTAGTGTCAATATTAATACATCACTACCTTTTATCGTTCTACTTGCACCAGAAAAAGAGTTTGATAGTAAAAAACGTTGTAATATTATGGGGAGTAATACACGACCAAGTGCTGACTGATACAGGTGGCGATACTAACTTTTGCTTCGTTCATCATCTTTATATTCAGAGGCAGATTTCACATCAAAGGTCAGAATCTTTTGCATGTTTCTGTTTCAAGGAGGACGTTCTCTTTCCGTATTACAGCAATTAGAAGTTTACTTCTATATGTCATTCTCTTACGCAACATGGGTTTTGAGTTACTGTGGGTGTGTCAGTTAAAGATGGTATCTATCTGTCTGACTTCCTGTCTGTCTCACCTTTTCTCTCTCTCTTTTCTCTCTCTCTCTCTCTCTCTCTCTCTCTCTCTCTCTCTCTCTCTCTCTCTCTGCGTACATATGCATGTGTGTGTGTGTATGTGTGTGTGTGTGTGTGTGTGTGTGTGTGTGTGTGTGTGTGTGTGTGTGTGTGGTTACTCGCGTGCAAACATGTGCTAGTTGTGTGTGTGTGTGTGTGTGTGTGTGTGTGTGTGTGTGTGTGTGTGTGTGTGTGTGTGTGGCGTGCGCGCGCGCACGTTTCTGTGTGTGTGTGTGTGTGTGTGTGTGTGTGTGTGTGTGTGTGTGTGTGTGTTCGTGCGTGCGTACGTGCATGCGTTCGTGCGTGCGTGCGTGCATGCAAGTGTCTGCGTTCCAACGGCTCATCCGAATGTGTGGAGCTACTTGGAATCTCAGTATTCCGGGAGGTAGGTATGCTAGTTGACATATCACTTTCTTTCAGGCTGAGAGATGGATGAGACTCCGCAGGCGTCTCCGTTTCTAATCAGATGGCACAGGGCACTGTGGTGGACGGAGAATAGCAAATGATGGGGAAACAGGGTCTTTCTTTTCTGGGTTGATTTCACGGGATGTATATATACGACCGTATATATGACCCATCTCTCTTCCTTCTCCTCCTCCTCCTGTTCCTCTTCTTGTTCTTCATGTTCTTCGTGTTCCTGTTGTTCTTCTTGTTCTTGCTCATGTTGTTGTTGTTGTTGCTGTTGTGTTGTTGTTGTTGTTGTTGTTGTTGCTCTTCTTGTTCTTCTTCTTCTTCTACTTCTTCTTCTTCTTCTTCTTCTTCTTCTTCTTCTCTCTCTCTCTCTCTCTCTCTCTCTCTGTCTCTCTGTCTCTCTCTTTCTCTCTTCTCTCTCTTCTCTTCTCTCTCTCTCTCTCTCTCTCTCTCTCTCTCTCTCTCTCTCTCTGTATAGACACATGCACATTTGCTCGTGCACAGATTTCGTATGTGTTCATATGAGCAGCTTCACTCTATGTATGCCTCTTTTCAGGCGAACATACACCCATCACACAGGCTATGCCTCTCAGACGCACGCACACACGCATGCACGCACGCACGCCCACTTAAGTACCTGCTTATACAGACTTCTAGCCGATATACGCCACACCTTGTTGCCACCACCCACACCGGTCCCCTCACGTGCCAACAACCTCCTCCTTCATCTTCTTCTCCTTACACCAGCAAAAATAATGTGGAGAAAAAAGGCTTTTGAACTGCCCTTTTCATCCTTGTATCTCTCCTCAGTTTTTTGTTTTCATTCGTTCCAGATTCTTCCCCCTTCCTTAGGATTCTCCACATGCATGCAACGTGTGAATGATTAGAACGTAAGACAGATGCTTGCAGTGTTGTTAAGGAAGAAATGTTACCGGAGCCTTTTTTGTTACAATATATAACTTGTAATGTGGAGAGCGACGCCCTTTCCTTTTTTGTTGTGGAAATCTATATAGTTCATACGAGGCATATTAACCCTTTAGAACCCACTCATTCAATCAGATGTTCTACTTTTTCCCTCCATCAATTTGATCTTCAAACAGATAAATTAACTGAAAAGCATCGAAAATTGTTCAAAATATATATTTTTTTTATTTGCCAAAAATAGATTTTGTTTCAAATTTGATACACTAGGACTTTATGATCGAGCAGCCAGTTGTATGATATTTGAGACACAGCCATATCATGTGGGTATTTCATGGATAAAAGGTTCTTTTTTGCACATGGCTACAACATATGTTACATTCAACATATAGTATAAATCTAGTGCTAAACCATGTCTTCTTTAGTGGCAAAGAGAGAAGAATATTTCTGTTGTTCCTCCCCCCTCCCCTTTTCCCCGTTTTCTTGCTTGCTTCTTATGTCAGTTCATAGCTAGTGTCAATATTAATACATCACTACCTTTTATCGTTCTACTTGTACCAGAGAAAGAGTTTGATAGTAAAAAACGTTGTAATATTATGGGGAGTAATACACGACCAAGTGCTGACTGATACAGGTGGCAATACTAACTTTTGCTTCGTTCATCATCTTTATATTCAGAGGCAGATTTCACATCAAAGGTCACAGTCTTCTGCATGTTTCTGTTTCAAAGAGGACGTTCTCTTTCCGTATTACAGCAATTAGAAATTTACTTCTATATGTCAATCTCTTACGCAACATGGGTTTTGAGTTACTGTGGGTGTGTCAGATAAAGATGGTATCTATCTGTCTGACTTCCTGTCTGTCTCACCTTCTCTTTTCTCTCTCTCTCTCTCTCTCTCTCTCTCTCTCTCTCTCTCTCTCTCTCTCTCTCTCTCTCTGCGTACATATGCATGTGTGTGTGTGTGTGTGTGTGTGTGTGTGTGTGTGTGTGTGTGTACTCGCGTGCAAACATGTGCTAGTTGTGTGTGTGTGTGTGTGTGTGTGTGTGTGTGTGTGTGTGTGTGTGTGTGTGTGTGTGTGTGTGTGTGTGCGTGCGCGCGCGCACGTGTGTGTGTGTGTGTGTGTGTGTGTGTGTGTGTGTGTTCGTGCGTGCGTGCGTGCATGCGTTCGTGCGTCCGTGCGTGCGAGCGTGCGTCCGTGCGTGCGTGCGTGCATGCAAGTGTCTGCGTTCCAATGGCTCATCCGAATGTGTGGAGCTGTTGGGAATCTCAGTATTCCGGGAGGTAGGTATGCTAGTTGACATATCACTTTCTTTCAGGCTGAGAGATGGATGAGACTCCGCAGGCGTCTCCGTTTCTAATCAGATGGCCCAGGGCACTGTGGTGGACGGAGAATAGCAAATGATGGGGAAACAGGGTCTTTCTTTTCTGGGCTGATTTCACAGGATGTATATATACGACCGTATATATGACCCATCTCTCTTCCTTCTCCTCCTCCTCCTGCTCCTCTTCTTGTTCTTCATGTTCTTCTTGTTCCTGTTGTTCTTCTTGTTCTTGATCATGTGTTGTTGTTGTTTTTGTTGTTTTGTTGCTACTTCTTGTTCTTCTTGTTCTATCTTCTTCTTCTTCTTCTTCTCTTCTTCTCTTCTCTCTTCTTCTCTCTCTCTCTCTCTCTCTCTCTCTCTCTCTCTCTCTCTCTCTCTCTCTCTCTCTCTCTCTGTATAGACACATGCACATTTGCTCGTGCACAGATTTCGTATGTGTTCATATGAGCAGCTTCACTCTATGTATGCCTCTTTTAGGCGAACATACACCCATCACACAGGCTATGCCTTCAAGACGCACGCACGCACGCACGCACGCACGCACGCACGCACGCCCACTTAAGTACCTGCTTATACAGACTTCTAGCCGATATACGCCACACCTTGTTGCCACCACCCACACTGGTCCCCTCACGTGCCAAAAAAACCCATCCTTCATCTTCTTCTCCTGACACCAGCAAAAATAATGTGGAGAAAAAAGGTCTTTTGAACTGCCCTTTTCATCCTTGTATCTCTCCTCATTTTTTGTTTTCATTCGTTCCAGATTCTTCCCCCTTCCTTAGAATTCTCCACATGCATGCATCGTGTGAATGATTAGAACGTAAGACAGATGCTTGCAGTTTTGTTAAGGATGAAATGTTACCGGAGCCTTTTTTGTTACAATATATAACTTGTAATGTGGAGAGCGACGCCCTTTCCTTTTTTGTTGTGGAAATCTATATAGTTCATACGAGGCATATTAACCCTTTAGAACCCACTCATTCAATCAGATGTTCTACTTTTCCCCCCATCAATTTGATCTTGAAACAGATAAATTAACTGAAAAGCATCGAAAATTGTTCAAAATATATATTTTTTTTATTTGCCAAAAATAGATTTTGTTTCAAATTTGATACACTGGGACTTTATGATCGAGCAGCCAGTTGTATGATATTTGAGACACAGCCATATCATGTGGGTATTTCATGGATAAAAGGTTCTTTTTTGCACATGGCTACAAAAATTGTTACATTCAACATATAGTATAAATCTAGTGCTAAACCATGTCTTCTTTAGTGGCAAAGAGAGAAGAATATTTCTGTTGTTCCTTCCCCCCCCCCCCTCCCCTTTTCCCCGTTTTCTTGCTTGCTTCTTATGTCAGTTCATAGCTAGTGTGAATAGTAATACATCACTGCATTTTACCGTTCTCTTTGTACCAGGGAAAGAGTCTGATAGTGAAAAACATTGTAATATTATGGGGAGTAATATACGACCAAGTGCTGACTGATACAGGTGGCGATACTAACTTTTGCTTCGTTCATCATGTTTATATTCAGAGGCAGATTTCACATCAAAGGTCAGAGTCTTCTGCATGTTTCTGTTTCAAAGAGGACGTTCTCTTTCCGTATTACAGCAATTAGAAGTTTACTTCTATATGTCAATCTCTTACGCAACATGAGTTTTGAGTTACTGTGGGTGTGTCAGATAAAGATGGTATCTATCTGTCTGACTTCCTGTCTGTCTCACCTTCTCTCTCTCTCTCTCTCTCTCTCTCTCTCTCTCTCTCTCTTCTCTCTCTCTCTCTCTCTCACTCACTCTCTCTCTCTCACTCTCTCTCTCTCTCCCGCTCTCTCTCTCTCTCTCTCTCTCTCTCTCTGCGTACATATGCATGTGTGTGGTGTGTGTGTGTGTGTGTGTGTGTGTGTGTGTGTGTGTGTGTGTGTGTACTCGCGTGCAAACATGTGCTAGTTGTGTGTGTGTGTGTGTGTGTGTGTGTGTGTGTGTGTGTGTGTGTGTGTGTGTGTGTGTGTGTTCATGCGTGCGTGCGTGCATGCGTTCGTGCGTCCGTGCGTGCGAGCGTGCGTCCGTGCGTGCGTGCGTGCATGCAAGTGTCTGCGTTCCAACCGCTCATCCGAATGTGTGGAGCTACTGGGAATCTCAGTATTCCGGGAGGTAGGTATGCTAGTTGACATATCACTTTCTTTCAGGCTGAGAGATGGATGAGACTCCGCAGGCGTCTCCGTTTCTAATCAGATGGCACAGGGCACTGTGGTGGACGGAGAATAGCAAATGATGGGGAAACAGGGTCTTTCTTTTCTGGGCTGATTTCACAGGATGTATATATACACGACCGTATATATGACCCATCTCTCTTCCTTCTCCTCCTCCTCCTGTTCCTCTTCTTGTTCTTCATGTTCTTGTTCCTGTTGTTCTTCTTGTTCTTGCTCATGTTGTTGTTGTTGTTGTTGTTGTTGTTGTTGTTGTTGTTGTTGCTCTTCTTGTTCTTCTACTTCTTCTTCTTCTTCTTCTTCTTCTTCTTCTTCTTCTTCTTCTTCTCTCTCTCTCTCTCTCTCTCTCTCTCTCTCTCTCTCTCTTTCTTTCTTTCTTTCTTTCTTTCTTTTTTCCTTCTTCTTCTTCTTCTTCTTCTTCTTCTTCTTCTTCTTCTTCTTCTTCTTCTTCTTCTTCTTCGTCTACTTCTTTTTCTTCTTCTCCCTCTCTCACTCATTTACTGCCCACCCCCTCTCTTTTTTGACCCTATCTCTCCTTCTCTGCCTCCCTTCTCCTCCCTCCCCATCCCTCCCTTCTCCTCCCTCCCCATCCTTCCCTTCCAGACTTGTGTCTCGCTTGTCACGTACATCTTTTCATCGAAAGTTTTGTTGTTGCTGTTGTTGTTGTTGTTGTTGTTGTTTTTCTTTCTTTATTTTTTTTTTTGAACAGCAGATTTCCAGACTGACCGCATGGACTTACTGGGAAGTTAAAAAAAAAGAGGGGGAAGGAAAAGAGGTGGGGATTAGGGAGGTAGGGAAGGGAAGGGGGGTGGGAGGAGGGAGAGTGAGTCGTTGTTGGTTTTTTGTTGTTCGTGATACTGGGGGGGGGGGGGGGGGGGTCGCCCTGTGGGTTGGGCAGAGAATAGACCCACTGCCCTGCCATGCATGTCGTAAGAGGCGACTAAGGCAGGACCACCTCGCCCCGAGGACAAAGGGGTTTGCGTAGGGCTAACAACCCTACCTGTAAAAAAGACTAGTTACAGAAGCATCGACGACAATGAACCAAAACATTCACCTGGGCAAGGAAGGGTCTCCATCCCGGAGACTTATGACGCAGTGCAGTGAAAGCCGAAAGGAAGCTGCAAGGCTGACTCCCCTTCTAACACCCAGGACAACAACGAGAGTAACCACATGGAACATCTGGACGATGTACGAAACAGGAAAAACCATCCAAGTTGCGAGAGAGATGAAACACTACAAGATCGGAGTGCTAGGACTGAGTGAGACAAGGTGGCTACAATCAGGACAGCTGACACTTTCATCTGGAGAACAGCTGCTGTACTCAGGACACACAGACGATGGAGCCCCCCACACTGAGGGTGTGGCCCTGATGCTGGCACCGGAGGCACAGGAGGCACTCATCGGATGGGAACCTGTCAACTCCCGCATCATCACAGCCAAGTTTACCACGAAGAAGAAGGACATCAGGCTGAACATCATCCAGTGCTATGCTCCCACCAATGATGTGGAGGAAGAGAGGAAAGATGACTTCTATCAGCAACTACAGACAGTGATAGACAGAAGAGGAGCAAAGGACATAACCATACTGATGGGAGATTTCAACGCCAAGATTGGAATGGACAACACAGGCTACGAGGACATCATGGGGACACACGGACTGGGACAGATGAACGAGAATGGTGAGCGCTTTGCAGACCTGTGCGCCCTGAACCAGCTGGTGATAGGGGGAAGCATCTTCCCAAACAAGCGCATCCACAAGGCCACATGGAGATCCCCAAACCACGTCACGGAGAATCAGATTGACAACATCTGCATTAGCCGCAAATTCAGGAGATCATGGCGGGATGTACGAGTGATGAGAGGTGTTGACGTGTCATCAGACCACCACCTTCTTTTAGCAACAGTGAGACTTCGCCTCCAGAGATTCACCAACGCCAACAACACACGGACAAGGTACAATGTCGGACTGCTCAGAAACAGGGACACACAAGCAGCATTCCAGATCAGCCTTTCCAACAGGTTCCAGCCGCTACAAGAGCTGATAGAAGATGGTGAGATGGACATCGAGATACAGTGGGGAAACTGTAAGAAGCTCTGGCATGACACATGTGAAGAGATCCTTGGCAAGAAGAAGACCCAGCACAAGGAATGGATCTCAGCCGACACCATCCACAAGCTGGAAACAAGGAGAGAGAAGAAAACTACGCTGAACACGAGCCGAACAAGAGCAGCTGAGGCAAAGGCACAGGAAGAGCACACAGCAGCGAACAGAGAAGTAAAGAGGAGCATCAAGAAGGACAAGAGGGACTACTTTGACGACCTGGCCAGTCAAGCACAGCAGCCGGACAGGGGAACCTGAAGGACCTGTACTATACCTGGTAACCAAGAAGCTGACGGGTAAGTTCCAACAGACAGACAAGCCAGTGAAGGACAAGAACGGAAACCCACTGACAACAACCGAGGAACAGCTGAAACGATGGGCAGAACACTTCGGGGAGCTGCTGAACCGACCCGCCCCTGATGCACCACCAGACATCCCACCGCAGAGACAGAACTGCCCATCAGCTGTGACAAACCCTCAAAGGCAGAGATCAAGAAGGCCATCATGACTCTGAAAAATGGGAAGGCTGCAGGGCCGGACGAGATACCAGCAGAAGCCATCAAAGCAGACATAGAGACAGCTGCCAACATGCTGTACAGCCTCTTCAGCAAGATCTGGGAGAAGGAGGAGGTACCGGCCCAGTGGAAAGAAGGAATCATCATCAAGCTGCCGAAGAAAGGAGACCTCAGGACTGCAGCAACTACCGAGGGATCATGCTCCTGTCAACGCCAGGCAAGGTTCTGAACAGGGTTCTACTGGAGAGAATGAAAGAGGCTGTCGACCCCAAGCTCCGAGACCAGCAGGCAGGTTCCGGCGGAACAAATCATGTGCTGACCAGATCGCCAGCCTGCGCATCATCGTGGAGCAGTCGCTGGACTGGAACTCCTCCCTCTACATAACTTCATAGATTATGAGAAGACCTTCGACAGTGTAGAAGAGAGACGCTGTTGAAGCTGCTGAGGCATTACGGAGCCTCCGAGAAGATAATCTCCCTCATACGGTGCACCTACCAGGACATGAACTGCAGGATTGCCCACGCCGGCCAGCTGCTCCGAAAGTTTCAAGGTGAAGACCGGTGTTCGACAGGGGTGCCTGCTGTCGCCTTTCCTTTTCCTCCTGGTCATTGACTGGATCATGAAGACCACTACAACAGGCAGGAACAACGGTATACAGTGGACACTCTTGGACACAGCTCGACGACCTCGACTTCGCTGACGACCTGGCGCTCCTGTCACACAGCCACAGCCAGATGCAGGACAAGACCACTTGCTTGGAAACCACATCTGCCGGGACAGGGCTCAAGATTAACAGGAAGAAGACCGAGCTGATGAAAATCAATCACTCACACTCCACAGTCGGGTGGAGAGCACCCTTCAAGGGAGGTGGAGTCGCTTCGGTTCTACTGGAAAGCCGTAGCGTTTCTGGACCAACAATGGAGAGGCACACGGATTCGACACGTACACAGCCATCTAATCCAGGCAAGGACAAGAGCAGATCTTCGTCGATGCTCTACAGAAACACCTAGGGCATCTGGGAGGAATCAGCATAAAGAAACCAAACCCGCATCTTCAAACTCCAAAATGTGGAAATCAATTCCGGCTCTAACGGATGCGCCGCTGAATGATCCGAAGACAATACCCGGTGGGGGGATGACAAGGGAGGTTGTTGTGTCAGGCCGTGGGAAAGGGAGAGGAAGGCCCTGCTGACCGGTGTGGACGATGTGGTCATTGATGCAGAGGCCGCCGTGTCATTGCCCTGACACTGGACAGTGCGTGATGGACTGTGGATTGACCTGTTTGTGTGTGGGCTTGATAGCCGCTTTCATGTTCCAGTGACATCCCTTGGTTGTAGCGCCCCCCCCCCCCCCCCCTTTTACTGAATCAATGCCAGGTCTCTGGTAATTAGAATACATGCTTTGGGGATCTGTGACGCGTGCTTTGACCGATTGACTGGCTGATTGATTGGTTTGATGTTGATTGACTGTTGTGGAAGCTGTGGTAAACAACAGCTGCTGCTGGATTAGAAAGCAGGGGATTTTTTTTTCTTCTATTTTCTTCTCTCCGTGTTTTGAATTAGTGATACTCCTACTTGAAATGCAATTGCTGGTCGTGCTGTCCGGAAGATCGAAGTATGGCATTACCCCATGCATTGCTCTGATTTCCGGAGTTAGATCAAATTAATGAACATTCGTGTGTGTGTGTGGTGTGTGTGTGTGTGTGTGTGTGTGTGTGTGTGTGTGTGTGTGTGTGTGTGTGTGTGTGGGGAGAGAGAGAGAGAGAGAGAGACAGACAGAGAGAGAGAGCGAGAGAGTGAGAGAGAGAGAGAGAGAGAAGAGAGAGAGAGAGAGAGAGAGAGAGAGAGTTTGATACAGATTGAAAAGTGTCTTTGTAATGAAAATTGGGATGATAGGTCGGACCTGAACCTTTTGTTCTCCTAAATGGTGGTGTAATGGGTTTTCATTTCTTTTCTTTTTTTTTTAAAACTTTTTCTGTTTTACCATTAAGGTAGCAATGGCAACTGCAATAACATATGAAAAGAGGCATTTCAGTGCAAAAAAAACGCTGTTCTTTATTTTTGGCTATACCCACCTGTCTTCCTGTAGCAAGAGCAATAACAGCAGCCACAACATCAGCATCATCATTAAACAAAAACAACAGTAATAGTTGTAATAATGATAATGATGATGACGCGGACATACATCACCTTTTTACCACAGAGGTCAGTGTGCTTATTCACATACAACCCTACCCCCCCCCCCCCCTCCAAAAAAAGCAACAACACAAAACAAACAAACAGACACGCAGACACTCAGACACACACACACGCACCACACACACACACAACACACACACACACACACACACACACACACACACACACACACGCACGCACGCACGCACGCACGCACGCACGCACGCACACACACACGCACGCACGCACGCACAAAAACGCGCGCGCGCGCGCACACACCACACACACACCACACACACACACACACACGCACACACACACACACACACACACGTACGCGCGCATATAGGAACGCAGAGAGAGAGAGAGAGAGAGAGAGAGAGAGAGAGAGAGAGACAGAGACAGAGACAGAGACAGAGACAGAGAGACAGAGACAGAGAGAGGGACAGAGACAGAGACAGAGACCATGACCATGTGTGCAAGGAAGCCAGCCACAACCATGAATGAAAGCAGCACCACAGCAACCCTTTCTCTGCCAAACATCCACTGCACTCTTTCCCTTCTCTTCCGCCCGCAGGCTGTGCATTCACGTCTGTGCATGCATTTATTTATACAAATACATGTGAGTGTATGTATATGAGTTCGGGGGTGGGCGGGTGGGGGTGGGGGGGGGGTGGAGAAGGCGGACATGGTGGTGTTGGTGTTGTTGGTGGAAGTTGCTTGGGTTGTACCCAATCCTCCGCTAATGTACTACCACGCCTGCATTCACATCTCTGCCATCTGATGGAGATGCAGCAGCTGTCTGTTTACCTGCCCGCGCGCTTAAAGCCTCGTCACAGCCACCCTAGGAACCCCAGCAACGTCACTGTTACAAGGGTGTAGTATGCCTGTTTCATTTGTTTTTCCTAGCTCTTGACACAGGGCCCCGGAGGAGCCTGGGTTCTTTCCCTTTTGTTTTCAGAAGGCATTCTTGGCCACGTTCTGTGTGCTACCATCTATGTTACCTGGAATGCTGTTCACGGAGCTAGTGGGGCTTGGGGCTGGGGGTAGAACAGGCTTTTTTTTTGGGGGGGGTGGGGGTGGGGGGTGGGGGCGGTGGGGGGGGTGGGGGTGGGGGAGGGGGGTCTTTTGTTTGGGGCTGCGAGGATTTGTTTGCATTTGTATGGTATAGGGCGCGCTAGTGTGTGTGTGTGTGTATGTGTGTGTGTGTGTGTGTGTGTGTGTGTGTGTGTGTGGTGGTGCGTGCGTGTGGTGCGTGCGTGTGTGTGGTGTGTGCGTGCGTGTGTGTGTGTCGTGTGGTGTGGTGTGGTGTGTGTGTGTGGTGGTGTGAGGTGAGAGAGACAGAGCAAGTGGAGATGAGAGGAGAAGAGAAGGAGAGAGAGAGAGAGACAGAGAGACACAGAGAGAGAGAGACAGAGAGATATAGACAGAGACAGAGAGAGAGAGAGAGAGAGAGAGAGAGAGAGAGAGAGAGAGAGAGAGATGGAGGAAGGAAGAGACGTACATATCAACATAGAGGATGTACATCACACACACACACACACACACACACACACACACACACACACACCACACACACACCACACACACACACACACACCGCTCAGGCCAACATTGGCTACAAGGGCACACATGTTTAAGGTGAAGCAGACTCAACTATCTTGCTTTCACTTCCAGTGCCTGTTTACCTTGGAGGGGTCTTCACAAGGGAATGGCGGGTTTCCTATTTTTGAACACTCTTTTCTCGCACAAACATCTGACCAGGATGCCAAAATGAACAATGCTCTTTAAAGAGGGAAAACACAGATAAAACAAAACATCAGCCAGACAACCCAAACGCTCCGTGAGTTTAAGTTCCGATGAAAGAAGCGAGAACTGTGCCATATTAGTGATAAGTTTCTTTGAAGTTTGATCCTGCATCGGCAGTGAATACCTAATTAATGATGGAATCTATCATTGCTAATAAAGATGACATTGAAACTTCGTGTTTAGTTTAGAAAGAGCTGACTGCAGGTTTTTTTTTTTCAATTTTCAGCATATTAGAGAACCATGATAACATTGTTTTCACTTGAATAAAACACCTTGAATGTATCCTTCTTTAACTTGTCGTAATCAATTTCATGCTGACTAAATGATTTAGTTTGATAACAATCGCATCGTAGTTGAAGATAACCAAGTATCTTTTACAATGGTGGCTTTTGATATTGTTGAGCTGGAAGCCAAATGTAGAAAGAATTAAGAAAAAAAGAGAAAAGAAAGATAGAAGGAAAAGAAAGAGAGATAGAACGAAAGAAAATGAAAGGCAGAAAAAGAAAGAAAGAAACCAGCTGAAGAAAAATCAAAGAGCGTGTTCAATTGATTGACGATGAAGAAGATGATGATGATGATGATAATGATGATGATGACGATAATGGCTATGATGATTACGATGATGATGATGATGATGATGATGAATGATGATGATGATGATGATGATGATGATGATGATGATGATACAACTGTAATGGAAGATTTCTTGTCTGTTTGCAGGTATGTATTAAACCGCTGAATCACAAGCAATACAAAGCGAGCCATACGTAAGTAATGATCCTGCATGAACGACGCGTGAAGAAACATGTTCGTCAGGTGCTGTTGTTGTCGTTGTCGTTGTTGATGTTGTTGTTGTTGTTTGTGGTCTGAAAACCTATCAGTATGTCTGTCATTTCAATGTTTCTATGTCTGGGAGTCTGTCTTTCCGAATTCTGTCTTCTGTCTGTATGTCCCCATGTCTATTTGACAATTATTCGAACTAAAATTTGTATGTTTGTCCTATGGTTTTACGTCTCTGTTTCTTTGACAATCCGTCTGTCTGTACATTTGATCTTTAACTTTTGTCTCTATGTCACTACGTCTTATGAGACTTCCAAGTGGTCACTATCAAAGTGATGATTTACTGATATGTACGCCCTCTCAGCCCTAATATAAGCTTCATGGTCGGCTAGAGTATAAAACATAACTCACAATGGGCACTCATTACTGTACACAAGAAGAAGAAGAAGAAGAAGAAGAAGAAGAAGAAGAAGAAGAAGAAGAAGAAGAAGAAGAAGAGAAGAAGAAGAACGAGAAGAAGGAGAAGAAGAAGAAGAAGAAGAGAGAAGAGGAAGAGAAGAAGGAGGAGGAGGAGGAGGAGGAGAGAGAACAAAAAGAAGAAAACGGAGGAGGAGGAGAAGAAGAAGAAGAAGAAGAAGAAGAAGAAGAAGAAGAAGAAGATGAGATGATGATGATGATGATGATGATGATGATGATGATGATGATGATGAGGAAGAGAAGATAGAAGAAGAGAAGAAGAAGAAGAAGAAGAAGAAGAAGAAGATGACGACGACGACGACGACGATGATGATGATAATGATGATGATGATGATGATGATGAGAAGAAGAGAGAAGAAAAGAAGAAGTAGTAGTAGTAGTAGTAGTAGTAGTAGTAGTAGTAGTAGTAGTAGTAGTAGTAGTAGAAAGAGGAAGAGGAAGAGGAGGAGGAGGAGGAGGAGAGGAGGAGGAGGGGGAACAAGAAGAACAAGAAGAAAAAAGAAATGCATTCCCAGAATGTGAAGACCTCTGTGTAAATCTCGCGGCTGCAGACCCGATGATAGACAAGCTCTTTCCACAATCTATGGACCTACTGGGAAACTATGGAAATGGTCGTGTCAGAGTGACAGATGAAGGCGCTCCGACGGGAGTCCCCACGTCTGCCTAGTGATTGTGCTGGATGGGAGGGGGGGGGGGGGACGGGGCATACAAGAGAAGCAGGACCAACTACTCGCTTTTATTACGTGTGATTCCCTGTCGGCGGGACCCTTGTGTGAGAACGGAGCGAGAAGATAAAGGAAGGTTTTTCTCCATGTCAGTGAAGTGTCGGCGTAGCTCCCTGCGTATAGTACAAGCTGTTCTGTTTGGTGAAGGCTGAGATGAAGGAGAAGAGGAGACCAGAGAATAAATCTAAAAGTGATGAATATGAAATAAGAAAGAGAGAGGAGTAAAAAAAAAAAAAAAGTCGAGAGAGAGAGAGAGAGATAGTCTACGTTCAAGTCTCTAACACAGAGAGAGAGAGAGAGAGAGAGAGAGAGAGAGAGAGAGAGAGAGAGAGAGAGAGAGTATTGTGTTGCTTATCAGACATATATACAATAGACAGAGACGAGTGGGCAGAGATCTTTCGTTATGAGCCAGAGAGGAGAGGGGAATCGTTGTCATAAGTTTTGATAATCTGCCCAGACTCGTATTCAAAACTGCTTAAAGTCAAGTCTATGTGTCTTTGTTAGAATTTGTAGAGTCAAAACAGAAAAGGTGTACTGTGGGTTTTCAGAGAATAAATCTAAAAGTGATGAATATGAAATAAGAAAGAGAGAAGAGTAAAAAAAAAAAAAGTCGAGAGAGAGAGAGAGAGAGAGAGAGAGAGAGAGAGAGAGAGAGAGAGAGAGAGAGTATTGTGTTGTTTATCAGACATATATACAATAGATAGAGACGAGTGGGCAGAGATCTTTCGTTGTGAGAAAGAGAAGAGGGGAATCGTTGTCATAAGTTTTGATAATCTGTCAAGCTCATTAACAGACTTGTATTCAAAAATACCTCAAGTCAAGTCTATGTTTTTTTGTTACAATTTGTAAAGACTGAATAGAAAAGGTGCACTGTAGGTTTTTGAATGATTCCAACTGATCTCTATTTCAGAATATTGGCGTGCTGAATGTATGTTTTGTTCGATGA
>CM065722.1:77135803-77148303 GCA_033310375.1 Conus canariensis | reverse complement strand
ACCTCTACCAGCTCTGAGGTCCAGACCAGGCCGAGGCAAACCATTAGACCATACGAAGACCTGTTGTCCACAGTGAAAAGAAGGAAACCGAGATGGTATTGTCATGTATTATGATCAACAGGATTTGACAAAACCTTTTTTTTTTTTTTTTTTACAAGGAACAGTGAGAGGTGGCAGGAGAGGAAGACGGAGAAAGAGATGGGAGGACAACATCAGTGCATGGACTGGCCTCACACTCAGCAACTGTCTAAGAGCGTCTGAGAACCGGGAGGAGTGGAGGAAGCTGGTTGCGAAGTCTTCTGTGGCGCACCTACGTTCTTCGAGACTGCGGGATAGGTGATTGATGAGGTGATGAGGCTCTTAGGAAAAAGGAAAACAAAAAAACAAACAAAAAACAAACAAACAAACAAACAAAAAATAAACATTAGAGACCCCCACAGAAGTACATTCATCTGTCAATCTGACATAACCAGTTCGAGAAAGCTTTGCCTTCATAGGTTCCCTGCGTCATAGCTGTACACAGAGGTCTTCACGTTCTGTGTATATCATCATTTTTAGCAAAGGAAGACCAGTAAAACGTACTGTTGTGTAGGAAAGTAAGGGCACACCAAGAATCGTGCTTGTTATAGCCTCGCTGACTGTCGAGGCCATGTTAGGAATGAGGGCATGTATCGACTTGCCGCCACTTTGGTACTTGACACTCGACAGTTCCATGAGTGAGAATGTTTCTGAGTAGCTGATTCCAATTTCCGTTCCAGAGGCGAAATCATGAACATTTCTCACTTGGTTACCACAACAACCCCCCCCCCCCCCCCCCCACCACACACACACACACACTTCACCTATTCTAAAAAAAGAAGTTGTTCACCTTCAGTTCTCAAGCCAGAAGCTCTGTACAGCCGTTACACATCGTGTTTTCCTGGCAGTTTTACTTATACAGAGAACTGCTTTTTTCATTGAGAAGAAAGTATGGCAGAGCTGTGCTTATTTTGTGCAAATGTGAGAGCACACTTAGAACGTTTTGGAGTCCAGACAACCATGGCTGTTTTATAAACAGGGCAATTTATCACACGTCGACTTGACACTACTTTGATAGGAACTGCCTCACATTTTGTTGTGGGAAACTAATTATCTGAAGTAAAGGACCTAATTTCGCACGAAAGTTTCAAAGTTTTTTTTTTTAATATTAAACGATATCTTAAATGAACGATCGAATTTCGCACGTTGAAATCAAGATGATGATAACTTTAAACGAAATGACTTTTGAGGAATAGCATTTAGAGAAATGTAATCAGCTATCTATGCTCCAACGAATAAAACTGGAGAAAACGGTGCAGCACTTCAGTAGCCTCCGAGGTCTAGAGCGTTCATATTCCTTGCTGCCATGAGGTCATTAAAATTGTACGTGGAGATTCCGAAGAGTCACATTCACCTTTAAATCTGACACCAAGGTTTCTTGCATACTCTATGTACCTTGAGTCTCAGGCAGTCTTACTGATTGTAGCTAAATCTGTCCGTCGGGGCCAATCCCTTAATTCATTACAAGGACGCACTCAGTGTCTTTCGTAGAAAACAATTTTCTGACCTCATCCCTCCCCTCTAACCCGTATCTCTTACTGCTTTCTTTTTCATTCACTCCTCTCCTCTCTCTCTCTCCTCTCTCTCTCTCTCTCTCTCTCTCTCTTTCTTCTCTCTCTTCTCTCTCTCTCTCTCTCTCTCTCTCTCTCTCTTCCCCCCCCCCTTCCTCACTTCCTTTATCAATCTCTGGTCTTCTTACCTTGTGCCGGCACCCTATTCATTTACCAAGGACAAATCTGCCTTTTCCTCACATTCCTCCCAGATCCCAGCGACACAAGGAATCCCAGGCAATAGAACAGTGTAATAGCTCTTCTCTTGCTGTGCCCTGTTGCCATCCAACGCCGTCACGAAGGCATCCTCGTTAGACGCAGAGATTCCCGAGAGAGCAAATTCATCTGACGCTCTGACACGGGCCTTTTCTTCACATGGGTATCTCCAACACATTGCTTTCCCCAGTCGTTCTTCGCAGTTCTGGTTGATCTGGCCTGCCATCAGTTCTGTACATGATGGTTTCTTACATTCTCTCTCTCTCTCTCTCTCTCTCTCTCTCTCTCTCTCTCTCTGTCTTCTGTCTGTCTGTCTTCTGTCTGTCTGTCTGTCTGTCTGTCTGTCTGTCCCCACCCTTCTCTCTCTCTCTCTCTCTCTCTCTGTGTCTGTCTGTCTGTCTCTCCCCCTCTTCTCTCTCTCTCTCTCTCTCTCTCTCTCTCTCTCTCTCTCTCTCTCTCTCTCTCTGTCACACCAGGGCTTAGAATGCACATCGACTTGATACCGCTTTGGAAGTGACCGTTTTGCAGATTTGTGAATGAAGCTGTATCTTAGAAACTCGCACGTTCATCTTAAAAATGTGAGCGCGCGCGCGCGTGTGTTTGCGTGTGTGTGTGTGCGTGTGTGATGGGGGTGGGGTGGGGGGGGGGAGGGAGTATTAAACGTATTACGTTGCCGTACAGGAGAAAAACAACAACATTCACCAGCTCATTCTGATTGGACGTGAAGTCTCACAAGGGTTGTAAACAACACTGACGCTGAGATCTGCAATCACAGAGATATCAGCATACCTACCTACCATCTTCTGGTATTTCTTTCTTGTGAAAACATCTCTCTCTCTCTCTCTCTCTCTCTCTCTCTTTGTTTGTTTGTCTGTCTGTCTGTCTGTCTGTCTGTCGTCTGTCTGTCTGTCTGTCTGTCTCTCTCTCTCTCTCTCTCTCTCTCTCTCTCTCTCTGCCTCTCTGTTTTCCTCTGCCTCTTTCTCTCTCTCAGTCTCTGTCTCTCTCCTGCCTTTCCTGTCCACACTCATTCAATCGATCTCCAGCCTTCCTTCCTTTCTCCCTCTTCCATCGCTCTCTGTCTGCACACAAGGGGCTAATGCTACGTGCACAGGCAATTCATTTACATGGACGGACTTTCCTTCCACCTAACGGCTCACACAGACTCTCTCGGATAGGGAATCACACGTAATAAAACAGTGCAGTGGCTCTTCCTCCTCATACTCCATCTTCCCCAGGCAACGCACTGCCAGGCAGGCATCCTACTTGGAAGTGGAGATTCCCCTGAGAGCACATTCATCTGTCTCTGTGACATGGATATTTTCACTGGCATGGCTACCTTTCAAACTGGTTTTGTAGCTGTCCCATAAGTGCTGGGAAAGAGATTTGATTCTGGTGGCTTTCTACAGACGGCTGCGCACATTCTGCAAGTTTTATTTATTGTTCTTTTTTTCTGCTTGAGAAAACGGGATGATAGACACATGGGCTTTTTATAATTTAAGGGCTGGCATGGAACACAGAGGTGGGGATGGGAAACGGGGGGGGGGGGGGGGGGGGGGTTAACGACTTGCAGAATTTATAATTTAGGTGAATTTGTGTGATTATTTTATGTCTTGCTAGCACGAAAGGTACTTGAAGGAACACATGAGAAGACCATTTGTTCCTGCCTTTATGCACCCCAAAACGACTGTCTATATCCGGTGCAGTCATTTTGGCTGTACAGCTAGAACTGTGGACTCCCAGGAGTCTCGGCTATGTCTCATTCCGATGTGAAGATTCCCCAAACTATGGTTACAATGTACCTAGCTTCCATCACAGTCTGAAAACGGTTGCAGCCGGTCTGGTCTTCTGCTTATCACATTAATATTCATATTGTGATTTTGAGAACCTCTCTCTCTCTTCTCTCTCTCTCTCTCTCTCTCTCTCCTCTCTCTCTCTCTCTCTCTCTCTCTCCTGCACCCCCTCCCCCTCCTTCTTTTTTCCAGTGTCTTTCAGTCTCTTTCTGCTGCCTTCCTATTATCTCCATTCCTTCTCCCCCCCCCCCCCCCTCTTGTCTGCTTGTACATAAAGAAACCTGTTTTGTTTAAGCAAAGTAATTCATTACTGGAAAAAAGTTTCCTCTTATCCAATAAAACAAATCTCTGTCTGTCTGTCTGTCTTGTCTCTCATTCTGTGTACGTGTGTATGTGTGAGTGTGTGTGTGTGTGTGTGTGTGTGTGTGTGTGTGTGTGTGTGTGTGTGTGTGTGTGTGGTGTGTGTGTGTGCTCATGCACACGGGAAACTCTCTCTGTCTGTCTGTCTGTATGTATGTCTGTCTGTCTGTCTTCCCTTTATCCCTCATCCTCTCTCCTCTCTCTGTCTCTCTCTGTGTCTCTCCCCCTCTCTCTCTCTCTTTCTTCCTCTCACCGTTTCTCCCCACCCCACCCCCACCCCCTCCCTCCCGGTTTAGATGCTATGCATTGCTTTATGGTTACAAGGAAAAGGCTTTTTCAATTATTACATATACTGTACCTTCCTTACTAGGTTCCACACACAAACCTTCAGCGCTAACGTTTCACACAGACCTAACTTCCATGGACAGGAAGTTTCAAGTAATAGAATGGAGACAGCTGCTCTCCCCCTGATACGCCCACTGTCCTGTGCAATACACAGTGGCGCGGTCATATTACTTTGAAGTGAAGACTCCCGAGAAAACACTTTCATTTGTCACTCTGACACGAACATTTCCACTCGCATGGCTACCACTAGACTGGCTTCCCAATAGTCCCACATATTACGGAAAGAGCTTATCGTCTGTCAGCTCTTGATCAGCAAGATTTTACACTTTCACTGAGCCCAACATATTCCACATGCATGTACTATTGATCATGGCATTTTGGAGAATAAATTGAAATAGAAACGTGCTTATTTTGTGAAGAAAAAAAAAAGAAGCGAATGCATGACAACTGATTGATGGTCAAACACCACATAATTCTGCATGGCATCTGATTTGTACGCTAATAGGAGGTTGTGGTACCGAATAATTCTGGCTGAATCCATAACTAAGGACATTTCCTACCACGGTTCTCGGTGAACTAGAGAGCTTCTGCTAGAAGTGAAATTAGGAGACGATTAGGCGTGAAAAGAAATCGGCTAATTATGAGGAAAGAAAAAAATGTTACTTGAGAAAAAAACAGTGACTCACGCATTGGGCTGCGGAGTGTTCTGTATACCCTACCATCATCTGGACATCCTGATTAGAAGAGGGGAGTCCCAAGGGTCGCATCCTACATGCCCTTTGACACCAGTATTTGCATTCACCCGGCTGACTTTCCACGTAGCTCCGATGCAGCTGCCCCCCAATGTCCTGGGGACCTTACCTGTTGAATATTGTCCCTGTGCTCCTTGTGTGACAAGGTCGTTCCTTTTCTGTTGTAAAGGATCTCTCTCTCTCTCTCTCTCTCTCTCTCTCTCTCTCTCTCTCTCTCTCTCTTCTCTCTTTCTTGGTGGTTCAGTTTAGTCTGTTTGATAGCATGTGTGTCTGTCTGTCTGTGTGTCTCCCTCACACACATACAAATTCTCTTTTTGACCCTCTGTGCCTGATTGTGTCTGTCTCTCTGTGTTTCTGTGTCTGTCTGTCTGCTTGTCTATCTGTGTGTCTGTCTTCTCTCTGCTCTCTCTCTCTCTCCTCTCTCTCTCTCTCTCTCTCTCTCTCTCTTCTCTCTGTTTCTCCATCTCTGTTTCTCTTGCCTTTCCATATCCACATTCATTCAGTTGATCTCCAGCCTTCCTTCCTTTCTCCCTCTTCCATCCTCTCTCTGTCTGCACACAAGGGGCTAATGCTACGTGCACAGGCAATTCATTTAC
Organism: Conus canariensis; assembly: GCA_033310375.1. NCBI lineage: Eukaryota > Metazoa > Mollusca > Gastropoda > Neogastropoda > Conidae > Conus > Conus canariensis. Next base: position 77,142,616 of record CM065722.1, on the reverse strand, counting down.
ATGGACGGACTTCCTTCCACCTAACGGCTCACACAGACTCTCTCGGATAGGGAATCACACGTAATAAAACAGTGCAGTGGCTCTTCCTCCTCATATTCCGTCTTCTCCAGGCAACGCACTGCCAGGCAGGCATCCTACTTGGAAGTGGAGATTCCCCTGAGAGCACATTCATCTGTCTCTGTGACATGGATATTTCCACTGGCATGGCTACCTTTCAAACTGGTTTTGTAGCTGTCCCGCAAGTGCTGGGAAAGAGATTTGTATCTGGTAGCTTTCTACAGACGTCTGCGCACATTCTGAAAGTTTTATTTATTGTTCTTTTTTCTGCTTGAGAATACGGGATGATATGGACATGCTCGTTTATAATTTAAGGGCTAGCATGGAACACGGGGGTGTGGATGGGGAAGGGGGTGGGTTAACAAATTGCAGAATGCAAAGTTTGGTCAATTTGAGTGTGGTATTTTATGTGGTGCTAGCACGAAAGGCACTTGAAGGAACGACATGAGAATACCGCTCGTTTTTGCCTTTATTGCCCAAAGAACGACTATGCGTATCCGGTGCAGTCATTTTGGTGGTCCAGCTAAAGTGCAGACTCCCAGGAGTCTCGTCCATGCCTCTCTCCGATATGGAGATTTTCACTCCCCAAGCTATCCTTGCAGTGTACCGTGCTTCCAATACAGTCTGGATCAGATTGCAGCCAGCCTGGTCCTCTACTTATCACAGTAATGTTCACATTCTGATTTCTTTGGTTTCATTTGGCCTTTTCTGTTCCTTTATATTCATTCCACCAAGTCTTGTCTTTGTTTTATCTCCATTCTCTCCTCCTCCCCTGCTCCTCCTTCTGCTTTCTCTCTCTGTACAGAAAGAAACCAGTTTTATAAAAGCAAGTAATTCATGACAGGAGAAACTTTTTCTCTTATGCATGAAACAAATATCTCTCCATCCGACCGACCCCCCCCCTCTCTCTCTGTCGCTCTGTCTCTGTCTGTCTGTCTGTCTGTCTGTCTGTCTGTCTCTGTCTCTGTCTGTTGTGTGTCTGTGTTGTGTGTTGTTGTCTGTGTGTGTTCTCTGTGTGTCACGTCTCTCTCTCTCTCTCTCTCTTCTCTCTCTCTCTCTCTCTCTCTCTCCTCTCTCTCTCTCTCTCTCTCCGTCTCATCGTTTGTCTCTCCGTTCCCCTCCCCCGTTTTTCGCTCTTTACTCTCTGTGTTTGCAGAGAAAGGAATCAGAGTATTAATATATATATATATATATATATATATATATATATATATATATATAATAATCCTCAATTACTTGAACGTGTGCTACAATTCTTCGGTCATTACTTTACTTCGCATCTTTTGAGGATAATAAATGGAAAATTTTTAATTGTCCTCATGCCTGTTCCGAGGGAACCATCTGTCCCAACAGTTTTTGTATTGCTGCTCAGCCTTTCTCGTGATGGATATCAAACAGCTGATGTGCTGCATTGTGTAAAGAGAACACAGTCTATTATATATATATATATATATATATATATATATATATATATATATATATATATAATTCATACTGTACCTTTGTGTTACAATTCCTCTTGTACAATTACCTTTTAACCTTCCCTCTATGATCGCATGTAAAACATCTCTTTTCTGCCATAAAACAAACATGTTGGTAATGGAAACGTCATTGTACACTTTTTTGGTCATGGCTTCCATTGTATAAACATATACATTGCATTAATGTAGTAAACATTTCTCTACCGTTATATGATAAAACTTCCTTTATAATTATGTGTTAACACTACTTTAGAGGTAAGTGTCAAACCTTCTGGGGAAAATTCATTCAATGTTACATAATCTATTAAACCCACTGTTGATGGGTATAAGAATAAATCTTTCTTTCATCTTGAGCAGGCCATTGCAAATACATTCCTCAACAGCGACATGTTAAAAACTTCATTATATGTCAAACCTCCCATAGGATGACATGTTACATTTACATTTGTGGTTACACGTCAAGTCTTCCTCTGTAGTACACGGGAAACACTTTCTTAATGAGTGCCTGCTCAACTTTGCTACATAGTCACATGAAAAACCTTTTGTTTGCGATTCCGTGCTACATCTTCCCTTATACCAGAAACCTTTCTTTACAGTTACATGCTGTACCTTTCTTTACATTGGTTAGACGGAGGAGCCTTTCGTTTCAGTTACCTGCTCTACCTTCTTTTACAGTGGTTACATATATAAGCCTTTCTTTCTGTTTACATGCTAAACATTCCTATACTGTTGTACAGAGATACCTTTTTTTTCGAAAGATTACATACCATACCTCGCTTCGAGGTTCCAAACAGAAACTTTCGGTGCTAATGGTTTACACAGACTTTACACCCATGGACAGGGAATGTCACGTAATAGAATGGAGGAGCAGGTTTCTCCTAATACGTCCACTGTACCGTGCAGCATACAGCGGTGCTGTCATGCTAGTTGGAGGTGGAGACTCCCAGGGAATACTTTAATTTGTCACTCTGACACGAACATTTCCACTTGCATGGCCACCTTCAGACCACTTTCCCAAAAGACCCACAAATTGCAGGAACTGCTCATATCAGCTCTTGATCAAGAAGATTTTACAGCTATCACCGAGTCAACACATTCCATCTACATGCACTTTTTATCATTGCATTTTTTAGAATAAAATGTAACAAAAAGATGCTTATTTAGCACACCAAAAAAAGTGAACGCACAGCAACTTTTTGATGGTGAAACGCCACACAACTCTCCATCGTGTCTGATTTACATGCTAACCAGATGTCATTGCACAGAATATAATTTCACTCACTGAATCCATAATCGAGGACATTTCCTACACTGTTCTATGGCGAACCAGGAAACGTCAACTTGGAATGAAATCTGGAAAAGAAATCGACTTTTCATGAGGAAAGAAAGAACGACACTTGAGAAAACAGCGTGGACTCGCACACTGGGAGTGTCCTGTATCCTCTGCCATCATCATCTTGATTAGAAGTGGAGAGTCTCAAGGGTCACATCCAACCGGGCACTTTGACACCAGTATCTGCATTCACCCGGCTGTTGTTGCACGTAGCTCCAATGCAATTGCCCCCAAAGGTCTTTGGAACCTTACCTGTTCAATATTGTCCCTGTGCTCCCTGTGTGACAAGGTCGTTCCTGTGTCTGTTGTAAAGGATCTATCTTGCTCTCTCTCGCTCTCATTTTCTCTCTCTCTCTCTCTCTCTCTCTCTCTCTCTCTCTCTCTCTCTCTCTCTCTCTCTCTCTTCTCTCTCTCCCCTAATGGTTTAGTTAATCTGTCTGATAATGCTTTTGTCTGCTTGTCTGCCTGTCTGTCTGTCTTTGTCTGTCTGTCTGTCTGTTTTCCTCTCTCTCTCTCTCTCTCTCTCTCTTCTCTCTCTCTCTCTCTCTCTCTCTCTCTCTCTCTCTGCCCTGGTGGTTATGTTAAGTACGTCTGACTATTTGTCTGTATGTCTGTGTGTCTGTGTCGCTGTGTGTCTGTCAGTCTCTCTCTCTCTCTCTCTCTCTCTCTCTCTCTCTCTCTCTCTCATACTCTCTTCCTCACTCTTTGTGTCTGTGTGTGTCTCTCTGCTTGTGTCTGTCTGTCTGTCTGTCTGTCTGTTGTTGTCTGTCTGTCTGTCGACCTGTCTCTCTTGTGTCTCTCTCTATCTCACTGTCCCTCTTTCTCACTCCTGCCTTTCCTATCCACATGCATTCAATCGATCTCTAGCCTCCCTTCCTTTCTCCCTCTCTCTGTACGGGGGAGGGGGGGGAGGGGGGGGGGGGCTAAAGCTATGTGCGCAGGCAATTCATTTACATGGACATACGTTCCTTTTACCTAACAGCTCACACAGAGTTCTACGAACAGAGAACCACGTGTAATAAAACAGTGCAGTAGCTCTTCCTCCTCATACGCCCTCTTTCCCAGGCAACGCACCGTCGGGCAGGCATCCTACTTGGAAGTGGAGAGTCCCCTGAGAGCACATTCATTTGTCTCTGTGAAGCTGATACTTCCACTGGAATGTCTACCTTTCAAACTGGTTTTGCAGCTGTTCTGCAAGTGCTGAGGAAGAGATTTCTATCTGGTAGCTTTATATAGATGTCTGCGCACAATCTGCAAGGTTTTTTTTCGTTAAGAACAGAGGATGATAGGGACATGCTACTGTTATAATGTAGGGGTGGCATGAAATACAGGGGTGGGGTGAGAAGAGGTGATTTAACGACTTGCAGAATTCAAAATGTGGTGAATTGGTGAGTGATAGTTTATGTGGTGCTAGCACGAAAGGTACTTGAAGGAACGACATGAGAAGACCACTCATTTCTGCCTTTATGCCCCAAAGAGCGACTGCCCATATCTGATGGAGTCATTTTGGTGGTCCAGCTAAAGTGCAGACTCCCTGGAGTCTCGTCCATGGCTCTCTCTGATATGGAGATTTTTACTCCCCAAGCTGTCGTTACCTTACTACCAATACAGTCTAGATAAGATTCCAGCCAGTCTGGTCTTCTACGTATCGCAGGAATATTGTGATTTCTTTATGTTTCTTTCTGCCTTGTTATATTCCTTTATATTCATTCCATCCAGTTTTTTCTTCGTATTATCTCCGCCCCCCTCCCTCCCCCCCTCTCCCTACACCTTTTCTTTTCTCTCTGTCCACAAAGAAACCAGTTTTATAAAAGCAAGTGATTTATGACTGGAGAAGTTTTTTTCTTACGCATTAGATAAATCTCTCTGTCTCCCTCCCTCCCTCCACTCTCTCTCTCTCTCTCTCTCTCTCTGTTCTCTCTCTCTCTCTCTCTCTCTTCTCTCTCTCTCTCTCTCCACCGTTTCTCTTCCCCATCCCCCCATCCCCGTTTTTCGCTCTATCACTCTCTGTGTCAGTGTATCTAATCACTGTATTTTGTATTTTTGCTTTTATGTTACAATTCCTCTTTTACAATTACCTTACAAGGTTTCCTTTATGATCGCATATACGACATCCCTTCACAGCTTAAAAAAGTAACTGTTGACAAAAGTAAACCTCCTTATACGGTTACATGGTTATATGTTACATTGTATGTATATTTAGACATTTCTCTACCGTTAATGTTAAAACTTCCTCTCCGGTTGTATGTTACAACTTCTTGTGAGGTAAGTGTGAAATGTTCTTTCAATGTTACATATTACACCCACTGTTGATGGGTATAAGGAGAAATCTTTCTTTCATTCTGAGAAGTCCATTGCAACTGCATTGCTCAACTTTCTTACATGCCGAACTTCCTAAAGGATGACATGTTACATTACCATTTGTGGTTACCTATCAGCCCTTCCTCTATAACAACACAGAGAACATTTTCTTAGTGGGTGCATGCTAAACTTAACCTTGATGTTTCGTTACACGAAGAGCCGTTTTTTTGCGGTTACATGCTATATCTTCCCTTAGAGTGGTTATGCTGAGAAGCCTTTCTTTACAGTTACATGCTCTATCTTCCTTTACATTGCTTACACGGAGATGCCTTTCCTTACAGATACATGCTCTATCTTCCTTTACATTGGTTATTTGGATAAGCCTTTCTTTCTGTTTACATGCAATACATTCCTATATAATTACACAGAGAAACCTTTTTGAATGATTGTACCTTCCTTTCTAGGATCTACACAGAGAAGTTCGGTGCTAACATTTCACACAGACTTAAATCCCATGGACAGGGAATCTCACGTAATAGAATGGACCATCAGGTCTCCCCCGAATATGCCCACTGTTCCGCGCAACACACGAAGATGCGGTCATGCAAGTTCGAAGTGGAGACTCCCGAGGGTGTGCTTTCATTTGTCACTCTGACACGAACATTTCCACTCGCATGGGTACCTCTTGACTGGTTTCCCAGTAGTCCCACTAATTATGGAAAGAGCACGTCAGGAAGATGTTACCACTTTCACTGAACTCAACACATTCCACTTGAGTGTACTTTTTATCAACATTTTTGTGAACAGAGTAAGAGAGGAACATGCTTATTTTGTAGCAAAAAAAGTGCATAACACTTATAGGCGGCTGAACACCACATAAGTCTGCATTGTGTCTGATTTACATGGTAACCTGAGGTTATGGTGGTACCAAATATCATTTCGCTTGCTGAATCTATAGTCAAATACATTTCCAACAACGTCCAACGGTGAATCAGGAAGCTCCTGCCAGGAGTGAAATTTGGCACACACACACACACACACACACACACACACACACACACACACACACACACACCACAACAGAGAGAGAGAGAGAGAGAGAGAGAGAGAAGAGAGAGAGAGAGAGAGAGAGAGAGAGGGAGAGAGAGAGAAGAGAGAGAGAGGCTAATAATGAGGAAAGAAAAAGCGACTCTTAGACGTCAACGTGGACTCGTGCATTGGGCTCCAGGGTGTTCTGTACACCTTGCTGTCAGCCGGACATCCCGATTAGAAGTGGAGAGTCTCAAGGGTCACCTCCACCGCGCACTTTGACACCGGTATTTTGCATTCACCCGGCTCTCGTTGCACGTGGCTCCGATGCAGTTGCCCCTCAAGGTCGGATGTTGTCCCTGTACTCCTTATGTGACAAGGTCGTTTCTGTGTCTGTTGTAAACGATCTCTCTCTCTCTCTCTCTCTCTCTCTCTCTCTCTCTCTCTCTCTCTCTCTCTCTCTCTCTCTCTCTCTCCTCATGGTTTTGTTTAATCTGTCTTATAATATGTCTGTTTACTGTCTGTCTGTCTGTCTGTCTGTCTATCTGTCTTCTCTCTCTACCTCTCTCTCTGTGTCTCTGTCTTTGTCTCTCTCTGTCTCTCTCTGTCTCT
>CM065722.1:77120803-77130803 GCA_033310375.1 Conus canariensis | reverse complement strand
CATTTGGGACCGTTTTGGACAGCCGGCAGAGGTTAGTGAATGATGTGATATTGATGGTGCATGATGGTATGGTGATGATGATGGTGTTGACAAAGGTGACGGTTATGATGATGATGATGATGATTGATCTGGTGATGATGATGACGTTGACGTTGATGTAGGATGATCACCGTGATCCTCCTCTCCTCCTCCTCTCATCATTATCTTATCATCACACCGTTATCATCATCATCATCATTATCCTTATCATCACCACCGTTATCATCATCATCATCATCATCGTCATCATCATCATCATCATCATATCGTCATCATCGTCTTGGTGATCACCATCATCATCATCATCATCATCATCATCATCATTCATCATCATATTGTTGTCGTCGTTCGTCGTCGTCGTCATTGTTTGATGCCAAGCGCTTGGTGAGGCAGCATTATGGTTCATGGAATTGTGGGCTATGGAATTCGATCACCCCTTTCAAATCTCTGGGGTCTTTTTATCGGGGGGGGGGGGGGGGGGGAGGGGGGAGGGGGGTAGAGACAAAAACAAGTTTCGTACACAACATGTCTTAAACATTCTGGAGAAAAAAGAAGTGATGGTAATAGACATGAAACACCGGGGCATTGGCTGTAGACGAGGGATCAGAGAGAGCGGCAAAGGGAGCAATGCCAATGGGATGGCACACAAGATGGGACAGGGGAAAAAGTCTTTAAAAAAGCAAACATCTGGCGAAAAGGGAATCTTGCAGCCGTTGCTTTAGGGTCCATAGTTCGTATTATTCGTCCAAGAAGGAGAAACAGCGTGTCAGCCACCTCGCCTGCTTCAGTTCCAAACTGCGTGAACGGAGTTCTTGAAAACCTTTCGATTAAGGACTGACAAGGCTGTGACCGCTTTGGAGGGGGGGGGGGGGGGGGGGGGGGGGGGGGTGGATAGCACACTAGTAAGAGCGTTGTGCACTATGACCTTTGCATGCAGTGAGATATCTAGGAATCACTGTCTCTGCTGCCGCTGCTGGTGGTACACTTGTTATTGACGAGGAGATGATGATGATGATTATGAGGACAATAATTCTTGTACCGTGAATCTGATGGCTAGAACGACCACACAGTATGTTATCGTGATTTCTTTAAATTCAGTTAATGTTAGCGCTTTTGTGACCGTTAACAAGGTTGTTTATGGTAATGAAATTAATGATAATGGATGTACTATATAACGACAAGAACTTTTGGTGTGGTGTCTGAACAGCACTTCCTTGATAACAACGCCAAAGATTCTGCTGACGATATAAACTTTGATGACGATATGTTGAAACGACGACGACATCAATGTTGATGATAAAGACGCAGAATAACCACCTTGACCGTTGCAGTCTATGCCACAACTAATATATACGTTGCATGTGGGAAAGACCCTGGAAGTCTTCTCAATATTTTCCATCGCGTTGATCCTTTAGATTTCCACGAGTTGACCCCCCTTTATCAAGAGCAGACATCCCCATCAAAATATTCCTTGTCGATTTATGGACGGGAACCGAGGATGAAAAGTGACAACTGCAATTTCATGGTGACTGTTCACAATAACTTCCATTTCTCTGCTTTTCAGTGTCTTTCTTTTTTCTTTTTGACAGACACAGGAGAGGTGGGGTAGAGGGTGGTTTGGAGGTGGGGTAGCGGGTGGTTTGGAGGTGGGGTAGAGGGTGGTTTGGAAGTGGGGTAGAGGGTGGTTTGGAGGTGGGGTAGAGGGTGGTTTGGAGGTGGGGTAGCGGGTGGTTTGGAGGTGGGGTAAGGGGTGGTTTGGAGGTGGGGTAGAGGGTGGTTTGGAGGTGGGGTAGCGGGTGGTTTGGAGGTGGGGTAGAGGGTGGTTTGGAGGTGGGGTAGAGCGGGTGGTTTGGAGGTGGGGTAGAGGGTGGTTTGGAGGTGGGGTAGAGGGTGGTTTGGAGGTGGGGTAGCGGGTGGTTTGGAGGTGGGGTAGAGGGTGGTTTGGAGGTGGGGTAGAGGGTGGTTTGGAGGTGGGGTAGAGGGTGGTTTGGAGGTGGGGTAGAGGGTGGTTTGGAGGTGGGGTAGAGGGTGGTTTGGAGGTGGGGTAGCGGGTGGTTTGGAGGTGGGGTAGAGGGTGGTTTGGAGGTGGGGTAGCGGGTGGTTTGGAGGTGGGGTAGCGGGTGGTTTGGAGGTGGGGTAGCGGTGGTTTGAGGTGCTTAGGTCACGGTGGAAAGGCAGGAGGAAAGGCATTTAGGTGAGTGCGAACACTCACGCACACTCGCACACACGCATGCATGCACACACATGCACGCGCTCGCTCGCACGTACCCCCCCTACACACACACACATGCTTACACTCACACCCCACACACATACTCAGGCACAGAAGAGAGAGAGAGGAGAGAGAGAGAGAGAGAGAGAGAGAGAAGAGAGAGAGAGAGAGAGAGAGGCTCCTATTCATGTGCCTAGAAGTGCTCTTCACTATACAAATCAAGAAGTCGTTTTACATCTTGACCGTCAAATCTCGGACGTATCTCTCTTATACCGTACACTGCCGAACATTTCTGAGCACCACATCAGGCGCGTGTTTGTGTATGTCAGACCCGTTTGGCACCAAGACGGAATATGACAGACTGTGTGCGGAGTAGAGTTCTTCTATCCACTCCTCATCCCTTGGCTGCTGTACTTGACTGAATGCCGACTAGTGTGAATGGAGAGCAAGTACAATTTGGTTTACACTGTTAATGTTCTGATAGCTTTCACCTGAATCAACATAGCATGTCCCATTTGAAACCAGCCAAGTCAAACAGCGGTACTTGTTAACTCTGTCTGTCTGTCCCCACGACTGCGCAGTGTTACCACCGGCTTTTAATGTCCATCACATATGTCAGTAGCGGTTGGAGAATCAAAAAGAGGGTGGAGGAGAGCGTCGCGGGGGAATTCCGTAACATCATCGTTATCATAGTCGTCGTCGCCGTCAGCGATCATCATAACAAGGAAAAGGAAACCGACTTTTACGGCACATCAAATAGTGGTCTTATGGTGATCTCAGAGCAAAGGACACCATTCTTCTTTTTCTTCTTCTTCTTCTTCTTCTTCTTCTTCTTCTTCTTCCTCCTCCTCCTCCTCTTCTTCTTCTTCTTCTTCTCATTATTATTATTATATATTATTATTATTATTATTATTATTATTATTATTCATGAGGTTGTTGTTGTTGTTGCTGCTCTTCTTCTTCTTCTTCTTCTTCTTCTTTGGACACGTCCATGTACCTAATACATTCGTTTCAAAGCTTTTGAGGTCAACTGGTTCGTCGCGATCATCCGATCGCTTGGGAGATTTAGTAGCGGTCTCTGTTACGAAGACGTAGAGAAAGGGAGGCAAAGGAGGGACAATCTGGCTGGTACGGGAAAGGGGGAAGTTGGGGGGGGGGGGGGGGGTGTTGTCAGCATTTTCCGCAATAAGATGGAACACCTCTAACCAATCAATTCCCGGGAATAACATCTCTGCCGCAATGCAGTGTCTCCTTTGGCAGACATCTTCATGGAAACTTGACATGAATAGGTCGCTGTCGACCGATGACCGCGACCATTGTCACTGAGTAAGCCAGGCTGTGCTGAGAACAGTGGATAGAGGCTTGGGAATCAGAAATGTTGGGGGGTAAAGAGGGCGACCACACTCGGAGGGCCTTGACGATTGGACACGTAAAAGAAATATTTCCCGTAATTGAATATGAAATGAGGCAGGGAACAGTAAACATTATTTCCCGTGTCAGCAAAATCATAATGAAATAAGCTCTTATTAAAAAAAAAAGTATCATTTGAAACACACACAAAATAATCGATGTTCTTTTTCGACATCTGATGTTCCATAATTGTGGCTAGTGGTGATGTTGCGAACTTGGTGATATCCCCTCTGAGCTTGAAGTGAGCGATCCTTCTTTACTTATTTACATATATAACACCGGGGAAACGTCTGAACGGCGTTTTGACGGTCAGTTTGGTGTGTGTGTATGTGTGTGTGTGTTGTGTGGGGGGGGGGGGGGTGATAATGAGATTGGCATTGAACGGATGGGACAAAATGATGGACAACATTAATAGTTCACTTGCCTCCGTACATCCATCCTCCTCCCCTCATCTTTTTTTTTTCTTTATTTCTTTTCTGTGTTTCTGCCTTGCTGACCATCTCTCTCTCTCTCTCTCTCTCTCTCTCTCTCTCTCTCTCTCTCTCTCTCTCTCTCTCTCTCTCTCTCTCTCTTGCTTTCTGTTTTCGACGCAATCCTTTCTTCCCTCTGTCTCTACCACCGCCACCCCACCCCCCACCTCTCTCTCTCTCTCTCTCTCTCTCTCTCTCTCTCTCTCTCTCTCTCTCTCTCCCGTTTCCTTCCTTCTTTGTGCTCTCCTTCATTCAATCTGAACCGCTCTCCCTCTTCCTCTCTCTCTCTCTCTCTCTCTCTCTCTCTCTCTCTCTCGTTTTCATCGCTATCCCTTCTTTCTCTCGTCTTTACCACCTTCGTCCTCTCTCCCCCTGTTCTTTTTTCCATATCTCTTTTTGCCCCCCCCCCCCCCACCTCCCCCACCAATCTCTTTGTCTCTGTCTCTCTCGGTGCCTCTGTCTGTCTGTCCGTCTCTCTCTCCTCTCTCTCTCTCTCCTCTTCTCTCTCTTCTCTCTCTCTCTCTCTCTCTCTCTTCCTCTCTCCTCTCTCTGACACTGTGGTGACATACGACCCCAAGTACATCAGAGAGAGGAGAATAGGGGAACGTGGTGAACTCAATCAGAGCCAAGCGAGGTTGCCGCTGCTTTGTGGGCCGGGCACAGAAAGGAAGGGTTTGATCATGAGGCATGCCTGCCTCCGTCCCTAGTGCCAGGCCAAAGTTAATGGACATTTTCTTCAGACTGAACCGCTGGAGTCTCCCCCCTTTTTTTTTTTTTTTGTTTGTGGGTTGGTTGGTTTTTCCTTCCTTTGCTTTATGTTTCTTTGTTTTGTTCTTCGTTTCGTTTTGCGTTTGTTTCTTTCATTTATATGCATCTTTGCGTGTGTTTTTTTTTGTTTTTTTGTGCAGCTCTGTTTCCTTTTTTTAACTTGCCCCTTTCTCTCTGTTTCATCTATTAATGATAAATGAGGCAAAGGGAGTAAATGATCCCGCCAGCATCTCTTAACTTCCTTGTCCATGGCTTTTCTTATTCATTCAGTTGATCAATCATCCGGGCAAACGGTCAATCAGTCAGTCAATAATCCGTCCTTCATTAATAAACGATAAAGATAATTGACTTAATGAGTCAGGTGACAGCTTCACTTTTATCACGATGATCATAACATTAGTTCGTTGGACGCAAAATCTCTCACAGTTGACACAAACATTTTACAGCAGATTCCATGAAAACCTTGTTCAGAGATGTTCCACCCGATGCGATCTTTGTGAATTCTTGAAAGAGATTAACATTTTTCATCGGATCTAAGATTTTATAGTAGAAAGATTTTTAACAAAATTTCGGGTGGGTTTTTAAAAGATGTATTTTTAAAGAGTTGTGTGAATGAATGACTTGAGAGTTGACTTTAACGTGACAGCCCTGATATGTTTTTTTTTTTTTTTTTGCGGTCGGCTGGGCTATAAGCAACATTACCTTACTTTACCTCTCACAGTTCTGCAGCCTGGACTTGATAAATGATCTTAGATATTTCATGTTAGTCACTGCCTTTCTGGAGCTGTAGTTTAACTGAACACGATTATTTGTTTAGTAACTGCTTCGGTTTACATGAAATAATCAATGAACAACGTTTTTGTTTATACATTGTGTATGTTGTACCCAGATGGTTAGTTCATGGGTAACGCCTTCGGCTATTCTCGCCTCTCTTCTCCCCCATCCCCCTACCCCGTCCCAGCGTCAATTCCTCTTGCACCTCTTCTCCCCCTCAGACCTCTCGTCACCAACATCCCTATCATCCTCCCCGCCATCCTCTCTGCCTGTCTGTTTGTCTGTCTGTTTGTCTCTGTCTGTCTGTCTGTCTGTCTGTTTGTCTGTTTGTCTCTGTCTGTCTGTCTGTTTGTCTGGTTGTCTGTCTGTCTGTCTGTCTGTCTGTCTGCTCTCTCTCTCTCTCTTCTCTCTCTCTCCTCTCTCTCTCTGTGTTTCGCCATCTCTGTCTCTGTTTCTCTCTGTCTATCTCTCTGTTTCTGTCTCTGTCTGTCTGGCTCTTTATCTCTCTGTCTCTGTGTCTGTCTCTGTCTGTCTGTCTCTCTTTGTCTGTTTCGCCATCTCTGTCTCTGTCTATCTCTCTGTTTCTGTCTCTGTCTGTCTCTCTGTATCTGTGTCTGTCTCTGTCTGTCACTCTGTCTGTCCGTCTGTCTGTCTGTCTGTCTGTCTGTCTGTCTCTCTCTCTCTCTCTCTCTCTCTCTCTCTCTCTCTCTCTCTCTCTCTCTCTCTCTCTCTCTCTCTCTCTCTCTCCAACCAATAGCCGATTCATCCTCCCGCGGAGCAAACGTGATTGTGAAACTGCACTTTAAAACTTTCCAGCTACGTGATTGAAGCTCAAGGTCGAAACGAAAATCAATCCCACGATAAACGCCGGGATTTGCATTCGGATTTCCGAAGCTTAACGAACGTTGGGCCTACGGAAATGACGAACACTCACGGAAAATGGCGAAGCGATTGACCGAGCTTTGCTGAGAGCGTTGGCGGCAAAAGTCAGGGGTATCGACAGGCAGACAGAACAGTTCATTCCATGCTGGTTTTGCAGTAAACGCCGTTGGAACTGTATACATGTAACGTATTGAGCTGTGGACAGAGACACGGTGAAGAATATCATCTTGGCACAAGCAAATTGAGCTCTGTGTGTGTGTTGTGTGTGTGTGTGTGTGTGTGTGTGTGTGTGTGTGTGTGTGTGTGTGTGTGTGTGTGTGTGTGTGTGTATGTGTGTGTGGGTGGGTGGGCGTTAGGATATGCAGTGATTCATGAACGGCCATTGCTTTCTAACGGTCGTTATTGTACATGGAATCATTCATGCTCTATCTCTGTTTGCATGTTTGTCTGTTTACCTCCTCCGCCTTACATTGTTGACCCTCCCTTTCTGTCTGCGTCTGCCCCCTCCCACCTCTCTCTCGCCTCCCTCCCTTTCTCTCCTTTCTCTCTCTCTCCCCCCCCCCCCTCTTTTTCTGACGCATGCGCGCGCGCGCGCACACACACACACACACACCACGCACGCACGCACGCACGCACGCACGCACGCACGCACGCACGCACGCACACACACACACACACACACACACACACACACACACACACCACACACACACACACACAGGTGAAGTAGCGACAAACAACAACATGATGTCTAGCAGCGGGCTGTTGAAGTCGGATGCTGTTCCAACAGTGGAGTGGTGCTTTCCTGTTTGTGAAGGCTCTTCAAAACAGCAGCGTGAATTACGGCGTGCAATAAACATGCTGCTTTGAGAGAGAGAGAGAGAGGAGAGAGAGAGAGAGAGAGAGAGAGAGAGGAGAGAGAGAGAGAAACAGACAGACGGACAGAGATAGACAGATAGACAGACACAGACAGAGAGAGAGACAGAGACAGACAGACAAACAGACAGACAGAGACAGACAGACAGACACACCTACAGGCAGGCAGACGGACCAACGGACGGACGGACAGACGGACACACATACGGACAAGGAGAGAGAGACAGACACAGATTGATATACGGACGGACGGACGGACAGACGGACGGATAGAAAGACAGACAGACAGACAGACAGACACACGGACAGACATTTAGATACAGATGGAGACAGAGAACAAACAGACAGACAGATAGACGGACACATAAACGCAGGTAGAGACAGAGAACGGTGCGCTCCAGTGAGTTGCACGGAATCTTGACTTCCGAAAACTCGGTTAAAAAAAAAAAAAAAGTCGTTCTTTGAAATTGATCCTGCCATGATGCTGAGAATATTTCTAATGAACTTATCATGCCCGACAGATCTTTGAAGGTGATTTTTTGTTTGTTTGTTTGTGCTTCCTCTTCTTCTAGGTCTTCGACTCGATGGGTCACGAAATCATTACAGAATCATTTCCACTTAGTCACACATAAAAACCAGATAGCGTGTCGTGTCTTTGAACTGTCCTAATCATTCTCGTGCTGTTTGGGGGGAAAAAAATGAATGGCATTTTAAGCTGAGGAACGGAAGATAAGCAATTTTATTGTCACCTTGTAATTTGAAGAGGCCTCACATGAACAGCAGAACGACGAACATGCAGGCATACGTATATATATATATATATATATATATATATATATATATATATATATATATATATATATATATACATACATGGCACATACACACGAGCAAATGTACGTACGCACTTACACACGCACATAGACGCGTGGGCTGTTTGCATACAGACAAAGAGAGGACATAGAAAATGTAAAAGAAAACAAAAACAACATTATCAACAAAATGGGTCGAAGGAGACGAAGGAGAAGAGAAGGAGAGACAAAAGAAAGACAGAGCAGGAAGGAAAGATGAAAGAAAAGGAACACAGAAAGAGAGAAAGAAAGAATGACAGAAACGAAGATACAAAGAACGAGAGAGAGAGAGAGAGAGAGAGAGAGAGAGAGAGAGAGAGAGAGAGAGAGAGAGAGAGAGAGAGAGAATGATCGAGAACTATAGACATAATGAGATAAAAAAAAAAGAAAGAAGGAGAGAAAGGAAGAGAGAACGATAAGGAAAAAAAGGAACAAAAAAAAAAGGAGAGAAAGACAGGGGAAGAGGTAACAGACAAAAGAAAGAAAGAAAACAGGAGGGGAAAGCCAAAGGAAGAAATCATGGGAGAATGAGAGAACAAAATATGTCACGAGGAAGAAAAGAAGAAAAAAGAAAGAAAGAAAAAGAAGACACATATGAAACAGTTTGTTTCAAATATTATTCACATTTCCCTTAGCTCACTTTTGCCGTATTTAAATATATGTATCTTATTACTTCTGTTAGTTTATCTTTGTATCAAGCATTATTCATCTTCACCCTGAGCTCACTTTTGCAATGTTATGTCTATCTCTCTCTCTCTCTCTCCTCCTCTCTCTCTCTCTCTCTCTCTCTCTCTCTCTCTCTCTCTCTTTACCTTATCTTTGCAGTTCAAAGAAGAGTGAGTATAAATGCTTTATAAGTTTAGTTTTTGCACCTTAAAAAAAAAAAATCCCATCTTTGTCACCTGAGCTTATTTTCTCAGTTTGGAACGTCAGCACTTTCAAGTTTCCTCATAGCATTCGTTTACAATGTTAATTTAGTGATTCTAGTTCTCATCTACATTTCCCGGACCTATATTGCCGTGTGAAACAGCTGTCATTTCCTTCATATTTCTCCGTTACCTAATATTTTTCAGCACTAGACATATCAGTGCTTTCATCTTCTACCTTTTAGATTATTCACTTCTTATCTTTTTTGGAAAGAAGTCAGTTCTTTCATGTTCGGTCTAAGTATATCTTTGAATGTAACGCATTCAAGTGTGAGTGCACGAGCGCGTGCCGCTGTGTGGTGTGGTGTGTGTGGGTGTGGTGGTGTGTGTTTGCGTGGTCGTGCGTGCGTCGTGCGTGGTGTGTGTGTGTGTGTGTGTGTGTGGTGTGTGTGTGTGTGGTGTGCGTGGTGTGTGTGTGTGTGTGTGTGTGTTGTGGTGTGTGTGCGCGCGCGCGCGCGCGTGCGCCCGCGCGCCGCGTCGCGCGTGCCTGTGTGTGTGTGTTGTGTGTGTGTGTGTGTGTGTGGTGGGGCGTGTGTGTGATGTGTGGTGTGTGTGTGTGTTGTGTGGTGTGTGTTCGGCAGCGTATGTTGCTGTTGCACGCACGCACGCACGCGCACGCACGCACACACACACATACACATACACATACGCGCCCGCGCGCGCGCGCGCACACACACACACCACACACACACACACACACACACAACTCTCACTCTCTCACATCCATCCCTCCTCTCTCTCTCTCTCTCTCTCTCTCTCTCTCTCTCTCTCTCTCTCTCTCTCTCTCTCTCT
>CM065722.1:77113303-77115803 GCA_033310375.1 Conus canariensis | reverse complement strand
CTGCACTGCAACTACACTACATACAGCACTGACGACACTACACACACTCACTGACTGCACGCACGCACGCACACACTACACGACGACACACACACGAAGCAGAGAGAAGAAGTAAAAGATATGTATAGAGATATGATGATGGAGATGATGATCAATAAAACAAAAATCAATGACTGTACAATGCAATGAACGACAGACATTACACGCATGTGCAAATTGCTTGATACAGACAAACTGATGTAGTGAGGGATGTTATGAATGATGATGATGAATGATGATGATGATGATGATGATGATGATGATGATGATGACTGTGACGCGACGCGACGACGATACGACGATGATATGATAAATGAATCATGAGCATGATCAGATGATGATACATTAAAGATGTGCAAACTGATAGACACTGAGTATATGAGGATAAGATTTCATGTCTGTGTTGCAGGTATGTATCAAAGGCTTGAATCAATGGCAATACCAACGAGGGTAATATCGTGAGTAACTGACATGGGGAATGAAATTGCATGGAAACAACATAACAAGAAAGAAAGAAACAAACAAAGATAGAAAACAAAAAGAAACAAACAAAATAACAAGTGTCTCTCTGTGTGACTTTGGGTCAATTTTTTTGTACTTTGCCTCACTGCTTTGTTTTTGTATTCCCCCCCCCCTCTCTCTCTCCTCTCTCTCTCTCTCTCTCTGTCTCTGTCTCTGTCTCTCTCTGTCTCTCTCTCTGTCTCTCTCTCTCTCTCCTCTCTCTCTCTCTCTCCATGTCGAGTATGTCTGGCTGCCTTGCTCTCTCTCTCTTTCTGTCTGTCTGTCTCCATATTAGATTGTCTGACTCTCCCTCGGTCTGTTTGTCTCTCTGTCTGTCTGTCTGTCTATCTCTCTGTCCGTCTGTCTGCATGTCAGTCTCTCCTCTCTCTCTCTCTCTCTCTCTCTCTCTCTCTCTCTCTCTCTGCATGTCGAGTTTGACTGCCTTGTTTGTTTGTCTGTCTGTCTGTCTGTCTGTCTGCATGTCAGTCTCTCTCTCTCTCTCTCACTCTCTCTCTCTCTCTCTCTCTCTCTCTCTCTCTCTCTCTCTCTCTCTCTCTCTCCACACACACACTCTGTCGGCTCTGTTTTCATGATGTTCCCCACCTGTTCGTCTCGCTGTGTTCAAACACTTGGCAGAGACCTAACCCCATCCAAAATAAGAGGGGAGACGATGGGGTTAAAGAAAAAAAAAAAAAGAAAAAAAAAAGAAAACCAAACCAGGTAAGCAATGTAGTCAGGTGGGTGGGCTACCCCCCCTCCTCCCCTCCCCCCCCCCTTTCTTGCGTATACAAGAAAGATGATAAATATCGGGGAGTCTGAAAACAAAGTGTGCAGGGGCGGATTTATCGTGATCGGGGGTGGGGGTGGGGGGTGGGGGTGTTGGATCTTCCACATCCTCAGCGTACACCTCCTCCTCCTCCTCCCTCTCCCCTCCCGCTCCCTACCCCACGCACCTTACCCCTCCACCACCCCTACCTATCCTTCCCTCTTCTCTCCCCGAGCTGTTTATTCATGCGGTTTATGAGTAGGCGCTATCCAAGGTCACAGTGAGCTGGACAGGCAGCCGAACAGGAAGCGCGATCAGAACTTCTTTGGCAGTTCAGCAGAGAGTGTCGGAGTAGCTGCATGCTGCTTTCCCGTCCTCCCTCTTTCCCTGTCCGCCATACCCCCTCCCCCCCCCCCCCACACACACACACCCCATGACACTTCATTCAACACGTTCTCGGGTCGGTTTAAGTTTTTGTTTAATGTTGTTTGTTTGTTTGTTTGTTTACTCGTTCGTTTGTTGTGTGTTTGTTTCTTGTTTGCTGCTTCATTGTTTGTTTGTGATCTTTTCCAGTTCGTAGTGTCAGGTGCCAGAACATGTTTCAGTCTTGGTTGATGATATTACTTTTAATGCAAGAAGAATGAGACAGAGTTGATGATATAATGAGAAAGAAAGAGAGAAGAAAGAAGAGAAGAAGAAGCAAGCAAGAACGCAAGAAGCAAGAAGAAGAAGAAGAAGAAGAAGAAGCAAGAAGCAAGAAGCAGAAGCAGAGAAGAAGAAGAAGAAGAAGCAAGCAAGAAGAGAAGAAGAAGAAGAAGAAGAAGAAGAAGAAGAAGAAGCAAGCAAGCAAGCAAGCAAGCAAGAAGCAAGAAGAAGCAAGAAGAGAAGAAGAAGAAGAAGAAGAAGAAGAAAGCAGAAGAAGAAGAGAAGAAGAAGAAGCAGAAGAAGAAGCAAGAAGAAGAAGAAGAAGAAGAAGAAGAAGAAGAGAAGAAGAAGAAGCAGAGAAGAAGAAGCAAAGAAGAAGAAGAAGAAGCAGAAGAAGAAAGAAGAAGAAGAAGAAGAAGCAGAAGAAGAAGAAGAAGAAGAAGAGAAGCAGAAGAAGAAGCAGAAGAAGAAGCAGAAGAAGAAGAAGCAGAAGAAGAAGAAGCAGAAGAAGAAGCAGAAGAAGAAGCAGAAGAAGAAGAAGCAGAAAAG
>CM065722.1:77090803-77093303 GCA_033310375.1 Conus canariensis | reverse complement strand
CCCTCTCTCTGCGCGCTTGTGTGTGTGTGTGTGTGTGTGTGTGTGTGTGTAAGAGAGAGAGAGAGAGCGAGAGAGAGAGAGAGAGAGAGAGAGAGAGAGAGAGAGAGAGAGACATCAGCGCTCATGACCTGCACACAGAATGGGGTAGATACATGAACAATAGAAGAGACGGCACACAATACCCAACATGTGGTATGGATGAAACTCATTTTCTGAATAGCTGCTCTGCATACAAACTGTCGCGATTGAAGCTAACGTGTAACTATCAAAAGAACCAAACTTGCTCAAACTGTGCCCCAGTGAAATGCTAGTCAGTTGCGACCTACACATTTTGTATTGCAAAATATGTTCATGGTTACATGGATATGAAAATAAGAATGGCTCCCTGTATTGGCCCACGAGATGAGTTTCATCTTCGATCGCACCACATATTGCACATTTTTCTGCCTTTTTCTTCGAGTGTGTGTATTTGATTATTTCAGGAATAATGATTTCTCATAATTCCGTGCTATGCGTATAGACCCTTTAAGGGTTCTCGTGTCAGTTAAAGTCTGAGTCTTCGTCACACACACACACACACACACACACACACACACACACACACACACACACACACACACACACACCACACACACACACACACACACACACACACACACACACAACACACACACTTAAACCAAAGAGACTGCAATGAACGAAATTGCTCCCTGCTCCTAAGTAGTACATTGTGACGTTGGTTTGTACCTTTGGCAGCCTAGCTAATGGCACCACTGCCTTTCACTGGGGAGTAGTACTTTGTGACGTTGGTTTCTTCATTTGGCAGCCTAGCTAACGGCACCACTGCCTTTCACTGGGGAGTAGTACTTTGTGACGTTGGCTTTGTTCCTTTGGCAGCCTAGCTAATGGCACCACTGCCTTTCACTGGGGAGTAGTACTTTGTGACGTTGGTTTCTTCATTTGGCAGCCTAGCTAATGGCACCACTGCCTTTCACTGGGGCTGGGCTGGGCCGGGTCTTTGGCCGGAGGCTGCTCATGATCTGCGGTCTGGCGTGACTCTGTGTGTGTGTGTGTGTGTTGTGTGTGTGTGTGTGTGTGTGTGTGTGTGTGTGTGTGTGTGGGGTGTGTGTGTGTGTGTGTGTGTGTGTGTGTGTGTGTGTGTGTGTGTGTGTGTGTGTGGAAGAGTCGGAAAATGTAAGGTTGTGGATGTGTGTAGGATGAGGGGTGGGGAGGACGGAGAGAGAGAGAGAGAGAGAGAGAGAGAGGAGGGTATGGTGTTGTGGGTGGGTGTGTGTGTGGTGTGGTGGTGTGTGTGTGTGTGTGTGTGTGAGAGAGAGAGAGAGAGAGAGAGAGAGAGAGCGAGAGGGAGTGAGACGTGAGAGAGAGAGAGAAAAGGAGAGAGAGAGAGAGAGAGAGAGAGAGAGAGAGAGAGATCGTGTGTGTGTGTGTGTGTGTGGTGTGTGTGTGTGTGTGTGTGGTGTGTGCTGTGTGTGTGTGTGTGTGCGTGCTTGTATGCGTGTGTGTGTGTGTGTGTGTGTGTGTGTGTGTGTGTGTGTGGTGTGTGTGTGTGTGTGTGTGCATTCGAAATGAGAGGGGTCCGTCGGGAGCGGTGGGGACGCAGGAATAGGGTAAAGTAGTGGGCGTGCGGAGAGGGTGGGGTGGTGATGGAGATCAAGTGGTTTGTCAAATCTCTGTTTCAAGCCTCCTGATTTCCATTCTATTATTTTTTTTTTTTTTATTCTGCGTATCTTCCACCCACCCCCTCTTTTTAATTTTTTTTTTTTTACTTCTCTTCTTAAATCACCCTTCAACCCATTTTTTCCCTCTCAGCGATTTTCTTTGTTCTCTCTCTCTCTCTCTCTCTCTCTCTCTCTCTCTCTCTCTCTCCCTCTCTCTCTCTCTCTTCTCTCTCTCTCTCTCTCTCTCTCTTCTGTCTTCTTGTTTTGTCTCTCTCTCTCAGTTTCTGTTTTCTTTCTGTGTTTTCTTCTTTCTTTCCTTCTCTCTCTCTTCTCTCTTCTCTCTCTGTCTCTCTGTCTCTCTGTCTCTCTCTGTCTCTCTCTGTCTCTCTCGTCTCTCTCTCTCTCTCTTCTCTCTCTCTCTCTCTCTCTCTCTCTCTCTTAGTTTCTGTTTTCT
This sequence comes from Conus canariensis, assembly GCA_033310375.1. NCBI lineage: Eukaryota > Metazoa > Mollusca > Gastropoda > Neogastropoda > Conidae > Conus > Conus canariensis. The sequence goes on along the minus strand of CM065722.1, from coordinate 77,091,170 downwards.
TCTGTGTTTTCTTCTTTCGTTCCTCTTGAATTCCCCACTTGCAGAGCGGAAGTGTTGTGCGGACTGTATGGTCCTTGCCCTGTGCTGCGGAGGAGAAGCAGTGCCAGAGCAACGATTTATGACAGCACTAAATGAATGCTGAATGGCTGCAGGAGGTCCTCCTGGCCCTCTGCCTTTCGTCCTGCTTTAAGCACTGACCTCCCCCTCCTCCTCCTCCTCTTCCTCCTCCTCCAACTCCTCCTCCTCTTCCTCCTTCTTCTCTGTATCCTCTTCGTCTTCTCTCTGCTCCGCCCTCTTCTCCTTCTCCTTCTTCTTCTCCTTCTTCTTCTTCTTCTTCTTCTTCTTCTTCTTCTTTTTTCTTCTTCTT
>CM065722.1:77068303-77070803 GCA_033310375.1 Conus canariensis | reverse complement strand
CTACCCTGCAGGCGCCGCTCACCGTAACTACCCTGCAGGCGCCGCTCACCGTAACTACCCTGCAGGCACCGCTCACCGTAACTACCCTGCAGGCGCCGCTCACTGTGTCTATCCTGCTGGCGCCGCTCACAGTGACCACCATGCAGGCGCCCCTCGCCATGACTACCGTGCAGGCGCCCCTCGCCATGATTACCGTCCAGCTGCCGCTCACCATGACAACCCTGTAGCCGCCGCTCACCGTGTGTTTCAACAGACGTCCCCTCACCGTGTGGGGCGGCGCTACAACATCTACTCGCGGTCATCAAACAGAAGAAACGACAGTCACAATTTAGACCAAGTAAATCAGTTCTGTGATTCAAGTCTTGGTCACCAAAATATAAATGTTGACCTGTTTCCCGGACATCCAACTCCCTTTCCAGCCTGCCTCTCTGTTACTCAGCAGACTGCTTTCCCCCTCGGATGCCCCACCCCCAAATTAATTCTCTTATTTAGTAGGGGTTCGGATTGCATGCTATTCCACTCATTAGCAATCATCAGGACTTCCCTGCAACTTGAGTGTCTATTGTGAGCCATGAAATGACCAATGCACTTAGTTGAACTATAATTATTCTGAACTGATTATTTCCGTATCCTCTCTATTTCACGTGGTAATTCTGTATATCTCCAGGTAGCGCTGCTTCCCTCCATTCACTAATGTCAACCAATGTGAATGTATCAGACTGGCCCGTCAATGACGGTCTGCGCATAGGTCACCTAAATATTTGTCATCTCGTAAACAAAATGTCTGACGTATCAAAAATAATTCATAATAATCATAAACCTTTCCATGTCTTTGGATTTTCTGAGGCATGGACAAACAGCCGCGTTGGTGACAATTCTATATCCATTCCTGGATACTCAATAGTCCGGAGAAATCCTGAAAATATTCTTGAAACAGGTATTGCTGTCTACGTCCAAAAAGATGTCCCATACAAAATTCGTAACGATCTTTGTCACAAAAATATTGAAATAACGTGGCTTGAAATTCAGTCAAAAAGTAAGACATTAGCGTCAATTCTTGTCGGATTTGTATACAGACATCCTAAAAGTAAGTCCAGCTGGTATAACGATTTTTGTGAGATGATGGACACAGTATGGCTTTTGAAAACAGAAATACTATTATTGGGAGATTTCAATATAGATCTGTTTCAGTCTTGTTCTCAATGGTCCAACATTGCTAATTCATATAATCTTCATCAGTGCATTTCTTTACCGACTAGAGTACTTCAAAATCTAATACCCTTATAGACCACATATATTCGTCGAACATTGCTGCACTTACAGAAATATGTGTACCGCCTACTGGTGCAAGTGACCACAATGCTGTTTGCGTAACTTGGAACAAAAAAGGTTTTAAAGTTCCAAAAGCAAGTCATTTGGTAATCACATTTCGTTCATTCAAAAACTTCAACTTACACGCTTTTCAATCTGATCTCATTTCCTCGCCTTTTGCAAACATCTACAGCTACACTGATCCAGATGATGCCCTTGCCTTTTGGACGAGAACCTTTCTGAATATTGTCGACAAACACATCCCATTGATCCAGAGGCGAGTCAAATCAGATATCCTGCCTGTCTGGCTCACTCAGGATGTTCTGAATGCCATGGACGAGAGGGACAATTTAAAAAGTGTAGGCTCTGACAAAGAGTATAAGAGAAAACGCAACATTGTGAAGTACATGATTAGAAAGTCTAAATGTGATTCTTTCAGAAAGTTGGTCCAAAATAAAAACAACGGAGCCTCTATTTGGAAAGCTATTAATAAACTTACCGGACCGTGTTCATCAAGACAGGAATGTTCCATTCCAGTAGAAACACTAAATGATCATTTTGCCAATATTGGTAACAAGCTAAACATAGGGAAAGATAAAACTAGCATTTTTGACACTGCGAATTTACAGAAATTTTGTGATGCAAGAAATATGCACGCAAAGTTTTCTATCCCCCTAATATCTGTTAATGAAGTGTTTTTATATCTATCAACTTTGAAAAATAAAAGTTCATACAGCTTTGATGGAATCAGTCCCAAGATATTAAAACTATCTGTACCATATATTGTAGATTCTCTTACATACCTCTTTAATCTATGTTTATCTAAACATTATTTTCCAGAAGCATTTAAACATGCAAAAATTATCCCTCTGCACAAAAAAGGGAATTTAGATGATCCAAATAACTACAGACCAATTTCGCTGCTATCGTCCGTCTCAAAGCCATTAGAACGTCATATCCATCACCATCTATCATCTTTTATTGAGAAACATAAACTGTTGTATATCAATCAGTCAGGATTTAGGAAACTACATTCATGTGAAACGGCTTTGTGTCGGATCACAAATTTGTGGCTAAAAGATATCAACAACAGGAAAGCAGTTGGTGTAGTTTTTATTGATTTAACAAAGGCTTTTGATTTAATTAATCACAATATACTGCTAAAAAAGCTTAATGTTTACGGCGTCGA
>CM065722.1:77058303-77063303 GCA_033310375.1 Conus canariensis | reverse complement strand
GGGAAATGGAGTCAGAACTAATGTTAACTCCGAGGGACAAATCCCCCTGTACCGAAACGGCCCGGCGGAGATTCGAACCAGCAGCCCTTGGATTACGAGTCCGGCGCTCTACCAACTGAGCTATTCCGGCCCCCCGTTCATTGTACTGTTTGATTTGCTGTAGACCCACATAGACGAGTGAATAGATATAAACCACCTGTACATATTAATTCATCTTCTGGTAGTAGTAGTAGCAGCAGTAGTAGTAGCAGTAGTAGTAGTAGCTATAGTAGTAGTAGTAGGAATAGTAGTGGTACTAGTAGCGGTGATGGTCGTGGTAGTGGTGATTTTTGTTTATTTCTTTATCTATTTTAAATCAAATGACAGGACCCAAACTCTCCAGGAGCTACCCTGTTATCTCCCCCCCCCCCACCCCACCCCACCCGCCCACCTCTGCTCAAACTGTTGCATGACGAAAGGTCATTCACCTTCCCACGACAATACCCCCCTACCCCTACTCCCCCCCCCCCCCCCCCCACACACACACACACCTCTTACCGCCCTATACCCCCACACCCAACTCCACATCCCAAACCAAAACCACTCATCACTTCCCTATCCACCCCCACTCGCCCTTCCCCCCCACTCTACCCCCCTCCCCTACCCCCCCCCCCCCCCCCCCCCCCGTCCATGGTCCTCAGGGTAAATTTGGGCGAGGGGGTGGACTTGTCAAGCGCAACCCCTACCCCCCCCCCCCCCCCCCAGTCCGTCAGTCAGTCCGTCGGTCAGTCCACACCGTACATCCTGGCCCGGGCCGGGTCCTAAGCTGATGCTGCAGAGGGTTGGAAGAAAGAAAGGCGGGGGACGGGGTAAGGGTGGGGGTTGGGGGGTTGGGGGGGGGGGGGGACCTGAGAGGGACCGGAGATTGAACTGATTAATGCAAGCATCGTCTCTGGGCAACAGAATTAAAGTTGGGAGGAAGAAGGCGGGAGAGAGAGAGAGGAAGCTGGGGTGGGGTGGTGGTGGAGGTAGGTGGGAAGGAGCCGGAGGGAGAGAGTGCAGGAAGGGTTGTGGGGATGGGGGGGGGGGCCCCCCGGTGAGAGAAGAGAGAGAGAGAGAGAGAGGAATTATATGTAACAGCGCTGCGCATCATGCTTCCAAACCCCCCCCAAAAAAAAAAAACCCCCCCAAAAAAAAAATTTTCCCCCCCAAAAAAAGGCCCCCCCCCCAAAAAAAAAACCCAAAAAAAAAAAAAACAACCCCCCAAAAAAAATTTTGGGGGGAAACCCCCCCAAAAAACCCCCCAAAAAAAAAAAAAAAAATTTAAAAAAAAAGGGGGGGGAAAAGGGGGGGGGAAAAAAAAAAAAAGACAGAACCCAAAAAAAAAAAAAAAGGGGGCCCCCCCCGGGGGGGGGGAAAAATTTTTAAAAAAAAGGGAAAAAATTTTAAAAAAACCCCCCCCCCCCCCCCCCCCAAAAAAACCAAAATTGGAAAAAAACCCCCCCAAAAAATTTTAAACCAAAAAACCCCCCCCAAACCCTTTTAAAAACCCCCCCCCCCCCCCTTTCCCCCCCCTTTTTCCCCCCCCCCCCCCCCTTTTTTTTTTTTGGGGGGGGGGGGAAAAAAGGGGGGGGGGGGGGGGGGGGGGGGGGGGGGGGTTTGGGGGGGGGGGGGGGGGGGGTGGGGGGGGCCCAAAAAGGGGGGGGGGGGGGGGGTTTGGGGTTTTTTTTAGGGTTTTTTTTTTTCCCCCCTTTTTTTTTTTGGGGGCTTTGGGCCGTTTTGGGGGGGGGGGGGGGTTTTTTTTTTTTTTTTTTTTTTTTTAAAACCCCCCTTTTTTTTTTTTTTTTGGGGGGGGGGGGCCCCTTTTTTTTTTTTTTTTTTTTTTTCCCTTTAAATTTTTCTTTTTTCTTTTTTTTTTTTTTTTTTTTTTCCCCCCCCCCCTTTTTTCTTTTTTTTTTTTTTTCCTTTTTTTGGTTTTTTTTTCCCCCCCCCCATTTTAAAAAATTTTTTTTTTTTTTTTTTTCCCCCTTTTTCCTTTTTTTTTTCCCCCCCCCCCCCCCCCCCTTTTTTTTCCCCCCTTTTTTTTTTTTCTATTTTTTTTTCCTTTTTCCCCTTTTTTTTCCCCCCCCTTTTTTTCCCTTGTTTTTTTTTTTATTTTTTGGGGTTTTTTTTCCCCCTCCCCCCTTTTAAAAAAAAGAAAAAAATTTAAAAAACCCCCCGGACAACAAACCCCCCCTAAACCCCCCCCCCCCCCCAAAAAACCCCCCCCCCCCCCCCCCCCCCCCCCCAAACCCCCCTTTTTCCCCCCCCTTTTTTAAAAAATTTTTTCCCAAAAATTTTCCCCCCCCGGAAAACCCCCCCCAAAAATTTTAAAACCCCCTTTTTTTCCCCCCCCCCTTTTTTTCCCCCCCCCCCCCCCCCCCCCTTTCCCCTTTTTTTTTCCCCCCCCAAAAAAAAAAAAACAAAAAAAACCCCCCCGGGGGGGGGGAAAAAAAAACCCCCCCAAAAAAAAAAACCCCAAAACCCCCAAACCCCCCTACCAAAACCCAATTTTTAAAAAAAACCCCCCCAAAAACCCCCCCCCAAAAAAAAAAACCCAAAAAAAAAACCCCCAAAAAAAACCCCCAAAAAAACCCAAGGGGGGGGGGGGAAGGGGGCCCTTTGGGGGGGGGAAAAAAAAAAAAATTCCCCCCCCTCCCCTTTTTTTTTCCCCTTTTTTTAACCAAAAAAAACCCCCCCCCGGGGGGAAAAAATTTTTTTTTTTTTTGGGGGGGGGGGTTTTTTTTTTTTTTTGGGGTTTTTTTTTTTTTTTTTTTTTTTGGGGGGGGTTTTCCCCCCCGGGGGGTTTTTTTTTTTGGGGGGGGGGGGGGGGGGGGGGGGTTTTTTGGGGCCCCCAAAAAAAAAAAAAAAAAAAAAAGGAAAAAAAAGGAAAAAAAAAACCTTTAAAAAAGGGGGGGGGGAAAAAAAAATTTTTTTTTTTTTTTTTTTTCTTTTCCCCCTTTTTTTTTTTTGGGGGTAAACCCGGGGGGAAAAAAAAGGGGGGGGTTTGGGGGGTTTTTTTTTTGGGGGGTTTTGGGGGGGGTTTTTTTTCCCCCGGGGAAAGAAAAAACCAAAAAACCCCCCTAAAACTTTTCCCATTTTTTTTTTAAATTTTTTGGGGGAAAATTTTTTAATTTTTTTTTTTTTGGGGGGAAAAAAGGGGGGCAAAAATTTTCCGGGGTTTTTGGGGGGGGGTTTTTTTTTTAATTTTTTTTGGGGGGGCCCCCGGGGTTTTTTTTTGGGGGGTTTTTGGGGTTTTTGGGGGGGGGGGGGGGGCCCCCCCCCCAAAATTTTTCCCCCCCTTTGGGGGGTGGGGTTTGGCGGGGGTGGGGGTTTTTTTTGGGGGGGGGGGGGCCCCCCCCCCCCCAAAAAAAAACAAAATCCCCCCCCAAAAAAACCAAAAAACCCCCCCCCCAAGAAAAGGGACCGGGCCCCCAAACCCCCCCGGCCCCCCCCGGGGGGGGGGGAAAAAAAACCCCACGAAAACCCCCCCCAAAAAAAAACCCCCCCCCCCAAAAAACAAAAAAAATTTTTCCCCCCCCCAACCCCCCCCCCAAAAAAAAAACCCCCCAAAGGACCTTTTTTTTTTCCTTCCCGGGGTTTTTTTTTTTTTTTCCCCCCAAAAATTTAAAAAAGGGGGGGAATTTAAAGGGGGAAAATTTTGGCGGTTTTCCCCTTTTTTTTTAAAAAAAAAAAAAAGGGGGGAAAATTTGGGGGGGAAAAAAAAAAAAAAAAAAAAAGGGGGGGGGGGGGGGGGGGGGGGGGGGGGGGGGTTTTTTTTTGGTTTTTTTCGGAAAAAAAAATTTTTTGGGGAAAAAAAAATTTTTGGGTTTTTTTTGGGAAATTTTCCCGGGGGGGCCCAAAAAACCCCTTTTTTTTTTTAAAAAAAACCCGGGGCCCCCAAAATTTAAAACCCCCCCCCTTTTTCCCCCTTCCTTTTTTTCCCCCCCCCAAAAACCCCCCCCCCCCCACCCCTTTTTTTTCCCCCCCCCCCCCTTTTTTTTTTAAAATTTTCCCCCCCCCCCCCCCCTTTTTTTTTTCCCCCCAAAAACCCCCCGTTTTTTTTCCCCCTTTTTTTTTTTTTTCTTTTTTTTTTTCCCCTTTTTTTTCTTTTTTTCCCCCTTTTTTTTTTTTTTTTTTTTTTTTTTTTTTTCCCCTTTTTTTTTTAAATTTTTTTCCTTTTTTTCCCCCCCCCCTTTCCCCCCCCCCTTTTTTTTTTTTTCTTAAATTTCCCCCCCCCCCCCCCAACCCCAACCCCCCTTTTTTTTTTTTTTTCCCCCTTTTTTTTTTTTTCCTTTTTTTGGGATTTTTTCTTTTTTCTTATTTTTCTTTCCTTCCTTTCTTCATCTTTCTTTCTTTCTGTGTTTCCTTCCTTCCTCCCTCCCCCTCCCCTCCTTCTCCTCCCTCCTCCTCCTCTCTTCTTCATCATCATCATCTCATCATCATCATCCACATCATCATCATCATCATCATCATCATCATCATCTTCTTCTTCTTCTTTTCTTCTTCTTCTTTTTCTTCTTCCTTCTTCTCTTCCTTCTTCTTCTTCTCGTGTTGAGTTGGGATTACACGTCGTTTCTATCCTCGTGGTAAGTGCTGAAGATGTCTGCGCAGGGAAAGGAGGGGGAGGGGGGTGGGGTGATCGTGATCTGTTTTCTGTTTTGTTCCTTCATTTTCGTGTGCTTACATTGTGTTTACTTTTGGCGTCGTTTCGTCGTCTTCAGTTTTCCGTTTCTCTTTATACCACCCCCCCCCCTCCCCCCCTCTCCCCCCCCTCCTTCCTCCACATACTTTCTCTCCGTTTCCCCCCTTTTTTTTTTTTCATCTTTTTCTTTTCTTCTCTCACTGCACAGTACACAGCAGTACAACCGCGTTGAAACATATCTTTGCCTTTCACATGCGCATACTCGCCCACACACGTGTACATAAAATACATTTGCACGCATGGAAGCAAATAGACGTGGCATGGGCGTGCTCACGCG
>CM065722.1:77043303-77045803 GCA_033310375.1 Conus canariensis | reverse complement strand
TAGACACCTCTCTTACAGCTGTGGGTTGTTGCACGAGCGCGAAGCGCATGCAAGCCACACAAATGCTTTCGGGATCATGTTTTACTCACAAGACTAACACACTGTTGTCTATGCGCTCTACTTTCGGAAGCGCTTTGTCTCTGCAGATTTTCTCTGTGACATCACTGACTCCGGGGCAGCATACGGGCTGAAAATGACGGTAGAGTGGGGGTCGATGATGAGTAAGGAAGAAGGAGTATTGGGTGAGGATGAAGGGTCGCACGTGTGTTGACGATAACAGCCACGATTCCCTTTAGTGTCAGTGTTCAGGAAATCAATAATGTTAAGAGCACGGTAGTGGCTCACCCTGTTTTGTTTTTGTTTTTTTTTTTGTCCCCGGTAGAACAGAGAGAGAGAGAGAGAGAGGGAGAGAGAGAGAGAGAGAGGGAGAGAGAGAGAGAGAGAGAGAGAGAGAGAGAGAGAGAGAGAGAGAACACAGACTGACGTATTCTGGGAAGTGCTGACCAACAGAATCTGATCCAAGTATCAGCTAAACAATTCCCCCCCCCCCTCTCTCTCTCTCTCTCTCTCTCTCTCTCTCTCTCTCTCTCTCTCTCCCCGCACCTCGGAAAGTTCGTGAAGGATGCGAATGCCCCTGAAATCTCTAATTACTTGTCGCGTGTGATCCATTTGGCGCTGTGTGTTCTGTATCCATGTCGGCCAATGTTGACGACCGTTGCTGACCTGAAGCCGAGGCAGGCTGGCCAAAGGATGTAACGTCTTCAGTGCTGTTGCTGCTGCTGTTCACGCATCAACTCTCTGCTCCTAGCTTGCAGAGCCAGCGTTTTGGGTTAATCTGTTGATAACCAGATTCTTTGGTGACGTGATGGAGGTGCAGGGACGGGGATCTCTTTGTACAGAGCTGGATGGATGGATGGGTGGGTGGAGGGGGTGTGTGTGTGTGTGGGGGGGGGGGGGGAGTTTAAGTTTCTTTGCGGGGGCTTTCAGTGGACAGAAAGTTGTTTAGAGGAAGACGGGGTGTGTGTGTGTGTGTGTGTGTGTGTGTGTGTGTGTGTGTGTGTGTGTGTGTGTGTGTGTGTGTGTGTGAGGGAGAGAGAGAGAGGGAGTGAGGCTGGGGTGGAGTTGAGTTAGGGGCAGAACGTATTCACTAAATAAACTACACTCGGCAGCTAAGAAAGTTTGCCCGCTGAGGGAGGTGATTGGGGGCTGGGGGTGGGGGTGAGCTGGTGGTGGGGTGTGGGGGGGGGGTTCTTTGGTAGGAAGTGTTGTAGAACTTTTTCTCCTCTCGTTTAGCAAATGAAAGACGCTTGCCAAGAGTGTTGTTTAGGAAAGGTGAATATGGGGGGAACGGAGCGGATGTGGTAGCTATTCGTGGTGTGTGTGTGTGTGTGCGTGTGTGTGTGTGTGTGTGTGTGTGTGTGTGTGTGTGTGTGTGTGTGTGTGTGTGTTGTGTGTGTGCGTGTGGAAGCATGTGTCTCTCTTCCTCTGTGTGTGTGTGCGTGCGTGCGTGCGTGTGTGTGTGTGTGTGTGTGTGTGTGTGTGTGTGTTATGTGTGTGTGTGTGTGTGTGTGTGTTGTGTGTGTGTGTGTGTGTGTGTGTGTGTGTGTGTGTAGGAGTAGGTAGGTAGGGGGTGGGTATGGGAGGGGAAGGTGAGTTGACAAGCAGAAGGGTGGGGTGCAAGTGAAGAGGACGCAGTCAGGACAATGTCTGCGATATTTTCCTTCTGGCGTGCTTCTCTGAAGATGTCATTTTGTTTTTTGTTTGCACGGAAGGCGTTGGTTCACGTGCTCTCAGGCGATTACTGTTTTGTTTGTTTGTTTGTGTGTTTGTTTGTTTGAATGGGTTCAGAAGTGGTATTAGCAAGATGGGTGAAGGAGAAAAAGGGCTTGGAAGAGTACCAGAACTCTCGAACCTTCCCCCCTTCACCAGCGTCCCTACTTTACTGTATCCGCACATGCGATTGACAGAAGGACGCCAAAGATACAGAGAAATAAACCAAAACAAACAAACAAAAACAGTTTCCTGATGATCCGGACGTGAACAGGATTCCTGGCGTCCCTAACCTGCAACTGAGAGAAGACGAGAGCGTATATAAGAACAGTTTGCCATTTTGTTTGGCATTAGTAAGGTTTCCATCGACATGATTGAAGACGGGGCGGGTGGGGGAAAGCGAATGATGTAGGTAGAGTGGTGTGTGTGTGTGTGTGTGTGTGTGTGTGTGTGTGTGTGTGTGTGTGTGTGTGTGTGTGTGTGTGTGTGTGTGTGTGTGTGTGTGTGTGTGTGTGTGTGTGTGTGTGTGTGTGTGGTTGTGTGTGTGTGTGTGTGTGTGTGTGTGTGTGTGTGTGTGTGTGTGTGTGCGCGCGCGTTCTTTTATTTCTTTATAATTTTGTTTTCCTCCGCCGACTTGTTTGAATCCGATTCCCGACGACTGTACTGTCCTGCCTGTTAGGGGCGGAAGAGAGGATGCCTGTCTGGAACCATGTGGCATGCGACGGGGGCG
>CM065722.1:77030803-77038303 GCA_033310375.1 Conus canariensis | reverse complement strand
AATAATACAATAAAATAAAATACATGGTCTATATGTATTCTTTATCAAATCCAACTATGGCTAATGGTTCAGTTATCTGCAAATTAAATGCACACATACATTTTTCATTCATCAAAACCACCAGCGTTTCCCAAAAACGTTGTATGACCGTACAATACCAAAACATATGTGTAATACTGTCCTTAACAGAGGTACAGAAAGTACAAACATCGCTGTTCAATACACCCATTTTTTTCAGCACAACATTAGTACCAAGACATCTGTGTATTATTCGTAACTGTAACCATTTCATTTTTATGTCAGAAATTTTACTCAGATAAAGAAAACAGTTTTTTCCAGTCATTTTCAACGTTCAGTTTTATATCCCAGTTCGTACAGATTTTCGGGTGTGTATGATTATCTATAAAAATGTCATAATATAATCTTGACCCTTTACAAACTGACGTTAACTTTTTGTAACATACATGCATATTTAAACATTGATTTGTATTTTCAACTTTGATTTTTGTTTTTTGTATATATTCAGTAATAGCTGCTTTAATACCAGAAAAAGTGACAAAATTAATATTTACATCATACTTTTGTTTAAATTGTTCGTAAGAAATAAACTGGCCATTGTCAAGCAAAAAATGAGCAATGCAATATATGCCCTTGTTGATCCATGCTTTTCCCGAAATAGTCTTTTTCCCAACTTGTATTCTGTTTGTATAGAAGACTGGTTCCGCAAGGAGTTCATATGAAGTCTTACAGTTAACTTTGTAGAAAAAATGTTTGTACGCCATAAATCCTCTGTCCAAAATACATTTGATTTACAGAAGGAAGAAAGTATTTCTGGTCCATATTTCTCAATATCGCTTAAAAGTGGAAAGTTAGATGTTGTAATAGTTTTCCATTTGTGGTGTGTAGTCTGAACTTTTTGCAGCCACGTCAATTTTAGGGAAGAAGCAAACGTTTTTAATTCTGGTAGTCCAAGACCACCGTTTTGAATACTTTGTGAGCAGTTTTTCTATTTATTTTGTCTGGCTTTTTATTCCACACAAATTTGTAACAGTAATTTTGTAAAGTCTGAAAGAAAGTGTCAGGTGGGTTAGGTAGTAATATCCACAAATGGATGAGTTTTGATAAAATAAGCGATTTTAAAACTGCCACTCTGCCCAAAGGAGTTAGTTGCCTTCTCACCCAAATCTTGAACAAATGTTTCACGTCCGCTAATTTTTCAGAATAATTAATATCTGCACAGTTTTGCAAATCGTTGGTAAACCAGATTCCAAGAATTTTGAATTTTTGTGGGTTCCACTCCATACCTAAATGGTCCATGTAACGAACAGCAGAATTTTTACAGCTCCCCAACCAGACAGCGCTAGTTTTTCCAGGATTCATATATAACCCCGATATTCGACCAAACATTTCCAGTACGTTTATACATGTTTCAAATGATTTTATGTCGCCTGCTAAAAGAAATTCCGTGTCATCTGCATACTGAGAAAGCTTATGTTCGACTGTATCTATAACTATTCCACGTATGTTTACATTTTCCCGAATCATTAATGCTAGAATTTCAACACATAATAGGAATAAATATGGCGATAGTGGATCACCTTGTCTGCATCCGCGGTCTATCTCAAACCAACTAGAAACTTGACCATTAACAAGGACACATGAGTTGATATTTTTATAGAATGTTTCAATCCATTTGCAGAAGCCCTGTTGAAATCCAAACGCTTTCAATACTTTAAACATAAAATCCCAGCTCACTGAATCGAATGCTTTCTCAAGTCAATGTTTAATAAAAGCCCTGGTAAGTTGTGTTCTTCTAAATAAGCAATTGTGTCGTAAATGAGCCTAATGTTATCCCCTATGTATCTATTCTTAACAAAACCAGTTTGATCCTCATTGATGAGACCAGCTAACACATTTTTTAAACGGTTGGCTATACACGATGACCCTATTTTATATACAACATTTAACAACGAGATTGGTCTCCAGTTCTTCACAAAGTGTCTTGGTTTATCTCCCTTTGGTATACAAACAATTAGTCCCTGTCTTTGAACACAAGAAAGTTCCCCCCTTCTAAATCCGGCATTTAAAGCTCTGACAACAAAAACCCCTATTCTGCTCCAAAAACACTTAAAAAATTCTGTTGTGAAACCATCAGTGCCAGGACTTTTGTTGTTTTTCATGTTCTTTAATGCTATGCATGTCTCCTCCAGTGTGATTTCGCCATCTAATTTATTTGCTTCGTCACGGTCTAAATGTGGAATATTTACAATAGTTTCATCCAAATCACAGTCGTCAACTTCACATTTTTTGTACAGTGATTCATAAAATCCTTGAACCTCATGAAGAATCTCTGTTTGGTCATTTAGAATATTGCCATGGTTATCAATTAATCTAGTCATACTCTTACTGATAAAATGTCTTTTTTCTAGGTTACAGAAATAGTTCGTCACTTTTTCCCCTTCAGCTATCCACCTAGCCCTCGATCTTAAAAGTACCCCTTCTATTCTTTTCCTCTCGAATAACCTTTAGCCTTTCCTTCTTTAAACTCTAAAGCTTTGACCTCTTCTTCGTCTTTTGTCTCTTTTCTTTCAAGCCGTTGTATATCTTGCTGTATGTTACGTTCCTCTTCATTCGTGGTTTTCTTCTTCATAGTTGCGTATGAGATAGTTTTGGACCTAAGCTTCATCAGTAAAAAATCTAGAAATAAGTCATCAGAAATTGTAAACTGTAATTCGGTCAGAGGAATTGTGTGTACTGCTTCTCTTGCATATGGGCTTACAGCATATTCTTGTTTAACATTCTCAATTTCTTTGTTAATTTCGTCCAGATAGTCCTTGTCCTTTAATAATGACGAGTTAAATTTCCAAAAAGTATTACTCTTAATTTTTTTACCAAACCGTAACCTTAACACAATCATGGAGTGGTCTGTTCTATACCCACATTCAATGTCTACATCATCGACAAAGGAAACAACGTGATCTGATATGAGAAAAAAATCCAACCGCGCTTGTTGGAAAGGATTATTTCTTCTCCAGGTATATCTGTGACAATCCTGATTAAGTCCCTCCAAATATCATTTAATTCTAAATCGTTTATCATGTTGTCTACTGCTTCTCTCGCTTTGGGATTATTAACCCTTTTATAATTACAGTAATCTCTTGCGGGGTCCAAAACTAAGTTGAAAGTCTCCTCCAATTACGACTTTACTTATACCTAAATTACTAATTTGTTGATTTAAGGTAATGTAAAATTCTGGGTCATCTCTGTTTGGTCCATATACATTTACAAACAAAAAATCGTGTTGTTTAATTTCTGCTAAGACCATGAGGCTATTCCCATCATCGCCCTTGTGAACATTTTTAATTTTAGTTTCAAAGTTGTTATTGAAAAGTATTGCCACACCTCTTGCATTAGAAGCATGACTAGAGAAATATCCTAGGTATCCCCATTCAGATTGTATATAGCGTTCCATTTTTTCTTCGAAGTGTGTATCCTGCAGAAAATAAATTGAATATTTTTTTGCATTTTAAGTAATGAAATACATCTCTTCTTTTCTGTTTTTCATTCAGCCCCTGACAATTGACTGAGACAACTGAGACTGTACTATCCATGTTGTTCAATGTGTACAATTTGTAAATCTATGAAAAAGCCACCAACCAGATGCTTAGATGAAAATAACATAATATTGCATAGTATCTACAGAACCAAAATATTACATAATAACTACAGAACCAGCTTGACCTCATAACGAAATAAAAAAAGAGACATAGAGTATAAATTTGAAACCAGAACGTGCAAAAAACATGTAAAATATCACAAATACATGTAAACAAAACAAGCTTGTCAAAGCAAAAGGAATACCCAAAAGACATCCGTAAATCCAGCCAAGTTGCCCCGCACAGATCAGCGTTTCAGGAGTAAATAAATTTAACAATAGTTCAAAATTCAAATTCAAATAGTATCAAACAGACAGACGATATTGGCACGTGAGCGCGCGTTTGCCCATGTGTGTGTGTGCGTGTGTGTGTGTGTGTGTGTGTGTGTGTGTGTGTGTGTGTGTGTGGTGTGTGTGCGCGCGTGGGTTTGTGCATGCGTGTGTGTGTGTGTGTGTGCGCTTGTGTGTGTGTGTGTCGCGTGTGACCTGCTTGCTATTTGAGAGAGAGAGAAAGAGAGAGAGAGAGACAGACAGACAGACAAGTTGGAGCCACGTTAATGCACAGGAACTAGCCCATAAAATTCTGAGCCGATTTCAGACATGGTCATAATAAACTCTCGAAAATCAAGAACATCGTCAGGTATTGGGGTCACGCACACTCCTCTCATAATGAGTTGTTGTCGCGGTGTGCAAAAAACACGGGATAAGTTTAATGTGATCTCGCTGGAATGGCAGGATACACACACACACACACACACACACACACACACACACAAAAATAATAAAAAATAAAAAAAATAAATAATAATAATAAAAATAATAAAAGTCAAGGTTCATAAAAAACAAACACGCGGCCCCTGCCCCCCCCCCCCCCCCCCGTACCCGCCCCCCCCCCACCCCCACCCCCACCCCGCACGGCCGCCACCCAGGCCCCACATTCACCGCCCCCCAGCGCGCGCGCGCGCACGAGAGTACAGCAAGCACGGGGACCAGACAGCAACCCGCGGAACGGGGGAAGGCGAAAGGGGAGCGCAGAAAGTCCGGGAAGGGAAAGGCGCGCGCCCGTCCCCAACGAACCCCCCATTCCCTCCCCCTCCCCTCACCCGACACATCCCGCCAACCGAGCGAAATCACCAGCATATATACAAAAACACACTTTTTTTTTTTTTGTTCACGTGGCAAACACACATGTTATATACAAATGAATTAGTGAAATTCTTGCATGGCTCACCACCAGATTCCGACAAACTACCGCAAGACAACGTCAAGACTCAATCTCGTACACCAGTATTCTAAGGCAATGTTTGTATTCATGTTCGGTCATGTACGTGGGTGTATATACACGTGCGCGCGCGCACTCACGTGCATGTGTATGTGTGTGTGTATGTGTGCGTGTGTGTATGTGTGCGTGTGTGTGTGTGTGTGTGTGTGTGTGTGTGTGTGTGTGTGTGTGTGCGCGCGCGCGCGCGATTGTGTGTGTGTGTGTGTATGTGTGTGTGTGACATAAGTTGTAACAGTTAAGCATTTATACATGACATGAAATCCGTCATTCTTACAACAACAGCAATAACAACAAACAATACCTCCATTCTGCATTCAAACTAACTGCAGTAGAAACAATTGCAGTCACAAAAGAAACTCATGTCTATGTTCAGCTTCATTACGTTATGCTGGGACGCGTGGATACCATGGAAAGAGAGGGGAAAAAAAAAAAAAAAGAAGAAGCGGAAGAAGAAATGGTGGAAGGAAATACATAAGAGCCTGAAATTACAAATAGAGAATCTTTGTATGCGCAAAGCTCTCCAATGCACATAGTCAATGTACATAGTTACCTTCCTTAAAAAAAAAAACAAACATACATTGCAATCTGATGAAAATATTAGGCATTCATGGGCAATTTGGACCTTACTTAAATTTTTACCACATAATGTAAACAAGACACACGTATGCATAGCACAACACCACCATAACATCAAACCCACGGTGAAACCACCACCCAACTGTTGACAAAAAACCAAATCTACGTTAAACACCTACTATCCAATTGCAAAAAACACAACCAGCAGGCCACCTGGGTTACCATACTGACAACATAACCTACGACACCGCATGAAATTCACAAAAACAATTCAGACAAAGAACACACAATGAATGTCACATACCTAAATTAAAAAGATATGGTGTGCAAAAAAAGGACCCAGCACCCCCCCCCCCCCCCCCTCCAGGAATACACACCGTTTAACCGTAATAATATCATGCCATGTATGGCCAAATTTTCAGTCCTGTGCTGCTTTACATACTATGTGTGCGTGTGTTTGTGTGTGTGTGTGTGTGTGTGTGTGTGTGTGTGTGTGTGTGTGCGCGCGCGCGCGCGCGCGCGCGCGCGCTCACTCCCCCCACCAACGGTTTTTTTTTTTTTATGTACACAATAATTGGTCAGACAGGCATAAAGGCAGATCAACCACCACTGCCACAACATACAGGCGTTCGTCTTTCATTAAACATCGACAAAATTGAAGACTGACCCAAAGTGAAAGGAATCGGCAAAGGGGGGAGGGGGGCGGGACGCAGACCGTGGAAAGGGGGGCCAAGGAGACGGGGTTGGGGGTGGGGTCTACTCTATTAGTTGGGGTCTACTCCATTATTTTACTCTTTTTTCCCCCAGCGATGAGGGTGGAGAGGACCGACGGAAAGATGTAGGGAGCCTGGTCCGGGCCGACTACAACGTAAAAAGACGTGTGTGTGGGTTTGTTTTTTTTTAATGAAAATTGTACGAAAAAAAAAACATGCGCCATGTACAAACACACAAAGAAAAGAAACTATACATATAATGAACTTATAAAATTAATTTTGTACAGTACCTTTGATGGAACAATAAAGCACAAAAAAGTACACCACCAATGAGCTGTATTGAGTTTTGTACGGCACGGAGTCCCTCAAGCAGATGGCGATTTAGAGGTCATTTTCTTCCTAATTGTTTCATTTGGGTCCTCACTGATAAATAGGGGCACAACCAGTCCGTTTTTTAACTTTGCCAGAATTTTTCCGTTTGACGACCAGGCTGACAACGTTCCCGAGTGTTCAGATGCTTTTTTTAAAAGTTTGTAGTTAAGCATGGTTAAATCCTCAGCAATTGAAATCCCGGTTTGTTTCAGTTTTTTTTCTGTTTTCAAGTACACTCCTCTTCACTTGTCTTGAAAAGAAACGCACTAGAATAGGCCGAGGCCCTTGCACCTCCCTGTCCGCCCGCGCCACTGGCCTCCCGAGCGATGAGCCACCTCGATGTCCTCCGGCTTGACCGTCACGCCCACCTGCCTGGAGAAAATGTCCACGCACTTGCGAGCACAGTCGGCGGCCGTCCTCATCCTTGGGGTTGGGGGCCTCCTTCACGCCGTACACACGTACGTTCCAGAGGCGGCCGTGTTGCTCCAGGTCGTTGTGGGCCGCCCGCAGTCGTCCTTCTTCAACCCCCTGCGCCTCGAGTCGGCTCCTCAGCTCCCCGTTCTCCCTCTTCAGTCTTCCCATCTCGCTTTCAAGCTTATCTTTCTCCTTGGCCAGGTCGAATAAAGAACTCTCCAGTCTATCAAGTCTAAGAGAGAAGGTCTCTGCAAGCTTGTTCATTTCTTCCTTCACTTCCACTTTCAAACACTGCAGGTCATCTTTCGTACAGACAAAGTTCATTTTGTCCCTGAGACAACTCAATGTAGCTTGGATTTCCTCCATGTCCCCCTGTGATTCACTCTCACTACACTCTGCACCGTCACGCACAGTCTTTTTTCCTTCTTATTTTCTGGTTTTTCTTTGTCGTGGTGTTTGTGGGACTTGTAAGAGGATCAGAGGAGGAA
>CM065722.1:77001205-77003705 GCA_033310375.1 Conus canariensis | reverse complement strand
GACAAATAGGGGAAAAGGCAGAGATGCAGAAACAGAAACCATGATGGCAAGAAAACATTATTAATGGCAAGAGATACATTTACAAAGAAACGCCCCATGCCCGGTATTTAGCCTACAATCCATTATTTATCATTCCGTTTCGGAATGTGTTGTTTCAGACCAAGAGCTTCCATTTCCTGACATAATCTTTTCGGACTTTTCAAAGCAATGTGAAGAATGCGTAAGGGTTTGTGGTTTTCAACATAAAAACACTTTTTTTATGTCATTGAGTTATCGCCTGAGAAGATGCACCACTTCCGTTCCTTGCTGTGAAATACACAAAATGTGTGGTGTGTGTGTGTGTGTGTGTGTGTGTGTGTGTGTGTGTGTGTGTGTGTGTGTGTGGTGTGTGTGTGTGTGTGAGCGAGCGAAAGAGAGAGAGAGAGAGAGAGAGAGAGTGCGTGCGTGCGTGCGTGCGTGCGTGCGTGCGTGTGTGTGTGTGTGTGTGTGTGTGTGTGTGTGTGTGTGTGTGTGTTGCGTGTGTGTGCGTGCGTGCGTGTGTGTGTGTGTGTGTGTGTGTGTGTGTGTGTGTGTGTGTGTGTGTGTGTGTGTGCGCGCGCGTGCGCCTGTGTGTAGGTAATCTCAAAGAAAAGGGCGGAGGGTATGTTTCGGTGTGAGGAGAAAGGTTTGTGGATGAGGGAAGAAGGTATGGGATGGAAAGGGACAGAAGGGGAGGGATGCATGGGAAGAGACGGTGGGGGGGGGGGGGGGGGGGTGTCGAGAGATAGTTCTGCTGCGCAACACCAGTCGTGTGACTGACAAGGGGAAGATACAGAGTGAGATACATGGCGATCGTTGTGTCGGAGTGAGTGACTGAGAGGTTTTCGTTGTCTCAGGGAGGAAATTGAGGCTGGAAGAAAGGAAAGTGAGAAAGAAGCATAGAGAAAGAGGGTCAGGAGAGGCTGAAAGAAGATGGGCAAAGATGAGAAGAAGAAGAAGAAGAAGAAGAAGAAGAAGAAGAAGAAGAAGAAGAAGAAGATGATGATGATGATGATGATGATGATGATGATGATGATGATGATGATGACGATGATGAACAACAACACAACAACATTAACAACGATACAAAAACAACAACAACAACGAAAACAACACCAGTAACAAGAACAACTCTCTCTCTCTCTCTCTCTCTCTCTCTCTCTCTCTCTCTCCTCCTCCACACACACACACACACACACACACACACACACACACACACACACACACTCACACATGCATACATACACACACACACACACACCCCACACACCACACCACGCACGCACGCACACACACACACACACACACACACACACACACACACACACACACACACACACACACACACACACACACACACACACACACACACACACACACACCACAGCATGGAGGGCGAGGGGGGCAGCAGAACACAAAGGAATATCTAAGTAAACCCAACAGGAGATACACCCACTTACAGCTGCAGCAGGCAGATTGATGCTCTTCAATCGGATAACAAAATTGATTATCTGGCGTTGAAAAGGTTTGTCATTTACAGATCCCGTTCTCCAATAGTGAAACAAGAACATGATTTTTCTAGCCTCGTATGGAATGTCTGTCTGTTCAGAGAGAGAGAGAGAGAGAAGAGAGAGAGAGAGAGAGAGAGAGAGAGAGAGAGAGAGAGGAGATGCGTCTCCGAGATTCAGTTTAAATGAAGATAAAATCCAATTCACTTTCTAAGCAAATAAGTTAGATTTCAATTCAGAAGCTAGAGGTTGTTTTTTTTTTTTTTTTTTTTTTTGCATCTCTGCCAAAGAGAGGAGAGAGAGAGAGAGAGAGAGAGAGAGAGAGAGAGGAGAGAGAGAGAAAGAGAAAGAGAGAGGATGCACTGAGCTGATGAAGAACGGAACAGTCGGATGCCAACTGCGGCTGGATGTAAGAGTGTTGTCTCACAGACAAACACGTGTTTGCTGATACCTTATATCTCTACCCCGAACAGTTTGTCACTTGTTCAACTATTTCTGTTTCTCCAGCCCAGAGGGCAGGAAGCCGTTATCTTGTCTCTTGGAATCCCTAGCAGAGACTGGAGCCAACATCGTAACTGAAAAAAAAAGGACATTTCTGGAAGGAGTTACACATGCTGACCTATACACCTAACGAAAGTCAGTAACCATGAATTAATCTTTGCCTGTCTATACAGGGAGTGTCCGCAGGAGTATCAGCCGCCGTACGCAGAAAGAAAGAACAGAAAGTAAACACAAATATATTACTGTTTGAGTTGTCGTCTTGGAGGCATGTCTACTGGCTCTTATGCGCAGTGCCATGTGGAACAGAGGTGGATCTAAGAGCGATCTGAGAAGTAAATAAGAGAAGGAGTCATTTGTCAGTGTTAAGGTGTTCACCTTTTTCTTTTATCTCTTTCTTTGTCTCTTTCTTTGTATGAATGTTGAAAATCGAACTTGATCCTAACCTTTTTTCTTAATTACTAGTATAGTTGTGT
>CM065722.1:76961205-76973705 GCA_033310375.1 Conus canariensis | reverse complement strand
TTCTTTCTTTTCTTTATTTTTTATATTTCTTTTCATTGTACTGTCTTTGAATATCATTTCATATTTAGCTTAGCGAGGACAACTTGGAAGAATAGGCTCTGCCTAAAATCGCAAGCCTTGATAAAATATGTTTTCTGAGTCTCTCTCTCTCTCTCTCTCTCTCTCTCTCCTCTCTCTCTCTCTCTCTCTCTCTCTCTCTCTCTCTCTCTCTCTCTCTCGTGTTAAATATTCAGTAAACACAAAAATAAACATCCGCCCTCAACTCGAAATTTTCACTTGACGTTTGCGAACTTGTCCCCCACCGATTAGCCAGTTAGGCAAATCCAACAGTGTTTGAAGTGCAGCTTCTCCTTTCAGAGTGCATCATGGCACAAACATGTTTCACTCGGATGGATCACAGGATCAAAAGCCCTCCCCCCCCCCCCCTCTTCCCCATCTCATGTGTCCTTTCTTTCCAGAGCGCATACCCAAGGGGCCCTTATTAACTGCATGGTTCAAATGGTCCTCTCTCTAAAACGGATTTCCCTCACGTATAGTTCAAACGCCTTTCTCTCACTGTATGGCTGAAATGGCTTTATTCTCACTGTATGGCTCAAACGGGTTTCTCTCACTGTATGACTCAAATGGCTTTCTCTCACTGTATGACTCAAATGGCTTTCTCTCACTGTATGACATCCAAATGGCTTTCTCTCACTGTATGACTGAAACGGCTTTCTCTCACTGTATGACTCAAATGGCTTTCTCTCACTGTATGACTCAAATGGCTTTCTCTCACTGTATGACTCAAATGGCTTTCTCTCGCTGTATGACTCAAATGGCTTTCTCTCACTGTGTATCTCCAACGGCCGTCTCTAAATGCATAGCTCAAACGGCCACCTGTAACTAAAGGGCTCAAACGGCCATCTGTAACTGAAGAGCTCAAACGGCCATCTGTAACTGAAGGCTCAAACGGCCATCTGTAACTGAAGGGCTCAAACGGCCGTTTGTAACTGAAGGCCTCAAACGGTTACAAAGGTTATTAAAGAAGATTTGTTATTGCTCGTCCTTCGTTTTCATCGTCCTGAATGCAGATTATTTTACCTGAAGATGGCCTTAGAGGTCGAAACGCGTCGTGTTTTGTCTTGTAATTTGTTTGTCCATATTACTTAGCGGATTTACTTTAAATTCCTTTTAAAATATCCATAAAAAAGCAGGAGGAAGAGGAAGGGAAAGATTGCACATCCAGTGGCAAACGTCAGAACTGAAAGAGTTAAACCAGCACCATCGCCCTCGTCTGTGTTGCAGGTGTCGTGGAGAAAGTTGTCCGGAAACCAGGTGTTGACGGTGGGCCTGGTGTCGTTCGTGGACGACGAGCGGGTGGAGGTGGAGCACCCCCCGGGCTCCTCCCAGTGGAACCTGGTGGTCAGGGACCTCCGGCCTGACGATGCTGGTGTCTACGAGTGCCAGATCAGCTCCAAGGTCAAGCACCTGCGCCATCACGTGACTCTCCTGGTGCAGAGTGAGTTTGGTCTGTTGTTTCGTTGTTTGCTTTGTGGCTGTGGTAGTTTTTGTTTGTTTGTTTGTTTTTAAAAGGAGTGGTGTGTGTGTGTGTTGTGTGTGTGTGTGTGTGTGTGTGTGTGTGTGTGTGTGTGTGTGTGTGTGTGTGTGTGTGTCGGTCTGTCTCACTGTCTGTTTGTCCGTGTGTGTGTGTGTGTGTGTGTGTGTGTGTGTGTGTGTGTGTGTGTGTGTGTGTGTGTGTGTGTGTATGTTTGTGTGTGTGTGTGTGTGTGTGTGTGTGTGTGTGTGTGTGTGTGTGTGTGTGTGTGTGTGTGTGTGTGTGCACGCCCGCGCACGCAGGCAGGCGCGTAGGCTCTCTCTCTCTTCTCTCTCTCTCTCTCTCTCTCTCTCTCTCTCTCTCTCTCTCTCTCTCTCTCTCTCGTCACCATACACCTCCAATTTCATCTATTCCCTTTCTCTAGGAAAACCAAAAATCCTGTATTACATTTTTGTTTATATTGGAATGGTCAGGAGGGACAGATCTGCTAGTCGACTTTGTTTTTCACACCTCACAATATGAAGACGGATGACTACGGCTCTCCTATTTACGCGAACGGGAAAACAAACAAGCACACACACACACACAATAGGCGTGTGGGGAATTGCGACAGACAACATCAAACACATTGCATCATAGCCTAGCATCGCCATACGGGTAGCTCTGGTCTGCGTGCGACCCACTGAAGTGCTTTTCACTGGGTCAAAGGAATCGGCGTGAGTGGATGACATCCATGTCCGCAATCTCTAGGGGATTGTGTCTGTTGTTTGGGGGTCGGGGGAAGGGATAGGGGTGGGGCGAGGGGTGCTGGTGAAAGATGATGGTGAGGATAGGGAAGTGAACGGGTGCGATGAGAAACAAAGCACTCACGCACGCACGCACGCATGCAAGCGCGCGCGCGCACGCACGCACACGCACATACACACACACGCACTACCCCCCCCCCCCCACACACACACACACATATACACAAACGCGCGTGCGCGCTCACGCATGCACACACGGACGCATGCACACTCGCACGCACGCACGCACATACGCACGCTCGCACGCACGCACGCGCGTGCACACACACACACACACACACACACACACACACACACACACACACACACACACACACACACACACACACACACTTTTTTTTAAAGAGCAATTCGGTCAGTTAGTGTTTGATTAATTTATTGAAAGTAACTTAAGTTGAAAGGCACTGGTTCTATTCGTGTATTTATTTGCTGCTTTATTCATTCAAGACCTAACTCCCGGGAGAGCATTTTCAGAAACCAAAGGCATGATCTGATGAGAACCGAACTGTCCTATATGTTGCTATCAGGTTTATTGGAACAATTCTTCACGCGTAAAGAAGATAAGAACAGTGCAGTCACTTCATCTGTACTGTGTCTGAGTAGCTGAAGATGAATAGGCCATACAAATCGATTTGATTCATACTATCAACTGCCAGGAGCTATTGGATACAGTATTACAGAACCTCCCTAACTGCCAGGAGCTATTGGATACAGTATTACAGAACCTCCCTAACTGCCAGGAGCTATTGGATACAGTATTACAGAACCTCCCTAACTGCCAGGAGCTATTGGATACAGTATTACAGAACCTCCCTAACTGCCAGGAGCTATTGGATACAGTATTACAGAACCTCCCTAACTGCCAGGAGCTATTGGATACAGTATTACAGAACCTCCCTAACTGCCAGGAGCTATTGGATACAGTATTACACAACCTCCCTAACTGCCAGGAGCTATTGGATACAGTATTACAGAACCTCCCTAACTGCCAGGAGCTATTGGATACAGTATTACAGAACCTCCCTAACTGCCAGGAGCTATTGGATACAGTATTACAGAACCTCCCTAACTGCCAGGAGCTATTGGATACAGTATTACACAACCTCCCTAACTGCCAGGTAGCTATGTACAGTATTACATGAACCTCCCTTTCATTCATACTGTCAACTGCCAGGAGCATTGGATACAGTATTACAGAACCTACCCTAACTGCCAGGATGTTATTGGATACAGAATTACAGAACCTCCCTCCTGATTCATACTGTAACTGCAGGAGCTATTGGATAAGTATTACAGAACATCCTCCTGATTCATACTGTCAACTGCCAGGAGCTATTGGATACAGTATTACAGAACCTCCCTAACTGCCAGGAGCTATGGATACAGTATTACAGAACCTCTCATCAACTGTCTCAGGAGCTATTGGATACAGTATTACAGAACCTCCCTAACTGCCAGGAGCTATTGGATACAGTATTACAGAACCTCCCTAACTGCCAGGAGCTATTGGATACAGTATTACAGAACCTCCCTAACTGCCAGGAGCTATTGGATACAGTATTACAGAACCTCCCTAACTGCCAGAGCTATTGGATACAGTATTACACAACCTCCCTACACTCGCCTACGAGGAGCTATTGGATACAGTATTACAGAACCTCCCTAACTGCCAGGAGCTATTGGATACAGTATTACAGAACCTCCCTAACTGCCAGGAGCTATTGGATACAGTATTACAGAACCTCCCTAACTGCCAGGAGCTATTGGATACAGTATTACACAACCTCCCTAACTGCCAGGAGCTATTGGATACAGTATTACAGAACCTCCCTCATATATCAACTGCCAGGAGCTATTGGATACAGTATTACAAACCTCCCTAACTGCCAGGAGCTATTGGATACAGTATTACAGAACCTCCTCTATTCATACTGTCAACTGCCAGGAGCTATTGGATACAGTATTACAGAACTCCCGATAACCTGCCAGGAGCTATTGGATACAGTATTACAGAACCTCCCTAACTGCCAGGAGCTATGGATACAGTATTACAGAACCCCTCTATTCATACTGTCAACTGCCAGGAGCTATTGGATACAGTATTACAGAACCTCCCTAACTGCCAGAGCTATTGGATACAGTATTACAAACCTCCTCTATTCATACTTCAACTGCCAGGAGCTGATACAGATTAAGACCTCTAATTCATCAACTGCCAGGAGCTATTGGATACAGTATTACAAACCTCCCTAATGCCAGATTGGAACGATTACAGACCTTATCAGAGCTATTGGATCAGTATTACAACCTCCCTAACTGCCAGGAGCTATTGGATACAGTATTACAGAACCTCCCTAACTGCATGGCATGAACGATTACAGAACCCCCTAACTGCCAGGAGCTATTGGATACAGTATTACAAACCTCCCTAACTGCCAGAGCTATTGGATACAGTATTACACAACCTCCCTAACTGCCAGGAGCTATTGGATACAGTATTACAGAACCTCCCTCTCATTCATACTGTCAACTGCCAGGAGCTATTGGATACAGTATTACAGAACCTCCTAACTGCCAGGAGCTATTGGATACAGTATTACAGAACCTCCCTCTGATTCATACTGTCAACTGCCAGGAGCTATTGGATACAGTATTACAGAACTCCTCCTGATTCATACTATCAACTGCCAGGAACTATTGGATACAGTATTACACAACCTCCCTCTTCATTCATACTATCAACTGCCAGGAGCTTTTGGATACAGTATTACAGAACCTCCCTAACTGCCAGGAGCTATTGGATACAGTATTACACAACCTCCCTAACTGCCAGGAGCTATTGGATACAGTATTACAGAACCTCCCTCTTCATTCATACTGTCAACTGCCAGGAGCTATTGGATACAGTATTACAGAACCTCCCTAACTGCCAGGAGTATTGGATACAGCATTACAGAACCTCCCTCCTGATTCATACTGTCAACTGCCAGGAGCTATTGGATACAGTATTACAGAACCTCCCTCCTGATTCATACTGTCAACTGCCAGGAGCTATTGGATACAGTATTACAGAACCTCCCTAACTGCCAGGAGCTATTGGATACAGTATTACAGAACCTCCCTCCTGATTCATACTGTCAACTGCCAGGAGCTATTGGATACAGTATTACAGAACCTCCCTAACTGCCAGGAGCTATTGGATACAGTATTACACAACCTCCCTCTCATTCATACTATCAACTGCCAGGAGCTATTGGATACAGTATTACAGAACCTCCCTAACTGCCAGGAGCTATTGGATACAGTATTACAGAACCTCCCTCTTCATTCATACTATCAACTGCCAGGAGCTATTGGATACAGTATTACACAACCTCCCTCTCATTCATACTATCAACTGCCAGGAGCTATTGGATACAGTATTACAGAACCTCCCTAACTGCCAGGAGCTATTGGATACAGTATTACAGAACCTCCCTAACTGCCAGGAGCTATTGGATCAGTATTACACAACCTCCCTAACTGCCAGGAGCTATTGGATACAGTATTACAGAACCTCCCTAACTGCAGGAGCTATTGGATACAGTATTACACAACCTCCCTAACTGCAGGAGCTATTGATGCAGTATTACAGAACCTCCCTAACTGCCAGGAGCTATTGGATACAGTATTACAGAACCTCCCTAACTGCCAGGAGCTATTGGATGCAGTATTACAGAACCTCCTAACTGCCAGGAGCTATTGGATACAGTATTACAGAACCTCCCTCCTGATTCATACTATCAACTGCCATGAGCTATTGGATACAGTATTACACAACCTCCCTAACTGCCAGGAGTATTGGATACATTATTACAGAACCTCCCTCCTGATATACTGTCAACTGCAGGAGCTATTGGATACAGTATTTCAGAACCTCCCTAACTGCCAGGAGCTATTGGATACAGTATTACACAACCTCCCTAACTGCCAGGAGCTATTGGATACAGTATTACAGAACCTCCCTCCTGATTCATACTGTCAACTGCCAGGAGCTATTGATACAGTATTACACAACCTCCCTAACTGCCAGGAGCTATTGGATACAGTATTAAAAAACTCCCTCCTGATTCATACTGTCAACTGCCAGGAGCTATTGGATACAGTATTACAGAACCTCCCTCCTGATTCATACTGTCAACTGCCAGGAGCTATTGGATACAGTATTAACAACCTCCCTAACTGCCAGGAGCTATTGGATACAGTATTACAGAACCTCCCTCGATTCATACTGTCCAACTGCCAGGAGCTATTGGATACAGTATTACAGAACCTCCCTCCTGATTCATACTGTCAACTGCCAGGAGCTATTGGATACAGTATTACAGAACCTCCCTAACTGCCAGGAGCTATTGGATACAGTATTACAGAACCTCCCTTAACTGCAATGAGCTATGGATGCAGTATTACAGAACCTCCCCTAACTGCCAGGAGCTATTGGATACAGTATTACACAACCTCCCTAACTGCCAGGAGCTATTGGATGCAGTATTACAGAACCTCCCTAACTATGCCAGGAGCTATTGGATGCAGTATTACAGAACCTCCTAACTGCCAGGAGCTATTGGATGCAGTATTACAGAACCTCCCTAACTGCCAGGAGCTATTGGATACAGTATTACAGAACCTCCCTAACTGCCAGGCACTATTGGATGCATCTAATTGTAACAGAACCTCCCTAACTGCCAGGAGCTATTGGATACAGTATTACAAACCTCCCTAACTGCCAGGAGCTATTGGATGCAGTATTACAGAACCTCCCTAACTGCCAGGAGCTATTGGATGCAGTATTACGGAACCTCCCTAACTGCCAGGAGCTATTGGATACAGTATTACAGAACCTCCCTAACTGCCAGGAGCTATTGGATGCAGTATTACAGAACCTCCCTAACTGCCAGGAGCTATTGGATACAGTATTACAGAACCTCCCTCCTGATTCATACTATCAACTGCCAGGAGCTATTGGATACAGTATTACAGAACCTCCCTCCTGATTCATACTATCAACTGCCAGGAGCTATTGGATACAGTATTACAGAACCTCCCTCCTGATTCATACTATCAACTGCCAGGAGCTATTGGATACAGTATTACACAACCTCCCTCTTCATTCATACTATCAACTGCCAGGAGCTATTGGATACAGTATTACAGAACCTCCCTAACTGCCAGGAGCTATTGGATACAGTATTACACAACCTCCCTCTTCATTCATACTATCAACTGCCAGGAGCTATTGGATACAGTATTACACAACCTCCCTAACTGCCAGGAGCTATTGGATACAGTATTACACAACCTCCCTCTTCATTCATACTATCAACTGCCAGGAGCTATTGGATACAGTATTACACAACCTCCCTAACTGCCAGGAGCTATTGGATACAGTATTACACAACCTCCCTCTTCATTCATACTATCAACTGCCAGGAGCTATTGGATACAGTATTACACAACCTCCCTAACTGCCATGAGCTATTGGATACAGTATTACAGAACCTCCCTCTCCCCTTCGTTCACCATTCCCTACATGTCTGACCGATTTCCGAAATCTAAAATGGGAAAAATCCCGGTATCAGCAAAACAACACCGATCTGAAGAGACACTGGCGGTTTTTCGTTCTTCACTCAGACGGAAAACAATGCAAAACCATTATCATAACCTAAAAAGAAGGGGAAAAAAGGCAGGTTCTTAGTGGATTGTTCCTATCATTATTCCAATAGACCAGATCTTACACTTCATCGCACTCTGACGATTGACATTAAGAGACATTGAAAGTTAGACTGGGCAGGATGTATGTATGTATGGATTGGAACTGTCAAAATAGCTAAAGCTGGAGGGAAGACGTTGGACCTAGTAGGCTATGGCACGAGCGAATGGAGGGCGGTGTTGTCATTGATATACGTGCCAATTTCGCTTCATTCTAGCATTCCGGATTTGTCTTCCTGTCTTTCTTTCTGTTTCGTCCTGTCAGTCTCTCTCTGTGTCTTCTAGACTGTGTGTTTATCCATATGACTGTGCATCTATATTGCTCTCTCTCTCTCTCTCTCCTCTCTCTCTCTCTCATTTATCTGTTTATTTCTTCTGAAGATGACCCATTGGAATTATAAGGAATCTTGAATTTTGGCTGTCATATATAAAGTAAATGCAGTATATTATCCACTCCCCCCCCCCCTCTCTCTCTCTCTCTCTCTCTCTCTCTCTCTCTCTATATATATATATATATATATATTATATATATATATATATCATACACAAGAAAACAAAACAACAACACCTTTCCGGACTGCAAATATTTCGGCGATTGCCTTTATCGATGCTTATTGACAGTGACGCATTGCAGAGACTCGTCATCAGTATAATGACGTATTTCTATAAAGCCTACAATGACGTCAAGCTCACAATGATAACCACGTTCGCAAATTTTCAATTTCTTTCTAAGACTGGGAGGGAGAGAGGAGAGAGGAGAAGAGAGAGAGGAGGGGGAGGGGGGAAGGAAGAAAAAAAATTCAGGGGGGTGTCAGGCCCCTCACCATCACCCCAACCAGTCCCCCAGATCACCCGACTCCACACCCCCATCCGACTCCCCATCTCACCCCACACCTATTCACTCATTCGCCCACCTACCCCAAGATCACCCGCCCCCATCCTAGCCCACAAGTCCCGCATCCCCCAGTCCCCCCCTCCCCTAACTATTTATATCCCCCGATCCCCGGGGACCAGCACCCAAGACCCTTAAACTCCCCCACCCCCTAACACCCAAGGACCCCACCTCCCTCCCCCCCTCCCCCCCAAGGTCCCCAATCCATTCCCCAGGCCGCCCACTCTTGGGTCCCTGACCCCAGCCCCTGGGCCATCTCTTATTCTCCCCTCACTCATCTCCCTCTCTGACCCGATGATAGAGATTGTCACTTGCATAAGGGGTCGTCTGCCTCAAAACCTCCCCCTTCCAACCCTATCGCCGTCTCTGTCCTATCTCCCCTCTCTCTCCCCTCACCATACCTCCCACTATCTGCCCTTTTCACCTCTCTCCCTCCCTAACCAGTTAGGAGAGTCCGAGAGTGTTGAGACCCCGAGGATAGAATGTCCTGAGTTTGTTGATCCAGAACTGCTCCCTTGCATGCCTGTGAGCAAGGTTGTCTGTGAAGACCTGCTCTATGGGCATGCACCTCATGTCCTGCAGTGAATGGTCTTTCCTGTTGAAATGGCTAGTAACATGGGTGCCTGTGTTTTTCAGTATGTGGGTTCTGTGGAGGTAGAAGCGTGCATTCTTTGTTTCTCCTACATACTGCGCCCCATGACATTGTTGGCAGTAGAACAGGTAAATGATGTTTGAAGACTTGCACGTCATGCTATGTCTGATGTTGAAGACTTCTCCGGTGGTGTCGCTGGAGAAAATGTTGCTCTCCACCAGGTGTTCCCTACAGATGACGCACCTGTTGTTGCATCTCATCACCCCAGCCTGTTCTTGCGTAGGCTTGACTTGGGGAAGGGAGGAGGGCATGATCAGGTTTCGGATGCTCCTGGAGTTTCTCTCTCCCACAACAGGCACTTCAGGCACAGCCTTTTTCATGCATGCACTTGTGTGGAGTAGTGCCTGTTGCTCCCTGAGCCAGTCACGTAGTGGTGGGTTGGAAGGGTGATGAGTGATGACGAAGGGGACCCTGGTGTTGACAGTTTTTGCCCTGTACATTAATACCTCAGCTCTGGGGAGGCTTCGTGCTTTTGTCAAAGCCTGTTGTAGCTTGCTCGATCTGTAGCCATGGCTGAGGAACATGCCCATGATGGTATCAGCATGTTTATCAAAGTCTTTAGTCTTGGAGCAAAGGCGACGGAGCCTCAGGAACTGGCAGTAGGGGATGTTGTTCTTGCAATGATGTGGATGGCATGAGCGATGGTGGAGGTAAGCATGAGTGTCTGTGGGTTTTGTGAACAGTTTAGTGATGATGAAGCCATGATGGTATCAGATGTGTGTATTTGTGTATGTGCATATATATATATATATATATATATATATATATATATATATATATATATATATATACTTCTCAAAAGAATTTAAGGGCCACACTGTTCATCACTCCCCAATAATAACTCATAAGTCCGACAGCTGAAATCAACCAACAAACATTTAATTCAATCATTTGATCATCGATTGGACACAATTTCATCAAGAAGTGCAAATCAATTATCACGAAAATTTCATTGACATGGACACCCCCCCCCCCCCCCCCCCCCCCCTCATTTTGCAAATTCAGAACAACCGACTCTCAGAATGTCAGGAGTCAATATCGTGTGTGACCGCCATTGGCGTTGATGCAGTCAAGGCAGCGCTGTCTCATGGATCTGACCAAAGTCTGGAGGGTGTTCTGGGGGATCGCCTGCCACTCCTGCTCCAGATTCCTGAACAGGACGTCGAGATTGTGTGCAGGAGGGTGGTTGTTGCGTATACGACAGCCCAGAACATCCCAAAGATGTTCGATGGGGTTCAGATCGGGTAAGCGGGCAGGCCAGTCCATCCTGGTGACTTGCTGCTGCTGGAGAAAGTTCTGTACGACCCGAGCTCTGTGCGGCCTGGCGTTATCGTCCTGTAGTATGGCTCCTGGTCCCATGGCCTGCAAAGCTGGTACAGCGATTGGCTCCAGAATGTTGTCCCTGTAGGCTACGCCGGTCAGGTAGCCTTGGACACTGTGCAGGGGTGTTTTGTGATGAAGACTGAAGCCACCCCACACCATCAGGGACCCACCACCATAGCGGTCGTGCTCCGCAACAGTGGCGTCAATGAAGCGCTCTCCAACACGCCTCCAGGCGCGAATCCTGCCGTCGTTGAAGGACAGGGTGTAGCGGGATTCATCAGAAAAGAGCACCCTGAACCACTGCTGCCTTGTCCAGGCCAGGTGTCGTTGAGCCCAAGCCAGACGAGCAGCACGGTGAGCTCTGGTCAGTGGAGGTCGCAATGCTCGACGCCTTGACCGCATGTTGGCCTCACGCAGGCGGTTACGAACCGTCTGGTCGCTGACGAGGACATTGCTGGCTGCTCTCAGCTGCCCCCTGAGCACGTTGGCGGTGGCGGTTCTATTGCGTAGTGCCGCCAGGGTGAAGAAGCGATCCTGTCGTCTGTTGGTCGCTCTGGGGCGTCCAGGTCTGCGTGCTTCTTGAACTCTCCCATAGTTGTTGTACCGGTCTCTCAGTCTTTGAATGACAGAATGTGTTACTCTAAGTCGTCTGCCAACTTCTCGGACCGCCTCGCCTTCTTGTAGCCAGGCCACAGCCATCCCTCTCTCAGCGTCACTAAGTTTGCGTCTTGGTGGCATGTTTGAACACACCCCAAGAAGCGGCCCTTAATAAAGCCACTGGTCAGCGAATCAGGTTGACAAGTGTTCATTAAAGGTCCGGCTTGCATGTGCAATGCAGTTTTCAGACAGCCGAACACTGCTGCGCCAGCTAGGCGCACTCAAATTGCGACCTTCTTCTCGTGGTTTTTGAGCTTCTTTTGCGGACCAGTGTAACACCTTTGACACAGATTCGACTGAACAATTGCCAAAACCAGTTTTCTGTGAAGCACTTGTCACACTTTGAGTGAATAAATTGGCCATAAACATTTCATGTTTTATGCTACGCTGTATTATGTAAACAATATCAAAAATGAATGCGGCCCTTAAATTCTTTTGAGTAGTTAATATATATATATATATATATATATATATATATATATATATATATATATATATATATATATATGATATATATATGCACATACACAAATACACACATACATATATACATACATACATACATACATACATACATACACACATGTACACCTTGTATGTTTGAAGAAGACGAGTTGAGATTCGTGACATAAGAGGGTTTTTTTTTTGTTTTTTTTTGTTTTTTGTTTTTTTTTTTGGGGGGGGGGGTGGAAGGGGGAGGTTAAGGCGGCGTACGGTTTTGGGAATGGATGGCCCAGTACCTAGCAGTTGCGTGCTGTTTCCTCACATTCTCTTTATCTAAGCTGTTTTGCTTTATTGATGTCTTTCTTTACAGTGGTACTCTGATTTTATGCATTTATGTGCAATTCTCTATTTCATCCCTGCAAAGAGCCATTTGTACTGGTCATA
>CM065722.1:76943705-76946205 GCA_033310375.1 Conus canariensis | reverse complement strand
TCATCATCATCAATCACATCATCACTCATCGTTATCTTCTCTGTTTCCTCATAACCTGAATGTCTTATCACTGCCACTGTCAAGTTCTTTTTTTCTCTTTGTTTCTGTTTCTTCTTCAGCGCCGGAGTCCACCACCATCACCACCACTACCACCACCACTGACTCACCTCGTAATCATACAGACGAAGCGGGCGGTGAACGGGGTGTTGTATATGACTCTGCTTTCTCTCTAACTGCAGGCACAGAGATGGACCACACAGACCAGACAGCGCCGGAATCGGGATCGGCGGCAGCGGAAACACGTCACAGCATACGCAGCGCCCTCTTACTGACTTCCGTCGTGCTTGTCTTCCATCGCCTCCCTTTCTATATCACGTGATGTGCTCTCTTCCGGTACGGCCATTAGGGCTGGGGAAAAGTGTCGTGAGAGAACTGGCACTGTGCACTTCCAGCACTATCATCAACACACAACGTTTGTGTTACAGTTTTTTTTTTCTTTTCTTTTGTTGTTGTTTATGTTGTTAATATTGTTTCCGAGCTGTTTTGTGTGTAACATCCTACCTCCATTGGATTCAATGGGTATCTATCTCATGTCAGGTTTCTTTGCGGAACGTGACTGATTTGACCGAATGCCTCCTCAGACGAATGTGTGTTGTTGCTGGAGAGAAAAAAAAAATGTGAATGAATCGTATTACTGACTAGTCTCGTTCCAGCTAGTCTATTTGACGACCAAGATGTTCTGTGTGCGACTTTCACGAAGAGTCGTAGACTTGGAGAACGTCACTGACCTTTTTTTTTTAAACCATAAATTATTCACTGAGAAAAAACTGGAAGATTTTGTGTGCGAGTGTTTTTTGTTTTAATTACACGGGATGTATTATTACCATCGTTATATTATAACTGTATTGATCATTGTTTTTATTATCATTATTATCTTTTTTTCCCGGGTGACGAGTTGCCAACAGAGTCGTCGGTCCTTAGAACATCCATTCACGTTAATTATGATCTTCACGGTGGTGGAGAACAGTTGGACGTCGTACTCTCTGACGTCATATGACGTCATACTCTCTGACGTCATGTGAGGTCGTCGGTCATCATGAAGGATGAAAAGAAACGCTTCGACAAGCTGTGTCTGTCGGTTATTCAACAACGGGATGACTCGCCTACTGTCGTGTATACATACATGTGTGATGTTGACTTTTTTTGTGTGCTGCTTTCCAAAAGACGGGTAAGAAACAGACTTTTGAGGAGACTCGGGTTTTTGGGCAGCAACTCCAGAACCACTTGGAAGGTACCTGAACAGGAACCAGGGCAAGAACTCACGTTGAGTCACTAGCGAACTGTATAGAGCCTTCTTATTCTTAGTCTTCTTCTTCCTCCCTTGAAGTGACCACACTCATGATGGTGATGATGACATCGTTTAGAGAGCACGGGAGTCTTCGAAGACAGGGAAAACACTGACACAGATAACAAAACCATGATCTGCACATTTACTGTATGCTGATGAGAAGACAGTTATGGAGACTACATGAACCCCAAGCTCATAAACATTTCGTTCTTTTTCTTGTGGTTTCTTTCTTCTTCTTTTTTTTTTTTTGATAGACAGAGACATCATGATTCAATCTTCCACTGCTTCCATGCGAGCCCATTGTCTACCAGATGCCGAGGCAGTAATGTAATACCTATATAAGGATTTGAGTTGATAAAGGTGACATGTTTTGTTATTGTATCCTCTTTTTGATCCTCAGCGCGTGTCCCAGTTCGGTTTTGGGAAATTGGATGAAACTCTCTCTCTCTCTCCTCTCTCTCTCTCTCTCCTCTCTCTCTCTGTCTCTCTGTCTCTGTCTCTCTCTCTCTCTCTCTCTCTGTATGATTTTTGTTTGTTTTTGTTTTGTATGTACGTTCACACATACATACGTACGTATGTTTGTACGCATCCATGTATGTATATGTAAACACACACACACACACACACACACACACACACACACACACACACACACACACACACGTATATGTATGTCTCTGTGCGTGCGTGCGTGCCTGCGTGCGCGCGTGTGTATGTGTGTGTGTGGGGGGGGGGTGTGGGTGGGTAGGTGTGTGTGTGTGTGGGTAGGTGTGTTTCCTTGTGTGTTGTGTGTGTGTGTGTGTGTGTGTGTGTGTGTGTGTGTGTGTGTGTGAGAGAGAGAGAGAGAGAGAGAGAGAGAGAAGAGACAGAGAGAGACAGAGACAGAGAGAGAGAGAGCTACGGACAGATCATTTTGGATCCTAGTTTGTTTTGTCTGTGTATACATGAGTGAAGCAACACATGTGTATTTTGCAGCGAAACTTGGGACACTTCAGCTGAATCATATTCAAAGTAATGTGTGTTCTGAGGGAATGAATAAGATGCTGCATACATTTGCCTGTATGCACTCAGATCACATAATTTCTTTTTGTTTGTTTTGTTTTTGCTTTTTGAAAACAATTTTTATCCAATTGACAACATTAGTTTGGTTAA
>CM065722.1:76938705-76941205 GCA_033310375.1 Conus canariensis | reverse complement strand
TATGAACGTACATTATGTGACTACATTACAGTGGCAAAGAACGGAATGATATGGCTCAAGTACTTGGACTGACAATCGCGCGAAAGGGACAAGAGTGCAGAGTTTACGATCAAACGGCACCCCTCGAAGTTTGGTCTCATAGCGCGTTCTCCACATTGATGTGCAAAGTCCAATGTCTTCAAAGCTGCTATTCCCGTATGTATGACACCACAGCAGCAGGAGGTGTGATAACCGTCATAACTGGACCTTGCCTCCCACTCCTGCCTGTGGAAATTGGAAAAAAAAATAGCTGCAAAGCAAATGACCGTCGCTTGTATATTAATGTTTTCTGATGTTGAGCCATTAGAGACACAGGAAACAGGTGTTCAAAGAACCCTGGGAAATGACTATCCGACTTCCGTTTTCATTTGCAGCCTGTGTTGGAATGGGCAGTCGCAACAAAGTTTATAGTCTGAGCCGGCGCCAAATTTTAAACTACCAATCGGAACAAAGTTTCCAGTCTAGAAGAGAAAGTTTTCCAGTCTTTGGTGAATCACACAGACAGACAGACGCTTTGAAATGAATGAGGTAGAGTTGAGAAACAAAGTGACTATGATAGTGAAAAAACAGCTTTCTGATTTAGTTTTGTTTAACCCGTTTACATAACCACCCCCACTCCCCACCCCCAATCTTTGATGCAGAATAAGATAATTGTTTGTCTGTAAGGATTAGATGTCAGAAAGGACCTCATTTCTATCTCTTTCCTTTAAGGCAGTGGTGTTGGTGTAACGTCATTTGGCTCGAAAACTAAACGGCCATAGTTATATTTCCTCTTGCTGTTATCACTGTTTTCTTATCGGTCATGTCCCCTTATTCCCAGGCCGCTCATCTCAGCTTTCATTGCACGATCACACACAGGTTTGCTCTGTCACAGTCCTAACAGCGTAGTCGGCAGGGATT
The DNA here is from genome assembly GCA_033310375.1 of Conus canariensis. Taxonomy (NCBI): domain Eukaryota; kingdom Metazoa; phylum Mollusca; class Gastropoda; order Neogastropoda; family Conidae; genus Conus; species Conus canariensis. The sequence continues at coordinate 76,940,266 of CM065722.1, read as the reverse complement.
CATTGATACCAAGTCACGTTGTTGTTGTTGTTGTTTGTTGTTGTTGTTGTTGCTTTCTTCTCCCTTTCTGTGCCCATGGTGAGTTTGTGTCTCTGTTCCCAGTATCGCTAAGTCCTCTGTCACTCCAGCACTGACTGACGTGGCGGTGCTCTCTGGATGGCGACCACTCATGCTGACTCTGCAACTAAGCAGTCATTGTCGTCAGTAGGAGAGGGAGCTGAGGATTATTTGACAATACCCTGCCTATGTTGCATGAAGACACACACCTCAGAACACTGGCAAAGTCACTCATAGGCAGTGCAGGTGGGTCTCTAGTGGGTTTCCTCGCGACAGCTCGAGCCCAAATCCTAGTCACGCATCATGTTCTTTTTTTTTTTTTTTAGTAATAAATACTCATGCATTGTTGACTTCTGTTTATGTAAGAGCTCTGAAGAGACTCTATTTCAGAATGAACATATAACGCTAGCGTTATGTCATCGTAAATGCACTGTTTAGTGCCAGTACCTTGGTTTCAGCATGCCAACAGCTGCACAGAGTGGTACATATATCCTGGTTTTATAGCCTCAAGTCACGATTAGGTGCGTCTTCATATTCATCTCCTGACGAACCAGGGTTAGTAAATGACGTTTACATCCATCCTGATATACACGATACATCATCGTAAAGTATACCGCGAGCATTTGAATGAATTATAACAAAACAGTTTAAGCTCAAAATATATGTCCGTCTTTGTTTCTACATAGGTGCACATGCATTTTCTGTGTCTTGTTTTGTTTTTGTTTCCGTTTTTTTATTCAAGTGGCATGAAACCTACCGTTACCGACCTGCAGGCCAAACACCTTGATTGAATGTTGTATTATCTGTGACACGTTTAGTGTTTTAAAGTTCCTTCTTGAGAAATGAATATGTCAGTCTTTTCTCTCTTCCTCCCTAACTCCCTCCTCTCTCTCTCTCTCTCTCTCTCTCTCTCTCTCTCTCTCTCTCTCTCTCTCTCTCTCTCTCTCTCTCTCTCCCCCGAAAAAAAAATCACATGGGTCCTTGTTTTACTGACCATCACAAGACATGCTTTCTGATTTTTGTTTTTGAAACGTGGACGCAGTATTGAAAATCTTGGGTAAACCCGTAATCGCAACCTGTTGTAATTTACGAGCTCTGGCATTCAATAACTTGAAAAAAAAAGTCTGCTGTGTTAATGATCACCCTATACAATACACTTCTGACACAACGCATGCATCCTCTGTGCTGGCTGAACTGGAGTGCAGAATAAATGTTAGAAGATGCTCATGGAATAATGTCTTGGGTTTATTTCACATGAAGATTCTCTTTGGCTGGATTTGTTCTGGTCACTGCTATAATATTTGACCATTCTTTTGCTTTTGATTTTTCTTTTGCTGATTGATCTGTGCCGACCAAGGATGGCTTCCTGAGAAGCGATGATTCAGCTTCTGACGCAAAGATAATGTACAGCCGTTGTTTTCAAAACAGCATCTACATCTTTACCTCTTGACAAACACTGAGTTGAAGATTATGGAAATGTGGCTGATGAAGCAAATTCATGAAT
>CM065722.1:76921205-76931205 GCA_033310375.1 Conus canariensis | reverse complement strand
AGAGAGAGAGAGAGAGAGAGAGAGAGAGAGAGAGAGATATCAGTGTTTTCGTAATCTAGAACAGTCGGGGTGCACCGCGACTTAATGTAAGAGCATTGTCTCACAGAAAACCACGTGTTTTCTGATACGTTTCTGCTCCCCGAACAGTTTGTCAGATCTAGTTGCAAAGTGAGAGGACTGCAGTCAGAAATCTAAACAAATCTTAAATAAATGTTAGCGAACCGCCAAGAGAAACGTGGACAAACGAGTCACAAGACAAAGCACAGTGCTTTGTCTTGTGACTCGTTTGTCCACGTTTCTCTTGGCGGTTCGCTAACATTTATTCAAAGTTTGTCAGTTGTTCACCTATCTCTCTTCTCTAGCCTGAGGGCCAGAAATTGGCTAGCCTTGTCTCTTGAAATTCCAGAAGTGATTGGAACCGACATTGTAACCTGAAAAGATCTGCGTTCTTTCAAAAAAGGCGTTATACACTGAAACCTACAGAGCCGATGACAGTCAAGAACCACCAACGCACAGTGTTGTAGTTGTCTCCTCGGAGGCTTGTCTGTTCCAGCCCTTTCTGTTAGCTCTTTCACACAATATTGTGCTGAACAGACAGAGATCTCACAGCGATCTGAAAAGCGTGAAGGAGACGTCAGTCGTCATCGTTAAAGTGTATTCTATTTTGTTTTAAAATTAGGAATGCTGCACAACAAAGCTAGCCTTTTTTAAAACAGATATTTGGCCACAGATCTTCTGTAAAAAAAAAATTGATAAATGTGATGATAATAATAATAATGAATGTGATAATAATAAATCAAATGTCTTTGATAGATAGATTTCTGTTAGCTCTTTCATACAGTATTGTGCTGAACAGACAGAATCTGACAGCGATCTGAAAGCGTGTGTGGTGTGTGTGTGTGTGTGGTGCGTGTCGTGCGTGCGTGTCGTGCGTGGTGGTGGTGTGTGCGTGTGCGTGTGTGTGTGTGTGTGTGTGTGTGTGTGTGTGTGTGTGTGTGTGTGTGTGTGTGTGACAGCGATCTGAAGAGCGTGAAGGAGAAATCAGTTGTCATCGTTAAAGTGTTGTTGTTTTTTTAAAATTAGGAATGCTGCACAACAAATTATCAAAAATCCTCAAAGACATTCATTACTAGTCTCCTTTGTTTACATTATTGTCGTGTCTGTACATGCGGAAGGGGGGAGGGGGAGAATGATAGCACCGAGTAATCACGAAAACAAAATCGATGAACCGGTAATGGAGAAGGCCCAGTAACGGCAATACCTGAACAGTCGTCATCAGTGTCAGAGTCACACTGCAGAAGAAGGTTGGTTGTGACACACGAAAGGATGTGTGTGCTGGTGTATTATCTGATCGCTAAACAGTGCCGGCTTCGAATGTTTGTCAATGGTGCCATTATCCCTCTTCCCTGCCCTGGGGCCACAAAACTACTATCTTGGTCTGCAATGTCAGCAAAGAATGCAGGATATGCTGCAACTCCAGGAGACTTGACGTTGTCTGATATGGGAATGTAAAGGTGCTTAGGTGCATGTACTAGATCACACACACACACACACACACACACACACACACACACACACACACACACACACACACACACACACAACACACAACACACACACACACACACACACACACACACACACACACACACACACACACACTCGCACGCACGCAACACACACACACACACACACACACACACACACACACACACACACACACACACACAGGCACACACATACAGAGAGAGAGAGAGAGAGAGAGAGGAGAAGAGAGAGAGAGAGAGAGAGAGAGAGAAGGCATTCAGCATCTTCTTAAACTGGAGCAGTCGAGGGGCACTGCGGTTTGATACCAGAGTGTTGTCTCACAGAAGAACACGTGTTTGCTGATACTCTATCTGTTCTCCGAACAGTTTATCAGTTGTTCGGCTATCTCTCTTCTTCAGCCCAAGGGCCAGAAATCAGCTAGCTCGTCTTTTGGAATTCCAGAAGAGACTGGTACCAACATTGTAACTTCAAATGATCTGGTTCTTTCGGAAGCATTACTTATGCAAACCTGTATATCCGATGAAAAAGCCAAGTATCACAAACACACATTAGTTTAGTTGTCTTCTCAGAGGCATATTTGTTCCAGCCCTGTTTACTGGCTCTGTTAGGCAGCATCGTGCTGAACAAAGGGGTGATCGGAGAGCGATCTAAAAGCAGACAGGAGACGGAGTCACTCAACTGTCAGTGTTAAACTTAAGCCATGGTTTGCTGATTGCTTTAAATGGGAATAGTGAAACACAAGGTTGCCCTTAAAGCTTTGTAATGGATAGTATGGTTGTCTATACATGATGGAGCTGAGGGGAAAATTATAGCTCCGAATGATCAAAAACAAACAAACAAATAAACAAAAAGCGGAACAGGAAATTAAAAAAAAAAAAAATCCAGTGACGTCATAGCCTGAACAGTGGCGATTGGTCTCCGGATCACACCGCTGAAGAAGGTGGGTTGTTACACATGAAGGGCTGTGACCGCTGATGTATCAGAAGAAGGTGGGTTGTCACACATGAAGGGCTGTGACCGCTGATGTATCAGAAGAAGGTGGGTTGTCACACATGAAGGGCTGTGACCGCTGATGTATCAGAAGAAGGTGGGTTGTCACACATGAAGGGCTGTGACCGCTGATGTATCTGAAGAAGGTGGGTTGTCACACATGAAGGGCTGTGACCGCTGATGTATCTGAAGAAGGTGGGTTGTCACACATGAAGGGCTGTGACCGCTGATGTATCTGAAGAAGGTGGGTTGTTACACATGAAGGGCTGTGACCGCTGATGTATCTGAAGAAGGTGGGTTGTTACACATGAAGGGCTGTGACCGCTGATGTATCTGAAGAAGGTGGGTTGTCACACATGAAGGGCTGTGACCGCTGATGTATCTGAAGAAGGTGGGTTGTTACACATGAAGGGCTGTGACCGCTGATGTATCAGAAGAAGGTGGGTTGTCACACATGAAGGGCTGTGACCGCTGATGTATCAGAAGAAGGTGGGTTGTTACACATGAAGGGCTGTGACCGCTGATGTATCTGAAGAAGGTGGGTTGTCACACATGAAGGGCTGTGACCGCTGATGTATCAGAAGAAGGTGGGTTGTTACACATGAAGGGCTGTGACCGCTGATGTATCAAGAAGGTGGGTTGTCACACATGAAGGGCTGTGACCGCTGATGTATCAGAAGAAGGTGGGTTGTTACACATGAAGGGCTGTGACCGCTGATGTATCAGAAGAAGGTGGGTTGTCACACATGAAGGGCTGTGACGCTGATGTATCAGAAGAAGGTGGGTTGTTACACATGAAGGGCTGTGACCGCTGATGTATCAGAAGAAGGTGGGTTGTCACACATGAAGGGCTGTGACCGCTGATGTATCTGAAGAAGGTGGGTTGTCACACATGAAGGGCTGTGACCGCTGATGTATCTGAAGAAGGTGGGTTGTCACACATGAAGGGCTGTGACCGCTGATGTATCAGAAGAAGGTGGGTTGTCACACATGAAGGGCTGTGGGCGCTGATGTATCAGAAGAAGGTGGGTTGTCACACATGAAGGGCTGTGGGCGCTGATGTATCAGAAGAAGGTGGGTTGTCACACATGAAGGGCTGTGGTGCTGATGTATCTGAAGAAGGTGGGTTGTCACACATGAAGGGCTGTGTGTGCTGATGTATCAGAAGAAGGTGGGTTGTCACACATGAAGGGCTGTGGCCGCTGATGTATCATCTCATCGGACGCACTGCCGTCTGAACGTCTGCAATGGTGCAGCTATCCCTCTCCCCAGCTTTGGGGATAAAAAAAAAACAAACATTATCCTGTTTTATGCAATGTCAGCAGAAAATGCATGACACGCTGCGACACCAGTAGACATTTTTGGAGACGGGAATGTGCATGTGCTTAGGTGCATGTACTTGAACACACACACAGACACACAGACCACAGACACACAGACACACAGACCACACACAGACACACACACACACACACACACACACACACACACACACACACACACAACACAAAACACGCGCGCGAAAGCACACACACACACACACACACACACACACACACACACACAACAACACACAAGCACACACGCATATACATACACGCGCAAGCGCGCGCGCGCGCGCACACACAACACACACACACACACACCAGCGCGCGCAACACACACAACACTCATGCGCGACACACACACACACACACACACACACACACACACACAACATACACATACACTACTAACAACAACACATACACACACACACACACACACACACACACACACACACACACACACACATACATACATACTACATCTAACTAACACACACACACACACACACACACACACACACACACACACACACACACACACACACAGCCACACCATTTTGCTATTCTGTGAGTAATGTCTATGCCATTTGTTTTAGCATGGGAGAGAGAGAGAGAGAGAGAGAGAGAGAGAGAGAGAGAGAGAGAGAGAGAGAAGAGAGAAGACAGACAGACAGACAGACAGACAGACAGACAGACAGACAGACAGACAGACAGACGGAGAATGGATGACAGACAGACAGACAGGCAGGCACAGACAAACAGACAGACTAAAAGAAATGGCAACGTCAGCGACCGTTTAATACTTGCGCGGTTCGTTTCGCTTCCAGCCAAACGAGGAGCTGAGAGTCAAAATAAGAATAAGACAGACCCAGCCTGCACTGATAGAGGTCAGGTAGAAGACAGACCAGCTGCACTGATAGAGGAGAGGTGATGTAGAAGACAGGCCCAGCCTGCACTGATAGAGGAGAGGTATGTAGAAGACAGACCCAGCCTGCACTGATAGAGGAGAGGTGATGTAGAAGACAGACCCAGCCTGCACTGATAGAGGAGAGGTGATGTAGAAGACAGACCCAGCCTGCACTGATAGAGGAGAGGTGATGTAGAAGACAGGCCCAGCCTGCACTGATAGAGGAGAGGTGATGTAGAAGACAGACCCAGCCTGCACTGATAGAGGAGAGGTGATGTAGAAGACAGACCCAGCCCTCACTGATAGAGGAGAGGTGATGTAGAAGACAGACCCAGCCTCACTGATAGAGGAGAGGTCAGGTAGAAGACAGACCCAGCCCTCACTGATAGAGGAGAGGTGATGTAGAAGACAGACCCAGCCTGCACTGAGAGAGGAGAGGTCAGATAGACGACAGACCCAGCCTGCACTGAGAGAGGAGAGGTCAGATAGACGACAGACCCAGCCTGCACTGATAGAGGAGAGGTCAGATAGACGACAGACCCAGCCTGCACTGATAGAGGAGAGGTCAGATAGACGACAGACCCAGCCTGCACTGATAGAGGAGAGGTCAGATAGACGACAGACCCAGCCTGCACTGATAGAGGAGAGGTCATGCAGGGCCGGAATAGCTCACTTGGTAGAGCACCAGACTCGTAATCTTGGTGATCCTGGGGTTGCGGGTTTAAATCTCCGCCGGGCCGTTTCAGTAGAGGGGGATTTTTCCCTCTGAGTTAACATTGGTTCTGACTCCATTTCCCATACAGTCCTTCGAAGGAGAATGTAAACCAAGGTTCTGTGTGTGAACGCACGCATAACATCTTGCACACATGTAAAATCCCATCACCAACTTTAGGAAAAGAAGGTCAGTTCGGCCGTTGGTATGGATGACACGTTACACATAGCATGCACCATGTGTGAGAAATGGAAAGAACGAAGGAAGTAAAGAATTGAGGGAATGATATTGAATGATATGGACTGGGCGGGATGACACAAGCGCCAGTTGACAGCTCTTCAGTCGGCACTGCCCAGGTAGGCAGCCCGTTGTGTAAACGAGTGTGGATTGTAAAGCGCTTAGAGCTTGGTCTCTAGCCGAGAATAGGCGCTATATAAGTATTCATTATAACAATGATGTAGAAGACAGACCCAGCCTGCACTGATAGAGGAGAGCCAGTGTTAGCCTGAGGTCAGGGCGCACTTTGTTCTGGTGTGGTGTCTGGAGATGAGCTTTCCTGTCCAGTTTCCAAAGAATGGAATCGTGTGTTACATGGCCTGACCTGGCCTGTTGCTGATTTCGGTTCCACTCTTGTCTCTCAACTCCACCCCATGGCCCATCCCCCTAGGTTTTTCTCTGTCTGTCTGTCTGTTTCTCTGTCTGTGTCTGTCTTTTAGACTGCCTTTCCAATCTCTGTAACTTACTGTCTCCCCCACCCCCTCCCCCCATCCTTCTATCTGTCCCTGTCTCTTTAAATTTCTGTCTGTCTCTCTGTCTAACTGCTTGTGCTAGTCCCCCCTCTCCCCCCTCTCTCTCTCTCTCTCTCTCTCTCTCTCTCTCTCTGTCTCTTTTTTCTCTCTCTGTATGTTTGTCTGCCTGTCCTCTCTGTCTCTGTCGCTCTCTCTGTCTGTCTGTCTCTCTGTCTGTCTGTCTCTCTCTCATTGCTATTTTGCCCGAGGAACATGTGCTCAAAATGTGCTATGTGGGATGTCAGGATCTATAGGACCGTTTTTTTCTTTGCATTTTATTAATGGGTCTTGGAATGGAACGTGCAGAAGAGGACGGGGAGGAGTTGTGGGGGTGATGGGGATCACAGGGTGTGGTTCGGAGAGGCTGGAATCTGTTCATGCATTCCCTGCGGAATCGCTAATAGTGTGCCTACTTTTTTTCTCTTTTTCTTCTTTCCTTTGGGTTTGTTCTTTTATTTTAGTTTCTAAATTGTGTATCGGTGATATTCATTTGCGTCTTTTTGTCCAGAACGCTGAAGGTAAAAACATAAATTCTCTCTGTTGCACTATCCTCCTTAACTAAAAATCGTTCGTTCGCTCGCTCGTTCATTCGCTCGTTCGTTTGTTCGTACGATCAATTCTGCCTTGAGTCCAGTCTGGGCTGGAGGTTGGAAGAAGGCACAGAGCTTCAGGACCGGTTCCAGAGACAGCCAGTGATGAATTCTTTAGAATTTTTCGCTGGCATGTCTAGGTGTTTCTCTATCCCCGTCTGTCACTCCATCGTTCTAGCTGCGTCTTCTGCCTGCAAAATTGTCTCCCTTTCCTCAGTCTTTCCCCTTTCCCTGTTCTCCCTCACCGTCGTAGAATAGTAACGGTAAGTATGAAAAATGGCTAACTAAGCCAACACTCTTACCGTTATAAAATAGAGAATCGTCGTCATTGTCATTGTCATTGTCATTGTCGTTGTCATTCCCTCTTTTTTTTATCGATTTTCATCGCTCTGTCCCCTTTTCATCTACCATTCAACATCCATGATTATTTTTGTCAGCGTGTTTCGTGATCTGAAATATGTTGCCATTTCTCTCTGAAGCAGGTCTCATGCACTCGCTCACTCTCTTGAAGATTTCTTACGCGATCCTGTTATTAGCTGGCTGAATGAAACACTTGCCTGACTCTTTTTCTTTCTTTTTGACGCTCTCTCTCTCTCTCTCTCTCTCTCTCTCTCTCTCTCTCTCTCTCTCTTTCTTTCTTTCTATCAATCTTCCCTTGATTTAAAAAGATTTGAACCCATCTTTGTAGTGCTATGCTTCACAACTAGATTAGTTCTCCTTAATGAAAAATTCTGGCTGTAGATCCTGTTCAGATGAATTACGACATTGTTATTCCTCTTTCTCTGTCTCTGTCCATTTGTACCTCTCTCTGTGTGTCTCTCTGTCTCTGTCTGTCTGTCTGTCTGTCTGTCTGTCTGTCTGTTCTTTTGTCTGTCTGTCTGTCTCTCTGTCTGTCTGTCTGCCTCTTTTTCTCTGTCTGTCTGTCTGTCTGTCTGTCTGTCTTCTGTCTCTCTCTCTCTCTCTCTCTCTCTCTCTCTCTCTCTCTCTCTCTCTCTCTCTTTCGTTACCAATTTGACTGAGGAACATGTGCTCAAAATGTACCGTGTAGGTTGTCAGGAACTATAGGAGCTTTTTTGTTTTACTTTGCATTTTATTAATGGGTCTTGGAATAGGAAGCGCGGGAGAGGAGGGGAGGGGGTGTGGGGGTGATGGGGGATCTCAGGGTGTGGTTCGGAGAGGTTGGAATCTTTTCATGCATTCCCTGTGGAATTGCCAATAATTTGAATGCTTTTTCTCGTTGTGGGTTTCTTCTTTTATTTTAGTTTCTAAATCGTGTATTGATGATATTCATGTGTGTGTGTGTGTGTGTGTGTGTGTGTGTGTGTGTGTGTGTGTGTGTGTGTGTGTGTGTGTGTGTGTGTGTGTGTGTGTGTGTTGCCCAGAGGGCTAAAGGTAAAAGATGTAAAGTTCTGTCTGTTGCACTATCCGCCTTAAATAAAGTTCGCTCGTTCGTTCGCTTGTTCGTTGGTTAGCTCGTTTGTTCGTTTGTTCAAGTCTGTCTTGTGTCCAGTCTGCCTGACACTGTACTCGTAAAATCCATTTTGGCTAGGTTGGAGGTTTGAATAAGGAACAGATCTTCAGGACCATTTCCAGAGACGGGCAGTGATTAATTCCTTACCATTTTTTTTTTTGGGGGGGTGGGTGGGTGGGGGGTGGGGGTTATATGTTTCCCTGTATATCTTTTTGTCTGTCTGTCACTCAATTATTTCATCTACATCTCCCGTCCGCAAACCTCTCTCCGTTACCTCTGTCATTACCCTTGTTCTGTTCTCCCTCCCTACCCCCACCCCCCTTTTTTCATCGATTTTCATAGTTCTGTCCTTTCCCACCTTCCACCCAACGTCCATGATTATTTTATGTCAGCGTGTTTCGTGATCTAAAATATAAGGTGCCATTTTTTGTCTGAAGCAGGTCTCATCCACTCGCTCTCTCCAAAGTCCACGGAATGCCGATATTTTCGTTTAACACAGTGACTAGCATTCAATAGAAGAACTGTCAAAGTCATGCAATGTTATTAAGGAATGTTCGACATATGTTACAGAAATGTCCCGCAATGGTGATGGTTCCATTTAAGACATAAGTGGCATGCATCACTGAAACAATCCATGTAAAAGAATACTTTTATGTTATGATATGGCTAACTATTGCAAGCACAGTCCGCTCTGTCGACATGTTCTCTTTGCTCAGAGCTTGCATTTATCATTAAAAAAAATCCAAAAATGCTGATGTTTTCATTAACACATATCTAATATTCTTGGTTGACACAATGTATGGTATGAGGTGTTTTCACTTTTGTCTTGTTTATGTTATAGCGTCCTTTTAATTCTTGACTAATGGTCAGCGTTTATGGTCCAGTGATGCCGAGGTATTCGTTTATCGGATGAATGGCCTTTATTGTAGGAACAGTCCAATAATGCCAACATGTTCACTTAAAACATGACTGCCATTTATTTAGAAACACTCCAATATGCTGATACTTTTCGTTGAAGAGCTTACTGTATGTCATTGGAGTAGCTGTCCAAATAATTATACTGATCGAAAGCAAGACTTTGTATTCTAATTCTAATTGATCACATGAGTAGTATGTTTTGTAAGAACAATCCAATAATGCCAATGTTTTTATTAAACACATGGCTAGCATTTGCCATAGTAACACTCAAGTCATTCCAACATAGGTCTATACTGTTCATTATTTCATGTAACCCATTGTGACCATTTACCGTTGGATTATTCCACGTAATACGATGTTTCATTCATCAGACGGCTAGCTTTTATCTGTAAACAGTCCACATAATGGTGATGGTATTTCTCTAACCTCAGAACTCTGTGTTGGAACATTACATCTAATGAGATGTTTTGGTGTAACCCATGACTGACTTATCTTTAAAGAAAAGTTGACTTCCACCGACATTTTGGTTCAACTCACGGTCAACATGTAGTTTATAAACAGTCTATCTCCATGTCACTCTGATATTTTATTTTACCCATGATGAACACATGTAATATCATTTTTCTTCTTCTTCTTCTTCTTCTTCTTCTTCTTCTTCTTCTTCTTCTCCTCCTCTCCTCCTCCTCCTCCTCCTCCTCCTCCTCCTCCTCCTTCTCCTCCTCCTCCTCCACCACCACCACCACCACCT
>CM065722.1:76911205-76913705 GCA_033310375.1 Conus canariensis | reverse complement strand
TAGGAGCGACACTACCACAACTTACAATCACAATAATATTGTTGGTAAAAAGTAATGTCACTACTTCTACCGCAACTGCTACTTGTTTCTTTTTTTATCCAGCACAGCATTTCATTTCAGCGATCCAATATGCAGTTTGTCTTCTTTGAATTCCTAGATCCGCTGTTACTGTTTTGTTCAAAATCAAAAGAAGCCGTACTCACACATTTCCAAAGTTAAAGGAGTTGACATGCATGGAAAGGTGAAGGTAATGACAATCATGATTGAATTAAAATCTTTGCACCACACTCACACTCTAGGTAGCTCATCCCCATTCTCACCTCTCCCAGGTTTTCTGATACATACTTTCTACATAAACGTTGATAGTACAATCCAATATCCAATGACATTATGGATACGACCTTCACAATGATGGTTTTCTCCTCTTTCGCTGAAAAAAGGGGAAAAAAAAAAGAAAAGAAAAGAAAGGGGGCGGGCGGGAGGGAGGGAGGGGGCGAAGGTGATAATAAATGTTGGAAATTGTAGATCATTAGGAATGTAGCACAAATGTTTCCAATCAAGCAATGGAACACTGATTACCTGTCGTTGTGTGTGTGTGTGTGTGTGTGTGTTGTTTTACACCAGCACTAACCCCGTCCCCTCACAACCCTACATCACCCTCACACTCTCCCGCCTTCTGCCCCATTTCATGAGATTCACGTGCAGAATTAGCATCACAGTTTGACAGGCTGAATTTTCATGACGGGATAATTCAAGCGCTTCTCAAGACCGTGGCTCTTTTTATTGCTGCTCTTTTTGATGCACTTGTGTGTGTGTGTGTGTGTGTGTGTGTGTGTGTGTGTGTGTGTGTGTGTGTGTGTGTGTGTGTGTGTGGTGCGTGGTGTGTGTGTGTGTGTGTGTGTGTGTGTGTGTGTGTGTGTGTGTGTGTGTGTGTGTGTGCATTCATGCATGTGTATATCTACGCGTGCGCAGTGTGTTATCACTTTGGCATGTGCTGGATGACTCAGCCGCAGGGGATCAGAGAGAGAGAGAGAGAGAGAGAGGTGTACTAGGTGCATATGGAAATGTATTATTCAGCTTCTAGTTCCTACAGGGTTTCCTATTAATGCCTCTTTTGATAGATGCGACTCTGGCCTCATGCCATTAGCGTAAAATATTTTTTAAATGATTTTTTTTTTCTTTCTATTAGTGTTATTTTTAACTAGAGAGAGAACGAGAACACAACATCAAAGTATGCCAAGTCTCCTGCGTAAAAAAACACTTTTCTGTTGGACAGTGGAAAAGAGGATGAAACAGGTGGAAGGTTTCCCGGTGGAGGAAGGTGAGAAGGGTGGGGAGCAAAGCCCACTTGTGCCACGTATTGTTTGAGATACACGTGATTATCAGGCGCGTCTGTGCGCTTGTTTTGACAAATTTGTCACACAGGTTACAGGTCAACGCTGTCTCCTGTAGACACTAATTACAATCACACACACACACACACACACACACACACACACACACACACCATGCATGTGTGTGCGCGCGCACACACACACACACACACGCGCGCGCGCGCGCGCGCGCGCGTTAAAAAAAAGGTATTTTTTCCACCTCTGCCAAGGGCATACTGTTCTCATCCTGCCCGTATCTGTTTGTTTGTTTGTCTGTCTGTCTCTCATCAGGATGACACTGAAACTAACGACTTGATTTTCATGAAACTTGATGGAGAGAAGCAATGTGGCTTGATGGTGTCACCACTCTGTTTTGCTGCCAGACCAAAACCAAAGCGAGATGCAGGATCTCTTTAATCTCGGTAGACTTTGCTTTTCAAAAAAGCCACATGTCATTTTAATTGTAGATTGTTCTTAATCGTTTCTAATAACGTCTCTCAATAGACCTTTTTTGCCCTTTTTTCCAGGGGTGGGGTGGGGGGTGGGGATGGGTATTGGTAAGAGGGAGGGCTGTGGAGTGTTCATGCACATGACAATATTGAGGCTGCAACCATATTGTGACTGCAACCAACACTATGTTGGAGAAACAGAACGTCCCCTCCAAAAGAGACTCACAGAACACAAGAGGGACTCTTCACCTGTCAGAGCACACCTGCACTCCGAGCAACACCAGTTTGACACGGACAACGTCAACATCCTGGACAGAGAAAACAAGTGGTTCCAGCAAGGGGTCAAGGAGACAATCTACATCGCAGCCACCAACCCCCCGCTCAACAGGGACCGGGGCCGCTAACACCTTGCCCCCCGTGTACTCTTCATTGATTCGGTCACGTGACGTGGGTATGTCCGATGGTCGCGTGATCTGAATCGAGTTCTACTCAGTCAGCAACAACATCGCTGAGGAAGATGGCCGGATGGCTGTCGAAAGCTACGAGTGAGTAGTGCATTTTCGTTTGTTGGGAGACTAGGTCTAACTCCAGGTAGCAATATAAATATTGGGGCTCCACCAGATCCAGACGATCCTGATCACTCGCAAAAATAACAAATACGTAATCCTGCATGGAAGA
>CM065722.1:76891205-76901205 GCA_033310375.1 Conus canariensis | reverse complement strand
GTTTAGCGCGCTCACGCGCGCGAGCACTCTCCGTACGTGCGTGCGTTCGTGTGTGTGTGTGTGTGTGTGTGTGTGTGTGTGTGTGTGTGTGTGTGTGTAAGGTGAGAGAGAAGAAAGAGAGAGAGTGAGAGACAGACAGACAGACAGACAGACGACAGAGAGAGAGAGACACAGAGAGAGAGAGAGAGAGAGAGAAGAGAGAGGAGAGAGAGAGAGAGAGAGAGAGAGGAGAGAGAGAAAGAGAATATTACTGTGCAACAAAAAAATAATGACAATAAACCCTTTGGGAAAAAATAATAAAACGCTATTTGGCTCGGATGTATCAAAACGACAGGAATCGACAGACTGCTTCTCTCCCACTTACACCAAAGAGGGAAACATGTAAAGAGAGCAGTTAACATTTTAGTGATCCCGGCAGCGACACAATGTAATAATGCGAAACAGCCAGCTGTAGTCTGCTTCATACCGACTGAGGAGCTTTCAATCTGCCAGAGGAATCGGTGGATGACATCTATGTCTGCCATCTCTGGAAGATTTGCATCCAGGAAGAGAGGGAGGCGAGGAATGAGCAGAGCGAGAGGAAGGGGCTGGAGGTGGCGATGGTGATCGATAGGAGAAAAGTATGATTTAGAAAGAGAGGGGGTTAGTTACTACCAAGGACATAGACCAAGTACAGGACAAAACAATGCATTTCGACCTCTTGGGTCTTCTTCAGGTAAAAAACAAATAACGTATAGGACAGTGAAAATGAAGTACGAGAAACCACTTATCTTCTCATATTCGGCGCAAGATTAAAATCGCCGAATAAGGTTCTTAGTATGTTAGGTAGATTTCGATTCAGGTATGCTTAGAGAAGACAGTGTCAGACACACAGTCACTCATCCTCACGCATCCACACAGATGTATCCAGAGATATGTATTATGCACGCACGCACACACAACAAACACACAACACACACACACACACACACACACACACACACACCACACACACCGCCACACACACACACACACACACACACGCACCACGCACACACACACACACACACACACACACACACACACACACACATACCACACTCACGCGCGCGCGCGCGCGCACTACACACACAGAGAGAGAGAGAGAGAGAGAGAGAGAGAGAGAGAGAGAGAGAGAGAGAGAGAGAGAGAGCAGTTGTGTTGCGTTGCGAAGTTGCATCTATATGACACCAGTTGGCCTTCTATCATTGTCTTCTGTCATGGTCTGGCAAGTTCCTCCCAGGATCGATCACTCTGATGACCTCGATCTTCCAGCTGCATACATGGGGATGGTTGAGGATTTTTCTGTACAGAGTGTACCCCCTCTTCTTCGGAACGAACAGCAAATCATTCTGTTTTCCCCCTCACTGAGTTTTGACTGGAACTTTCTATCTTAATCTGTGTCTGCATTCACATTGTTCACTTTTGTTTTGGTTTTGTAGCTCACTTTCTGTCTTTGTTCTATGAGATCTGTGCTCAGTGATTGTCTTGTTTACAGTGTCTATTATGCTGAATTATTGTAATATGGCGACATGGGAATGAGACAGCGTACACTGTTTCGAATGAACACTAGCTGTCCACTGTGCGATGTGTGTTTGCCCACATTGCCTTTTGATGTATTGCTCTTATTGTTGTGTGTGTGTGTGTGTGTGTGTGTGTGTGTGTGTGTGTGTGTGTGTGTGTGTGCGCGCGCGCGCGCGCTGGTGTGTGTGTGTGTGTATGTTTGTTTCTGTGGTGTGTGTGTGTGTGTGTGTGTGTGTGTGTGTGTGTGTGGTGTGTGTGTGTGTGTGTGTGTTGCTAAGGTTTGTATAAACTGGGGTGAAAAATTCAAGAGAATGATTGGCATACTTTGCACATCCTATTCTTAGGACGTCAGAAGACATCACATTACACATCCGAATGCATAATACATGAATACTCATATGAATAAAGACTTGTTTGCGTGCCAGGACTTTCCCTCAGTGTAGTGTATGGTTAGACTATGTAACAAAAGTAACGCGGGACGATCTCAATTTTCGTAAAAGAGTGAGAGATGTCACATAACCGCTAATGACATCATTAAGACTCTCTGGGACATCGACGGGCCAAGCCCATAAGATTAATCCGTTCATTCCATTGGTTGACACGCGAGCGGTCTTCCCCTCAGAGACCCTTCAACAAATGTAAAAAAAAAAAAAAAAGAAAATGACGGGTCGGTCCCTAGGGAGACCATTAAAATCAGGAAATCCCACAGTCAACGATGCATTCGCTACATCAGGACCCTGACAATTAAATGACAGAGAAAGTAGGAGACAGGATGGGAGTAGGAATGGGACGGGAGGGGGTGGGGTAGAATTAGGGGGGGGGGGAGGGGGCATCCATTTAGATATGGAGTCGAGAACAGGCTGTCATTCATAATGTAATAAACATGAGGGTTTACGGGTTGTTGTTAACGGATGGAATCCCAGTTGCCCAGTTCAGCAAACTCGATAGCTCGTTCATGATACCTTTTGGATCGTGCCACGGGATGGTCTTGACAGATGAACTGAGATGTTTGCAGGAATGATAACTGTTACACAGGCGCGAAGATAGGAGACTGATCAGCAAGCTTCCTTACAGATGACTAAGGCGAAATCGAAATGTGTCATTTGTTGAATTTGTGTGGTTGTCCACAATATCATCGTAATGACGGATTATTGAAACGTGTTGCATCTACGATTAACATCATCGTCAGGGCAAATCATTGAACTATGTTATATCTACGATATCGTCATCATGACAGAATATTATCAAACTGTATTGCATCTACAACGTCACTGTCATGCCAGATAATTGATTTGTATCAACAATATCATCGTCAACACATATTTTTGATCTGTTTTGTATCTACAATGTTGTCATCAACCCAGAGTACTTTAGCTGTAAATATTTTTTTGTCATTTTTAATTTTTTAACTGTGTTATATCTACAATTTAACTGGCATAACAGATTATTGAAATATATTGTATCTACAATATTATCGCCACTGCAGATTATTTAACTGTGCTGTATTTACAGTATCACTGGCATAGCAGACTATTGAAATGTATACTCAATATCACCATCACGAAAGATCACTGAACTGCAGTGTCACACACAATATCATCATCACGGCAGGTTATTGAACAGTATCGTATCTATAACATTATCGACTCTAGAGATAATTGAACTGTATTCTATCAACAACATCATCATTATAACATACTGTAAAACCTTGCTTTTATTGCGTTAACGATGGCATTAAATGCTGATGCGCATAATCATAAGATTCACTGCAGACTGTTGGTCTATATCCACACCCATTGCAGGGGAAGTAACCGAGGTAGATAACAATGCCAGGAAAGGTTTAGGGGTTGGTGGATACCCATCCTGACACCACACTTACACCACCAGAATAAGAACATGTGAAGACGAACCATTGAAAGCAGGATGTTTGTGTCTGTTGAGGATTTGAACTCTAAAACATCCGCCTGTGCCTGCAGATGACCGATAGGATTTAAATAATGGATAGATACCCTTTAGTGTTGCAGACTGATCGTGGAAGCTCATCACATTATCGGGATCGAGGTACGAGCTTCAAGGGAGATGACTTGAGTAGGATGTATGCATGACTGAAAATTGGTTTTACTGTCAGGAGAGCAGGGGAAATTATTGGAATCACGCTCGCTCGCCATTGAGTGGAAGACATGACACTTTTCAACAGACAAGGTTTGTTGCGGCGGGGGGAGGGGGGAGGGTGGTGGTGGCAAGGGTGAAGTTGAAAGAGGAAGTGCTTTTCGTGTGTGTGTGTGTGTGTGTGTGTGTGTGTGTGTGTGTGTGTGTGTGTGTGTGTGTTGTGTGTGATCAAGCTTAACATGTAGTGCTAAACTCACCAGTCATTTTGGCGTGATCAGGCACTTACTGGATTGTAAATGAGAGTTGTTTTTTTTTGCGACACGTCAAGAACAGACAATCAAGGCAAAAAAACTGTTTTCCTGTTCAATGTTGTGACTGATCTTCTTCACAGAGAAGGACTCAACTGCTTAGAACACCTCCTCCCCATTGCCCACGGCTGAGTACAGAGGGTTGTGGGGATCCCTGAGGGCTCCAGTGTATCCGTCACGGCTCCACTATGACCTGGTGCAGTAGGATAATGATGATGATGATGATGATGATGATGATGATGATGATGATGATGATGACAGCTAAAAATAAGGAGGGAACACAGGATGAGTATTATTGCCTTTTGGCGTGTTGGACTTCCATAGCGTACATTGAAGGCAGTTGTCTCTTCCCGTTGATCCAGTTGGCTCTGTGTCTGTCTCCTTGTTCTCTGTTAGCTGCCTGAACATTCAAATGATAATGTTACAATTTTGAATTTGAAACTCACACATGATCTCAGGTTGGCTGTCTGAACACCTACTGATAGTGTCAAAATACCGAGTTTGAAACAAACTCACAATGGTTTCGTCGCGTGCAAAGGTTTTATTTTGAAACACAGCCAAAATGATTTGGTCGCGTATGAAGGGTACATGCAGGCAGTAGGCCGACCTCAGTGAACAGCACACATAAAGAAGCTGGTATCAAGCTTATGGTCAAGGGCAGTCCAAGGAACTGATCAAATTACTCCGCAGGATGTCATGTGTCATCTGCGCGAGTTACAGAACTACGGTAAGTTGAACAGTGGAAAAAAAAAGAAATGTAATAATGGCACATCCTTCCTTACATCTTTGAGACAGCCTTTTTGATTTAGTTTGTATTTTGTGTCTTCCTTACTTTGTCTTCATCTCTCTCTCTCTCTCTCTCTCTCTCTCTCACACACACACACACACACACACACACACACACACACACACACACGCACGCACGCACGCACGCACGCACGCACGCACGCACGCACACACACACGCACGCATACACACACACTCACACATGAAAGAGAGAGAGAGAGAGAGAGAGAGAGAGAGAGAGAGAGAGAGAGAGAGAGAAAGCGAGGCAGACAGCAGACTGGCAGAGAGAGAGAGAGAGAGAGGAGAGAGAGAGAGAGAGAGAGAGAGAGAGAGAGAGAGAGAGAGAGAGAGAGAGAGAGGTGGGGGTGGAAGGGGGCAACAAACAACATGCATGCTGTGCACTCTGATGAGCATAAATCAGTGTTGTGATTTATCAAGGTGTAAATCCCACATGCACGCCTCCTCTCTTCGTGGCCAGTTGGATTTACCGAAGAAGTTGCATTTCCTGGGCATCATTGAATTCGAGCTATTGTGCGATTGTGAACCAGCTGGAGATTTTGTTGTGAATGTCGGTATGCAGTGGATAAAATAAAGAGAGAGAGAGAGAGAGAGAGAGAGAGAGAGAGAGAGAGAGAGAGAGAGAGAGAGAGAGAGAGAGAGAGAGAGAGGGTGTGAGGAAGGGAGATGCACTGATGCTCTTGAAATGAAAACCGTCACAATCCCTCATGATTAATCATCTTCCCGTCTGTATATCTCTATCCCTGTCTGTCTCTGTCTCTGTCTGTGTGCCTGTCTCTTTCTGTATCTATGTATCTCTCTCTCACTCTCACTCTTTCTGTCCCCCCTCTCTCTGTCCGTCTCGGTCTGTCTCTGTCTGACTCTGTCTCTATTCTCTTGCCTTTCTCTCTGTCTCTATATGTATCTCTGTGTCTGTCTCCTTCTGTCCCTATGTCTCTGTGCTCTCTCTCTCTCTCTCTCTCTCTCTCTCTCTCTCTCTCTCTCTCTCTCTCTCTCTCTGTGTGTTCCTGTCTCTTTCTTTCCATGTCTATTTGTCTGTCTCTCTGTCTCTGTCCCTCTACCTCTCTGTCTCTCTCTGTGTCTCTCTGCCTCTATCTTTGTCTCTATCTCTACCTTTCTCCCTCCCCACCCCCCTCCCTATGGTACCATTGTTTCATTAGTTCAGTTTCAAAATGTTATCTATCAATCATCTATCCGTCTATCCGTCTATCAGTCCTCTCTCTCTCTCTCTCTCTCTCTCCTCCTCTCTCTCTCTCTCTCTCTCTCTAAGCTTTCTAGCTGTCTGTCTCATCCACCTTTCTTCTTCTATCCTTTGTTGTCCTCATCCGTCCGTCGTTTCTATCTATCTATCTTGTCCGTGTCCGTCCGTCCTCCTCCTCTTCTCTTCTATCCTATTTCCCTCGTCTCTATCTCCTCTCTCTCTCTTCTCTCTCTCTCTCGTCTCTGTCTCTCCTCTCTCTCTTCTCTCTCTCTCTCTTCTCTCTGTTCTGTCTCTCTCTCACTCCTTTCCTGTCTCACCCTCCAAGATGCATATCCAACCTCTTTTTATGTCAAGAAAAGAAAGGAAAAAGAAAAGAGAGAAAAAAAAATCCTGTGTAAAATCGTTTTAGATGGGAAACGTGGTACTAGTGGGGCTTTGATTTACCTACATGACATACAGTCCAATGAATGCTCTGCTATTTACACCAATGACAAACAAAAGAATGCACAACCAGGGAGCATTTCAGGATTCGTGATAGAGTCACACTAAAAAAGCATCATTCCACACTCTAATGGTGTTTAACGGGCAGCTCCAGTCTGCTCGCACTCCTCTGAAGTGCTTTGTACCTGTCAAAGGAATCGAAGAGAGTGGATGACGTTTGTGTCCTGCCCTCTTGGGTGATGAAGATTTGTTGTCTGGGGGTCAGAGAAGGCGGTAGGAGAGTGGTGGTAGTGATAGATTAGGGTCAGGATACGGAACCGAACGGGTGGGATGGGAACCAAGTTAGGGAGCAGGTATGACGTTTGAAGGATTTTGATCGTGCCGCATTTCATGTGCATAGTGCATCACACACATAGGCACACACACAGAAAACCAAAAGCCACAACAACACACACACACACACACACACACACACACACACACACACACACACACACACACACACACACACACACACAACACACACACACACACACACAACTGTATTTAGAATACACGCCGACAAAGCGCGCGCGCACACACACACACACACACACACACACACACACACACACACACACACACACACACACCACACACACACACACTGTATTTAGAATGCCTAAAATGGAATTAAACGCTTAAGGCAGTTATCACTCACAGAGTGTTTCAGGAAGCAAGTGGTAGTCGGTCTTTTTTAAAATTTTATTAATAATGTCATTTGAAATATCCAGGAATAACACATATCTTTTCATTTGAAAGCCTCTGTACATGTTCAGGTTTATATTTGGCGCTTTATTCATTTGAGGCATTATGAGTAAGGAGAGCGTTTTCCAAAAAAAAAAAAAGAAAAAAAAAAAAAAAAAGAAAGAAAGAAAAAGAAAAGGTGTATATAATATATGACGAGGCTTGATGCATAGTGCTTTCAGTTTTGTTGTTGCAGTAACGTTCCACACGTAAAGCAGATGATAAAGGCAATGCACTCGCTTCGTCAGAGCCTGTTTTAAAATAGTTAAGAAAAATGGTTCTCAGATCATGCATTTCATTCATACTGTCACCTGCCACAAGCCATGTGATACGAAATGATAGAGATACCCCTTCTCCCCTCCATTCACCATTTCGCACGTATATCGACAACTAAACTCTGAAAATGAACAATCTCACAATCAGCAACACATTCAACACAATCGGTCAATGCTGAGAGAAAAATAACATAGAGATAGGAAGAAATCGGTAAGTTTTTCGTTCTCGATACAAATACATAATGCCAACTACAGACTCAAACATAGAAGAAGAAGAAGAAAGAAAGAAAGAAAGAAAGAAAGGAGGAGGAGGAGGAGGAGGAGGAGGAGGAGGAGGAGGAGGAGGAGGAGGAGGAGAAGAAGAAGAAGAAGAAGAAGAAGAAGAAGAAGAAGAGAAAGAAAGAAGAAGAAGAAGAAGAAGAAGAAGAAGAAGAAGAAGAAGAAGAAGAAGAAAGAAGAAGAAGAAGAAGAAGAAGAAGAAGAAGAAGAAGAAGAAGAAGAAGAAGAAAGAAGGACGAAGAAGAAGAAGAAGCAGAAGAAGAAGAAGAAGAAGAAGAAGAAGAAGAAGAGGATAGGCAAGATTTTTCTGTGGATTCTTCCAATCATTGCTCCTATAGACCAGATCTGACTCTTCATCGCACATCGAAGCTTGACATAAAGAGATCTTGCAAGTTAGACTGTTGGGGGAAAATAGTATGGAAGGGAACTGTCAAAATAGTTACAGCTGGACAGGACGGTAGGCTTCAGCCCGAGTGAATGGATCGTGGTGGTGCCAATTGCTGGGTTTCAATCTGGCATTGTTCTCCTTATGGACAACTTCGGTTCAGTCTTACGTTTTGGATTTGTCTGTCTGTCTTTCTTTCTGTTTCTGCTTGTCAATTTTTCTCTGTGTCTGATTGCTTCATGTACTTGCCAATGTGTCTGTGTACCTGTAATGTTCTGTCTCTGTCTCTGTCTGTCT
Organism: Conus canariensis; assembly: GCA_033310375.1. NCBI lineage: Eukaryota > Metazoa > Mollusca > Gastropoda > Neogastropoda > Conidae > Conus > Conus canariensis. The sequence goes on along the minus strand of CM065722.1, from coordinate 76,892,778 downwards.
GTCTGTCTCTCTGTCTGTCTGTCTGTCTGTCTGTCTGTCTCTCTCTCTCTTTCTCTGTCTGTCTGTCTGTCTGTCTGTCTGTCTCTCTCTCTCTCTCTCTGTGCGTGGATGCGTGCGTGCGTGCGTGCGTGCGTGTGTGTGTGTGTGTGTGCGTGCGTGTGTGTGTGTGTGTGTGTGTGTGTGTGTGTGTGTGTGTGTGTGTGCGTGCGTGCATGCGCGCGCGCGCGCGCGCGCGCGTTGGTGTGTGTTGTGTGTGTGTGTGTGTGTGTGTGTATGTGTGTGTGTGTGTGTGTGTGTGTTGTGTGTGCGCGCGCGCGCATGCACTCGCACGCACTCGCACGCATGTGATCAGATTTCCTAAAATTAATTTCTCAATCCTGGTGGATTCTTTTATCACTAGCATTTGCCTCACATAAGGTGTGTCTTTTACATTTTTGCCTTTTCGGTTTTAGTCCCAGTTTTGCGTACTGTCGTATTCAACATTCTAAGTCTCCCCCTTCCTGTGGGTGCTCTTGTTTGTGTTGTGGAAACACTGATCATGACTGTCAGCCTGGTGATCTACTGGATTTTGTGAGAATTTCCATTTTGCTTTATATGAAAATGATTCTCATCTAGCAGGTAATCTGGATCCAATAACAAGTCTGAAGAGCTCTTCATTCAGCAGAACCTTCATCACACGTTAGTCCCGCTGACCTGGCCTTTGCAGGAACGATGTAACATGGGAAGTAGACACCAAAGGAAGATTCCCTCTCATTTCCTTTAAACACAGGCTGTATGTTAAAGTCACGTGTTTCATCTGGGATGGGTTTTGATGTTCGCTGTACTCCCTGTATGGAAAGCTAAAGGCATTTTGGCTTTCAGGATTGATACTCAACTGTGCATTTAATCTGTCTGTCTGTTTATCTGTCTGTTTATCTATCTATCTATCTATCTATCTATCTATCTATCTATCTATCTATCTATCTATCTATCTATCATCTATCTATCTATCTATCTATCTATCTATCTATCTATCTATCTATCTATCTGTCTGTCTGTCTGTCTGTCTATCTCTCCATCTCTCTCTCTGTCCGTCTTTCTCTATGTATATATTATCTCTGTCTATATATGTCTGTCTATCTACCTAACTATATGTCTATTAATCTATCTGCACGTCTGCATATATGCATATCTATCTATCTATCTTTATCTATCGTATCTATCATCTATCGTATCTATCTATCTATCTGTCTTTACACAGAGAGAGAGAGAGAGAGAGAGAGAGAGAGAGAGGAGAGAGAGAGAGAGAGAGATGTCTTATGTATACACACTCCTTGTATGTATGTCTGATGAAGACCAATGCGTTGAGGCTCGTTGCTTCGTTCGATAAGTGTTGATAGTGTTTGACAGGTGCATTTGGTGCGTCAGTACCTCGCAGTACCTTCCTGGTTCCTCACATGCCGTTTGAATGGCCTTTTTTGTTTCGTCATTTTTTGTTTGTTTGTTTCTCTGTGGTTAATATCTGATTTCCAACTTTTACGTGGTATAAAAACGGGTGGATTGTTTTAGTGAAAAAAAATAACCCCCTGTATAT
>CM065722.1:76883705-76886205 GCA_033310375.1 Conus canariensis | reverse complement strand
CTCTCTCTCTCTCTCTCTCTCTCTCTCTCTTCAATATCATTGTTGCTTACATACAGATTCTTTAACATTCTGTGTGTCTATCTATCTTTCTAACTATTCCTGTACAGTTCTGTCACACCTTCCCATACCCCCATTCTCTCGCCCCCCCCCCCCCCCTTCTCTCGACCCCCCTCTCTTTATCTCTCTCCCTCCCTCCCTCCCTCCCTCCATCCCCCCCCTCTCTCTCTCCCTCTCTCTCTCTCTTTCCTCTTTCTCCAATGTATATAAGCATAATCGTTTTATTTCAGCTATTTTTTCAAAGAAAAGATAAGAGAAAAAAGGAAAAGACGAAGAAGAAAAAAAAGACTTTCCCGTGCATAAGTATTTAGATGGAAACAAAAAATCGTCGGCTTTGCTTTACACCATTGAGATGGAACTCGAAAACCGCTGTCCCATTTACGCCAATATGAAAGAAACTAATGAATAGTGTGATAATGTCACATGAAACCCATCGCTCCACTTAATGATGACGCTTAACGGACAGCTCAAGAGCTACTGAAGAGGGTGAATGTGTGGCGTCGGAAGGCCAAGGCCAGGATTTAAACCACAGTGCCAAGGACATCCACGCTGTTGGTTCGGATGAGGAATTTGAATTTGCACAGGCCTTCGATGCCAGGCGCCTGAAACTCAACCTGCCACGATCACACGAAACTGCAGATTGGGAGAAACTGGATGCAAAAATCGTCCAAAGACTCGATGCACTGATAGGGAAAAGCACCCTGGAAAACAAACTAGCCACATATAGGGACATTGTGTATGTCACATGTAGAGACGCCTACAGAGCAAAACTACCCAAAGAGAAAACATTTCCAAAGAAATCCAGACGTCAAGAAGAGATGGACAAGATCTGGGTCCAAAAGAAAAACCTCAAGAAGGAAATGAAGACCGCACAGCCAGCTGAAAAACAAGGCTTGGAAAAACTCTGGAAGACCTGAAAGCAAAACACAGCGCCCTCAGCAAAGCGGAATCTGCGTGGAAGAGGAAGAGCAAAAAGAAGAAGACCCAAGAGCGCTTCTTCAGAGACCCCTTCCAGTTTGCCAGAACACTGTTTGAGCAGCCGAAATCTGGGACCCTAAGTGTGAACAAAGGAGTTCTTGAGCAGCATCTGAGGAAAACATACTCTGACTCACAGAGCAAAGCACCACTCGACATTCAAGGTCTTGTGTGGCCAACCAACCCTGAGGAACAGTTCAATGACAAGCCACCAACGTTGGCGGAAATCAAGAAGGTGGTCGACAAACCTAGAGCCAAATCATCACCAGGGCCAAACGGAATACCTTACCAGCTGTACAAGAAATGTCCCAAGGTGCTGGAGTGGCTCCACAGGCTGCTGCGATCAGCTTGGAAAAAACAGAAGATCAACGCCCAGTGAATGACGGCAGATGGCGTGTACATCCCCAAAGAGCAAAACGCAAGTGACATCAGCCAGTTCAGGCCAATATCACCACTGAACGTTGAAGGGACAATCTTCTTCTCTGTCATGGCAGCAAGGCTGACCAAGTACCTCATGGAAAACAAGTACTTGGATGTGTCAGTCCAGAAAGGTGGCATCCCAGGCGTGGCTGGCTGTGTAGAACACGCCACAATGATCTGGGACGCACTCCAAAGAGCAAAAACAGAAAAGAGAGACCTGGACGTAGTGTGGCTGGATCTGGCAAACGCATATGGATCTGTACCCCATGAGACGATACAGTTGGGTCTTGGGATGTACCACGTGCCAAAGAACATCCGCGACATGCTCAAGAAGTACTTCAATGGCCTCTCAATGCGGTTCCTACCAAGGAGTACACAACAGATTGGATCAACTTGGAAGTGGGCATTGCAATGGGCTGTGCAATTTCCCCAGTACTGTTCGTGTTGGCAATGGAAGCATCTTGAAAGCAGCAACAAGCAACGCAAGACAAACAGACCTTGGCGATGGATACAAGATGCCCCCTCTCAAGGCCTTCATGGATGATGCTACAGTGATTTCATCCAGAGAAGACGAGACACGTCATGTGCTGGAGAGGCTGGACGACATAGTTGCCTCATCCAGAATGAAGTTCAAGCAAAAAAAATCACGGAGTCTCTCACTGAGGAAAGGAAAAGTGGCCGAATCTGTGGTCTTCAGTGTTGCCAACCAGGCCATTCCAACAGTCACAGAAGAGCCAGTCAAGAGCCTTGGAAGATGGTATGATGATACCCTGAAAGACACACAAAGAGCAAAAGAAACCAAACAAACGTCTGTAGAAGGCGTGGAGACCGTTGACCAGTGCGGGCTCCCTGGCAAATACAAGGTCTGGTGTCTGCAGTTCATGCTGATACCAAAGCTTCTATGGCCTCTGATGATATACGACATTTGCAGCAGCATAGTGGAGGCAATGGAAGCCAAAATCAACAAATTCACAAGGAAATGGCTTGGTGTTCCACCCTGTCGCACTGACATAGCGCTGTACTGTCGCCAAGCAAAGCTGAAACTACC
>CM065722.1:76871205-76878705 GCA_033310375.1 Conus canariensis | reverse complement strand
TGAAGAGATGGGAGAAGGTGGTGGTGAGGAGGGATGTATGACACGCGAGGATCCTGTGGCAGAGAGATACCATCTACTCTTCACACGAATGGATTTTCATTTCATACTGAAATGTATTCTGCCAGAAAAGGAGAGCATGGGACAAAGGGCTGGCTTGCTGCTATTCATCAGGCTCAACAGATCTGGATCTGTGAGTCAGACACTGTGAGAAAGTACTTCCACGTTTACCAGATCTTTTATGAAGATCTGGATTGTATGTTTAAGCACACACGCACGCGCGTGCGCGCACGCACGCACACACACACACACACACACACACACACACACGCGCGCGCGCGCGCGCGCGCGCGCACGCACGCACACATACACACACACACTATCTATCTACTTAACTATCTATCTATCTATATGTCTATCTACACACACCACGCACGCACGCACACACACACACACACCACACACACACACACACACACACACACACACACACACACACACACACACACACATACACACACATACTACAGATTACAGAATGGAACCATATTTAGCAAACTCTTTCATAAGCTTCAATCAAAAACAAGCACTATGTAAATTAAGGATTTCTTGTTACGATCTTAAAATAGAAAAAGGTAGATATACTAAGACACCAAGAGAAAGAAGACTGTGTCTGGAATGCAATGAAGTAGAAGACGAAATCCTTTCTTAGATAAATGTACTAAATATAACGATATAAGGAGGCAGTTTTTAGAACACATCAAAGACAAATACAATATACAAAATGCGCTGCCATCTATCTTAATATCAAATGACGTACTTATCAGCGATATCTCAAAATATGTGTATGCTATTTCAAAGTGTCGATAAGGTAAAATGTATGACAAGGACAACTTGATATAGCATTATGATAGTTGGATACAACAACTAGCATGACTATTTGTATTTCGTCATTTGGTTTCGTTTATCTTTCCTCTATTTATTTATTTATTTGTTTGTGTCATATAAAACCTGTTACGGTTTTCAAAGGCATTAAACTATTGAATCTTGAATCTTGAATCTTGAATCTTGAATCACACACACACACACACACACACACACACACACACACACACACACACACACACACACATATACACATGGAGAGAGAGAGACAGACAGACAGACAGACAGAGAGAGAGAACTCGGAACTCGGAAACTTTAATTGTAAGGCCACCGGCCTGTATACAATGAGAGAGAGAGAGAGAGAGAGAGAGAGAGAGAGAGAGAGAGAGAGAGAGAGAGAGAGACAGACAGACAGACAGACAGACAGACAGACAGAGACAGAGAGAGACAGAGAGAGAGAGAGAGAGAGAGAGATAGATAGATAGATAGATAGATAGATAGATAGATAGACAGACAGACAGATAGATAGATAGATATACGGATATGTGTGTGTGTGTGTGTGTGTGTGTGTGTGTGTGTGTGTGTGTGTGTGTGTGTGTGTGTGTTAATATGAAAAATATGTTTTATAAATACAGGGAAGATGGAAACATATTTCCTTTGAAATGTATGTTTTTGATCTTTCACGTCTATCGTACTGCCTTTGTTTATGGTGCCCTCGTTCTTTTGGCATGCAAGTTTACTCTCTCTCTCTCTCTCTCTCTCTCTCTCTCTCTCTCCCTCTCTCTCTCTCTCTCTCTCTCTCTCTCTCTCTCTTCTCTCAATTTCCGGTAACTTAAGTTAATGAACTTGCTCATAATTCTGTATCAGTCCAACTTCAGTGTACTCAACGAATCTTTCATTAGATATAATGGAATACATGAAAAAAATAGTCTGACGATTTTTTTGTCTTGTGAAGCAAGCTCATGGGCCTATACAGTCTGATATACTCTGTATCGAAAACTGCAATAAAAGGAAAGAACACACAGACTTGATGGTCACTGTGTTACCGCTAGAGGGGCCCATCAGGCCATCGAGGTCATGCAGTAGTGACCACTGAACTAACTGCTATGGTAGATGTTTGCCTGGTCCACTCAGTAATGTTGTCCGTCCACTTCGTCCTCCGTCAGACCTGATGAAAGGTATACAGTATTCTTTCACAGACATGGAATCCCACCAAGACATAGTCCAAAGGAAAGTACAGTACTGTTCTCCCCCATCATAGCCCACCAATGACCTGTAACTAGCAGTATTGGTCGTTAGGAGTAGATCGTATTTACACGTGGGCAGTCGTTGTGTGTGTGTGTGTGGGGGGGGGGGGGTGTGTTTGTTTGTTTGTTTGTTTTGTTTTGTTTGTTTTTTTTTAGAGACGAAGACTTTTAAACAAAAGCAGAGCTGAATCATTCATGAAGCGAGGTGATATTCGAGGAGATATCCCTACTGGGAAATGCTAATGTGGGAACTTGAAACCTTTCCCTCAAGAATATACTGGCTGGATTTGTCCCGGATATAAATGGCGTGTTGCGGTATCATCAGTCTAAATGATGAGAGGGAAACTGGCTCTTAAGAGGAGAGGGATCCCAAGAGAAAAAAGCAATAATGCATGGCACAAGAAGAATGGTCATTGTCAGCTCTGTGAAGTGATTACTTGGGGTATAGTCTGCTATGAAACCAAGGGGTTGGTTGCCTCCCCCCCCCCCCCCGCACCCCCCCCCCCCCCACACACACACACACCATTTATACATACATTATCACGTAGACGGAACATTATCAATGAACATACTTGAATGAATGAAACGCGGTTTCACTCTTCATCATATTTAAATCAGAACTGTTTTACGTCCACACAACAACCGAACTCCAACGAAACAACTCTACAGCAGGACAGTGTGTCGTGTGAAAGCAGGTTACGTGCTGCATAATGAGACGACACTCATTGTTCTGTGTACATTGCCAGCCTTGAGGTGGTGACGGCATGAGGCTTGGGTGTGAGTGCGTGGACGTGTATACCAGCAGTCAAATGGTTAAAAGGAAATTACATATTTTTGTTTTCGAATTAGGTAACGGGAATTTATGTCAATGTCATTGAAACAAGGAACAGATGGAAATTAAGACGACATTTCTATGCAGCATAGCCTCTGATTTCGTATATCTACTATTAAAGTTTTCGTCGTCTTATATACGAGCAGGATATGATTATGTTGTCTTGGAGATCCAGAGGGCAAATGCAATACCTCACAATTATCTTAAGACTTTTTTTTATAAGAACCAGAAATCGTAACATCCTCTGATTCGTACTTGGGATGAATGGCATTCTTACTCACTATAGTGTCAGTGACAGGGCGAGGGAATATGACAGTTTATAAACAAAACCTTACCCACAGCCTTTCTCCTCCTTCCTTGAACAGCTTCCTCATATCGTCTGATTCTCTCGAATCGTGACATTATCTGTTGCAGAGGAAAAACATTTTAGGCAGAGGTCGACAGCAGGTCTTCAAAATAGAAACCTCTGTCGGGAACGCCTTTTGCCCTGTACTCCTCACACTGTAAGGTGGTCTGGCCACACCCGGGCCATGACTCCTAGATGCACTTATGCTGTCAGATTTTTTTTCTGGCTCTACAGGAACTTGAAACAGCAATTTCTGTACACTTATCGCATATACACCAAATGATGATAATGGCACTGTCAATGTTGAGTATGAGTCAAATATGTTCCTAGCACTACTGGGAGTTGAAACACCAACTTCTGCACACTCACTACACACACTTGAAATGATGATAATGGTAAGCACTCTTAGCAGCTCATTCTACCGTTGCCTTTAGAGTTCTGGTACCCTTCATACCAGAGATCACTGCTCTCTCTCTCTCTCTCTCTCTCTCTCTCTCTCTCTCTCTCTCTCTCTCTCTCTCTCTCTCTGAGATAGTAGGCCGGTGAACCTATAACCTTATTATGCCTACCTGTTTTGCAAGAACTCTGGCTTGGAAGCAGATTCCCTCAAACTGAGGGTCTGTTGTGTACAGTCAGTCATCCACTGTAACCGCCTCTTCCTCGCTTTAGGTGTGAGAACTGTTCCAGATTATGATATGTGAATTCCTGTCCTGTAGAACTTCGATGCAGGAGATTGTAGTGGGATACTGCTTCCTCTGACAGTTCTAATGGCATGTGCAATGTTTCCAAACACTTGGATTTGTCTCTGTGTGCACCTTTCCTGGGTTAGCGCTGCATTGCATAAACGCTGGACATGATCCACTGTTTGTTTGCCCTGGCAGAGTGGACACAAAGGTTAATCTTATTTCTTCCATTTCGCCGGTTTTTGTTCCGAGGAAAGGACTCTATATAAAGATCTGAGGATGAAGCTGACACCGATAGCTGCAATGTACCATATGTCGTTCTAACTGAAGCGGTTTTGAAATGCTTTTTTCCGACACTGTCTACTGCTCTTGTTGATTTGGCTGGGCCGCCTTTGGGATACTCTTGGCATCTTCTTCATTCTTGTTTTCCTTTTTATTTAATATTCGTCGTCAACATCATCTGACAATGTCTCTCTTTACTTTTTACGTTCTTTGCCTTTGACAACCGCTTAATTTCGTGTTGACCACAGCCCCTACATGTTGCTTTTGCATGTATCCTGTAAACTACCTAACTTTGAGCTTTTCACTCGCCGTGTCAACTGCCTACTGATCTTTCCATTCTCTAGCAGTCTTTGGTTTAGGCTGGATTGGTATCACACAGCCCTGTCTCCACAGTTCTCAATTATGCTTAATAGCCTTACTTTGCCCACTGTGTACCCCCCCCCCCCCCCCTCCTTCAGGGTGAACTCCAGGTGTGGTTTCAGCTTTGTTAGGCGGCAGTAGAGCGTGACGTCAGGATGACCAAGTGGGACACTAAACCATTTCCTTGTGTACCTGTTGAGTTCGGCTTCCTTTAAACGCACTTTGCTTGCGCCAATAAAGTATACTAGTAGAAGCCAGAGGACCTATACACTGCAAACACCAGACTATGTATTTTCCAGGGAGACAACGCTGATCTATTATCTAAAGGCCTTCTGCGATTTGTTTGGTTTAAAGGAGTCAATATACTACCTCTCAAGGCTCTCGACTGGATCTTCAGTGTACTAGTTCTTCGGTTCCGGTTGGAATGGCTTGGTTGTCTTCTTTGAATGTCTATATTTTTGCTTTTTTTTTTTTCTGCAGCGAGATACTTAGCAAAATCTTTGGTTTAAAAGTCATCTTTGGTGAAATAACTAGATTGTCTAACTGCGTCAGTATTTCGTGTTTCATCTTCCTTCATGGAAAGGACTCTTGTGTAACCCATGCAGGCTTATAGGGCGCGCAGGGGGGGGGGGGGGGGGGGGATTTGCTATCTGTTTCCGAGGTTTCCTGAACCTGTACCACTTATAAGGTGACCTTCGTTACCAATATGTATATATTGTTTACAATTACTAAGAATTAGTTGCAACAAACAAACGCTTTGCAGAAGATGAAGCAAAGTTGTTACAGTATTTTTTTCTATCCAATTTGTTTTCTTTATATCTCTGTCTCTTTGTCCCAGTCTCTGTGTCTGTCTGTCTGTCTGTCTGTCTGTCTGTGTGACTGTCTATCTGTCAGTCTGTCTGTCTGTCTGTCTCTCTGTCTCTGTCACTCTCTCTCTCCTCTCCTCTCTCTCTCTCTCTCTCTCTCTCTCTCTCTCTCTCTGTCGTTTTGTGTTATATCTTGTCAGACTGTGTTATATTTCACACACACACACACACACACACACACACACACACACGGAGATCTCTCTCTCTCTCTCTCTCTCTCTCTCTCTCTCTCTATATATATATATATATATATATATATATATATATACAATAAACTAATACATTCCAAGGATAAATACCGCACCATTCCAGCAACTTACAGAGCAGCTTGGTGTTGCAATGACTGCAAGAAATATTCAATTATAAACAAAGCTTGCTCTTATGTCTTAGATTGAAGAAATACGAGCAAGCTTTGTTTATAATTGAATATTTCTTGCAGTCATTGCAACACCAACCTGCTCTGTAAGTTGCTGGAATGGTGCGGTATTTATCCTTGGAATTTATTAGTTTATTGTAATTTAGTACCTTGCGGATTCATTCCAAGAACTGGCCCTCAGCACTTGTGTCTTAAGAGGTTATCTGTTTATATTTTCTACTTTTCATAAGAAAATGTAGCTTGTTTTGCTCTTTCATGATTTTCTTTTGCTTCTTAGGTGGTACCTTTGGTTGGTTTTTTGAAAACTCAACAAACATACTACGGTATTGCACACCAGACTTTTCTAGGATAGCATTCTTGTTAAAACCGAAAAGGCAGAGGAGTCAAATTACAACTTTCCGCGGTCACTGTGGAGTAGAAAGAAACTCGTGGAGAGCGTGGCAGCAGAGAGTCCTCAGAAGAGAAGCCCCCTTCAAGCAAGTGTTTCGGCCCTTATCTCCTGACACTCTAGGGGGGTTGGGCCACACCCGGTTCATGACTCCGGATGTCCCTCTGCTGCCCCTTTTTTTTCTCCCATCTTGGGACGAGCCATGGCTGGGATTCGAACCCATGACCCTCTGGACATGCTCATTTTCCACTTAATGACTCGCGCTTTAACCACTGAGCCACAGGGACACCTGATATTTGTAGGGAAATTAAGCCTTATGAAGTTCACTTTTGTTCCTCCTTGACCAGATCCAGCTTGAACACCTCTCTGCCGCTTCTGCCATTGCTTTCAGGGCTCTGGTTTTTTCCTTCCCTGCAACTGAGAGCTGTTTCATGAGGCTGTATGCAGACGTTCCTACAAACCCCTAGCTCCAATTTCTGCAGTGAGGACTTTGACCTGATAGCCTGCTCTCCTCAGGCTGTTTGCCAGATCAGCATACTTTTCAGTCTTGTAGATTTGAGCTGCCTCCATTCTGTTCTCATATGGCACCGTGAGCTCGATCATGATCAGCTGCTTGGTTGACTTAGAGTGGACTACTATGTCTGGTCTCATGCCACTCTTGCTGATGATCTCTGGGTGACTCTTCCATTCTGGGAGGTCTGCAGTGCACTCCCAGTCATCTGCCCCGTCCAGCAGACTCTGCCTGCATGTTTCGAGTGGCACTGTTGTTCTTGGCCATGATTTGCTGCCTCCTGCCGTGAAGAATGTTGCGGGTGCTTTTGGAGTCCTGATTTTCCCTTTTGTGGTGTTGGTACTAGCCCAGACTACTTGTACAATCTCTTTGAGCACTTGGTTGTGCCTCCATGTCTGGAGAAACAATCAGGTTTCGAAATATCGGTATCTAACCAGGAGTTATATGCTAGTGAGTTTCCTCCCCATTGGAGAATGTCTCCTCCTTGGAGACTATAAGCTTGCTGAAGGCTCATTTTGAGAAGCATTTATTTCATTTTTACCCCGTTCAAGCACATACTGTTAGTTAGGCAGAATTATCTGCCACTGCAGATATGAATGCTTATCTTCCCCGTATTTCTTCAATCTAAGACATAAGAGCAAGCTTTGTTTATAATTGAATATATATATATATATATATATATATATATATATATATATATATATGTATATTTATATATATATCTAGC
>CM065722.1:76848705-76851205 GCA_033310375.1 Conus canariensis | reverse complement strand
ATGAAGAAAGAAAGGAGGAAAAAATAAGGAAAGAGAAAAAAAAGAAGAGTAGAGAGGAAAACAAACTGCTAGAAGAGATGAGGAAAAGAAAAAAAAATAATATATTTCCGTAAGATACAGGAGTAATTGGAAAACGAAAAAGAATTAAGGAAGACATCTGATGCGAGATATACGCAACATGTTCTATGAATATTTGGTTTGTTGTTCAGACATGATGTCACTGTTATCCAGTATAATCTTTTCTGCATGTTTATTCTTTTCAAAAAAAAGGGACAAGGAAAACAAAAACTAGCTGAAACGTGCATAAACGCATACACACGGAATTTAATAGCTGCAGCAGCAAAAGAAACCACACATACTATCTGTTGATGCAAACAGACCCAGGACTATGTAGACAATCGACAGGTGGAGAGTGGGGTTAATTTCATGTCTGTTTTGACATAACTGTCAAGTAACTAGGCCTGTGCGACTCCCTACGTTGTTTTATGGCCTACTACCTACCTACCTACATGCTTGTGTGTCTGTCTGGCTGTCTGTGTGTGCGTTTCTTTCAGTTGCCAAAAAGGCTTGCTAGAGAGGGTTCGCGACAAAAAAGCAGAAGAGCACACAAAACAAAGTGTGAAGTAACGCAGTTTTAATGCACGACACAAAACAGGACAAGCAATTTTCGGCAATATGCTTCCTCAGCGACAAAAAAAATACAACATAACATGCACAATACTCCCTTGTGAAGCCAAAGTGGTGGGAAAAGAGACAAACAGACAGACAGACAAATGGTAGATAGAGAGGGTTCGATTTTGTTTCTGCAGTCGCTGCTTTAGAGCTCACGATCTGACGAGTTGGTTGCCCTCACCACCTTCCTCCCAGGCACATCATCCCTTCCTCGCCTCCTCCCCCTCCTCCTCCTTACTCCCCACAACACGTGTCTTCCTCTCTCCCTTTACATGTGGATTGTCTGTGAAGGTTTCATTGTGTTGCTAGAACACGGGAGGGAACAGAGGACTAATATCTAGACATGGTGTTTGCTGCTGTAAAATAAGCGTCGTGGCTCTTTTTCAGTCTCCTTCACCTTCAATTGTTCGCTTTCTTCTATTTTCCTTGAACTCACAATTTTGTGCGCTGTGTCTTAGGTTTCTGTCTCTGCTGCTCACCTCATCTCCCATCTGTCTGTCGTCTGTTTGTCTCTCTTTCCCACCTCTGTTGTCTCACACCACCACACACACCACACCAACACACACCACACACACACACCACACCACACACACACACACACACACACCCACACACACCACATCTAATACACCTCCCCCCCCTCACCACCCCCCCTGTCGTCACTTTCCGTCTCTCCAACTCTCTCTCTCCTCTTCCAAGTTCCACCTTTTCTTCAGAAGGATTTTTATCTTCTCGCCCAAAGCTCTCCAATGCCGATTTGGCTCTGCATTTGACAGGGCTGGTTTGATCTTGACAATCGTGCTGACATTGCGTGCATAATTACATGCAGCGTGTTTGCCTTCATGTAGTTGTTCGCCGTTTGTGTGTGTGTGTTGTGTGTGTGTTGTGTGTGTGTGTGTGGAGTGTGTGTGTGTGGTGTGGTGTGTGGTATGTGTGTGTATGTGTGTGTGTGTATGGCGAAACTTGTGTGTTGGATGCACTGTCTTCATCTGTCGTGGCAGGGTGTGGTTGTGGGTGTCTCGCAGTGGAGGTTTTTCGCCGGTGGGCTCTGCATCATGAATACGGCTGTCACCCATTGGGTGCTACTTTAAGCTGTTAAAGCTGCATCTGTAGTCTATTTACCTCTGATTCAGGAGCAGTTATGTGTCCCTTGATGTCTTAATGGAGTGTCTGGCGTGCCTGTACCCATCGTCACACAGCGCAGGCCTCCAAGGGTGGTACAGGACTGCTCTAAAGCAGGTGAGACAGTGCTTCTCTGGTCTCCCAGCACCTTCGGGTGTTTTCTTTCTTCTTTGCCTAACTAGCTGACCTGGAGAAAGGTCCAGTGACGGTGAGGAAAGACCCACTGACCACGGGAAAGCCCTGTTGACAGTGGGAAGACTACAACTTTGATTCTCTCTTGAGGCACATAAGACCGTAAAAAGCTTGGCTGTGTCTGGAGTGGCACTGTCTTCATCTGTCCGTGGGCAGGGTGGTTGGGTCTGTGGTGTGCTCGCAGCTGAGGTTTCGCCGGTGGGCTCTGCAGTCATGAATACGGCTGGTACACCCATGGATGCTACTTTAAGGCTGTTAAGAGCTGCATCCTGAGTCTGATTTACCTCTTTCAGGAGCAGTATGTCCTTGATGTCTTAATGGGTGTCTGCGCGTGCCTGTACCCATCGCAACACAGCGCAAGGCCTCCAAGGGTGGTACAGGACTGCTCTAAAGCAGGTGAAGACAGTGCTTTTGGTCCTCCCAGCACCTTCGGGTGTATCTTTTTCTCTTGCGTGCATAATTACATGCGAGCGTGTTTGCCTGTCTGTAGTTTGTTCGCCCGTGTGTGTGTGTG
>CM065722.1:76828705-76843705 GCA_033310375.1 Conus canariensis | reverse complement strand
CAGAGAGGAAGCAGAGAGACAATAAGATAACCTCAGAAGAAGAGAAGGAACGAAGACAGAAAAGAGAGACAAGGGATTTAGAGAAATGCTTCAGAAGCAGACAGGAGAGAAAAAAAACTACATGAAAGGAGAGAAGGAAAGAAAGAAGGAAAGGGGAGATAAGATACTGCATTTGTCAGCCCACTACCGGCACCTGTCACAAAGGGCCGAACACAATCAGGACATTATCGCATTCGCGCAGCTGGAATTGATACGAACACCCTCCTACTCTCCCCCACTTTCCCTTGTCCTAAAACAAAACAAAAAACAAACAAACAAACAACAACAAAAACTTTCTTAACCCTTTGGGCTCGCACTTACAACATAATACGACAACGCTCAGCAACCTCGATAGCCGATTAATGCAAGAAATCTACCGTTGGTTTTCCTCATACCAGTTGATCTTGAAACATGGTGAGGAAAACAGATACAAAGTATGCACAAATGCGATTTTGCGAGTTTTTTTTTTCCTCACCTAAACAATCAAGAGAAATGTTCCAATAATTATTGAAGAGAGAGGCTCCCCGTCATCCCCCCCCCCCCCCCCAAGCAAACAAACAAACAATCAAACAAACAAACAAAAACAAACAAACAAACCAAACCAAACCAAACCAAACAACCCCCCCCCCCAAAAAAAAAAAATAATAATAATAATAAAATAAAATAAATAAATAAATAAATAAAATAAATAAATAAATAAAATAAATAAATAAATAAAATAATAATAAAGAAAGAAGAAGAAAAGAAAAGAAGATGGAAAAAAAGAAGATGAAATCTATTGCCGAAAAACACGTAATCTCTGTACGTTTCATGTCCGAAAGTATCAAGGTTTATTAAGTACCCTCCTTCAGAAAATCCGTCAGATGTGCGCATAGGATAGAGAGTGAGATTGAAGGATTTTTTTCTTTATGTACTATCAAAGTACTTTTCTTCTGCTTTCCACCACTGTACACTGTCTCCGATCACGTCAACGGTATCAAGAACTGCGATTGTCAGTATGAAAAAAAAATGTAATTTTGTGCTCGTTTCTGTTCGTCTGTATTCGGGACATCACAAAAAAAAAAAAAAAAAAAAATCACCGCAGAAAATAAATCAATGGTTGAACTGTCCCGACAAAAAAAATCCAACGTTAATCAACACAAACGCGCACTTTCACTCACACACACACACACACACACACACACACACACACAGCGTGCGCGCGCGCGCCTTTAAATGGCAGAGCGTTCAGGGAGGGATGGACACCCACAGAGAGAGAGAGAGAGAGAGAGAGAGAGAGAGAGAGAGAGAGCTGATGCGGTGATCAATGACATTTGATGTCTTCTTCTTCTTCTTCTTCTTCTTCATTCATTCATTCATTCTTTCTTTCTTTCTTTCTTTCATTCTTTCTTTTTTTCCACCCCCCCCCCCCCCCCTTTAATTTATTCGTTTTTTGCAAAGACGTCACGGCGGGAGAGACTAGGGACCAACGGAATTGATGGGGGGGGGGGGGGGGGGGAGGAGGGGGGGGGACATAGGTTTGGGAGGTAGGCAGGTATGGCCTGTACACATTTACCAAAAGTCATGTCTGACCCGTTTCGCGATAGATGCTCATTTTTTTTTTCTGGTCAGCTCCCCTGTAGCTGATAAGAGATTAACTCAGCAGAGTGGAAAGGTTTACCACGGACATCCATTCCATCCACGCAGACGTCAAAGGGCCCACCGCCTCGCTGCTCTCACCCACCTCTATGCCTGCCCCAATCCCTTACCCCACACCCCCACCCCTTATCATATATACAGAAAAAAAAACAGAGGTGGAGATAATATTCCTCTGTCCATTTTTATCTTCAGGCAAGTGACTACAAAGGCGTGTACATCCGGAAGTTCGTCACGCTGTCCACCGGAACTATCGTCAGTATCCTGGAGATCAGGCATGCGCGGATGAGTGACGCAGGAGTCTACGTCTGCCGTACCTCTAGTCTGGACGTCACGAGCTTTCGGGTCAACGCGTTGAACGGTGGGTGGGAGAGGTTGAGGTGTTCTCCGTTTGAGATTCAAGTGGTTTCCTTTTGAACTTTTGGACTTTGACTGGCTGGCAGCCTGGTTGGCTGCTGGCTGGCTAGCTGTTTATCTCTCTGTCTCCGTCCTCTCTCTCTGTCTTGTCTGTCTGTCTGTCTGTCTGTCTGTCTGCCTCTGTGTTTGTGTGTGTGTGTGTGTGTGTGTGTGTGTGCGTGCGTGCGTGTGTATGTGTGTGTGCGTGCGTGCGTGCGTCGTGGTGTGTGTGTGTGTGTGTGTGTGTGTGTGTGTGTGTGTGTGTGTGTGTGGTGTGTGTGTTTCCGTAAAATTGTTAACTGGCATTTCTCATGGTTTCATTCTATTGTACCTCTTCCTTCATATTCCGTGCGATTGAAGACGCTATACTCCCTACATGAATGTTCAACCAAGTTTTCATGTAACACATTTTGCATGGCGTGTAAGTTACAATATTTTAAGGAGAGAAGAGAGAGAGAGAGAGAGAGAGAGAGAGAGAGAGAGAGAGAGAGAGAGAGAGAGATGGGGGAACTTATCCATCTTTTCAAAATTCTTCTTAAAATGTTACGTTTTTAAACACACACACACACACACACACACACACACACCACACACACACACACACACCACACGCACACACCCCCACCACACACGCACCACACGCACCACGCACGCACGCACCACGCACGCACACACACACACACACACACACACACACACACACACACACACACACACACACGCACGCACGCACACACGCCAACATGTAAGTCGCCAACATTGGAAAACTTCACTAACTCTAGTGAGTCAGCTCATTGTCTCTGGTACCGTCTGGATGCTGTCAAAACTCCCATACAACTTCCTGACACCCATACTCTGCGGTGGAAAACACGGTGGAGGGAGGGTGGGGGTGAGGAGGAGTTGGTGTAGGGGGAGAAAACAAACCAGAAACCATGAACAAGAGAAAACACAAAGCAAGAGGGGGGAGAAGAACATTTCATACGAAACTTTAGAGAAAAAAACAACAACAACAACAAAAAAAAAACGTAAGTCTGTGACTGCATGTTATTTCATCGTTTTTTTGTTGTTTGTTTTTTTGTATTTCCGCTGGCAGATTCACATTAGGACTAACAATAAGTAAAAAATCGAAAAAAAACGCCAAGCAAGAGGAAAAAACGTGGAACAACATCGTATACGAAACTTACAAAAAAATAAGTCTGCATTTGCATTTGGTTCTTTTTGTATATCGCTTGGCAGATTCACATCAGGACTAACAGCAAGTTAAAAATCGGAATCCTGTACAAATTATATAGGGAAAGGAGTGGGTAGCGGGAAGACCGCAAAACAGAAGAGCAAAGCCAGTAAAACGAATAAGTGTAGAGGGTGGGAGGATGAGGAAATAAACCGAAGGTGTAACAGAGCAGGTGAACGAAGGGAGACAAAAAAAAGGAATCACATCTGATCACATCTGAGGAGAAAACAGATGAAGCAAATTTAAGGAGGACAGAAAAGGAGTAAGCAGAGGAGAAAACAGAAAGACGACACTCTGGAATTCTCTACCCTTCCATCTACGTCATGTCCCTTCCTTCCCGCCTTTCCATTCTGCACTCAGATCTGATCTGTTTAATTAAACGCCAGTTGCAGAATACCACCTGGAATGTGACTACATCACTACATGTACCTTGCACACTTTGCGTGTGTACGAATGGGCTGTTTATACCGTATTATAGAGTGTAAGTGTTTATGTGTGCGACTTTGTGTCCCAGTGTCAGTGTGTGTGTGTTGTGTGTGTGTGTGTGTGTGTGTGTGTGTGTGTGTGTGTGTGTGTGTGTGTGTGTGTGTGTGTGTGTGCCCAGCGTATAAATGTTGATTTGTTGAAACGTGTAAAACGCCCTGTAGCCTACTTTGTTAGGATGGGCGCTATAATAAAAAAAAATTGTCCTCATTATTGTTATTATTGTAAGAAAGAAACTGGTTGTGAGAAAGGAAACAGGAGTAAAGAGAGAAAACAAATGAAAGAAGGAAAGGGATAAAGCATACCAGCGAAAGTTGTTGTTGTTTTTGTTGTTGTTGTCGTACCCTGGCTAAAAGTCTCCAGGGATCGCCTGAACAGCCTAAGTACTTGAACACCATGGTAAAAATGCATCAGCTGGGGATGAGAACATTACGTGTGTGACCGTTTTTGATTACCCTGCCACGTGGGCAGCCAGACTCCGATTTCGGGGGATTTTGGAGACTGATAATGTTATGGTAGGAGCTTGTCACAACTGAAGACAATCCCCGCATAACTATGCAGAGCATAACAACATTTTGATGTAGCCTTGGTGTTTCTAGCCTATGTCAATTGGCCTGACATAGCCTTATGCCAGGCTAATCAGCGAAAGGTAAGAGAGGGAGGAAAGTAGACGGGAAAAAGAGGAATCAAACCAAAAGGAGAGAAAGCGAATTTAATCAGAAAAAAAATGCAGAAAAAAACCCACAGGAGTAAAGAA
This sequence comes from Conus canariensis, assembly GCA_033310375.1. Lineage (NCBI taxonomy): Eukaryota > Metazoa > Mollusca > Gastropoda > Neogastropoda > Conidae > Conus > Conus canariensis. The sequence goes on along the minus strand of CM065722.1, from coordinate 76,839,164 downwards.
AAGAAGTGAATCAAAGGAGAAACAATGGGGAAGTGAACTAACACAAAACAGGCAAAATAGATGTAAAGGGTCAAAGTTGGGATAGGTGTGAGAGATGATAGTGGGCAGGATGCAAATAAGACATGTGGGGGGGGGGGGGGTAGAACTATTGGAGAGAGCTGGAAGGAGAGGGTGAGAAAGAGAGAGGGAGAGAGACGGTATAAAGGACAGGGAGGAGGAGGAGGAGGGAAAAGAGGATTCTGATGAGAGCAGAAGAAAAAAGGAGAAGTCTGCTGTGCTTCCATGGATCGTGGCGAACTACACCCTCCTTCCTTCCTGCCATCGAGAGAAAGCAGTATGGTTTAGATGAGGTTTCGTCAGGGGCACCGTAGAAATGAATACTGTTATGATTTAGGGAAAATATCTGTTGTTACTTTGTTTTATGATGGCTTATGCATGATTATGATATAAATTCACACACACACACACACACACACACACACACACACACACACACACACACACACACACACACACACACGTGTGTGTGTATTAAATCACGCTCTTTTATAGACGCGTACACGTTAGAATTTATGCGCATGCGCGCGCATATTTTGAAGTACAAAGGGAGACTGGCATTTCATCTAGGTTTCATCACCCATTCGTGCATGCTCACACAGAAGGTAATCAAATATGTATTGACAGAGAGAGAGAGAGAGAGAGAGAGAGGGAGAGAGAGAGAGAGAGAGAGAGAGAGAGAGAGAGAGAGAGGAGAGGGGGGGGGGTAATGGCTGGGAGAACACTGCAAACTGACAGAGCACCAAGAACTGGAAACAAATACGCTTGTTCCATTCTTGCTTGCTACTTTCTCCTATCTTATCAGGAGTATGTCAGACATGCACAGAAACAGGCACTATCTGTCTGTTTGTCTGTTTGTCTGTCTGTCTGCCTGTCTGTCTGTCGGTCTGGCAGTCTGTTCCTCTGTCAATCTCTCTGTCTGTCTGTCTTACTGTCTGTCTCTCTCTTTCTCACACACACACACACACACACACACACACACACACACACACACACACACACACACACACACACACACCACAAACACACACACACACACACACACGCACGCACGCACGCACGCACGCACGCACGCACACACGCACCAGCACGCACGCACGCACGCACACACACACACACACACACACACACACACACACACACACACACTTCTTAGTTTTCCATATTCGATATTTCAAATATTATTTTGTGTCGATTCAAAATCTGTCTTACAAGCTTTAAAATATTCTAATACAAGAGTGAGAGGGGAATTGATATCTGAGATATACCATTTAATTCATTTTTTGTCTTTACGTGGTTCCTCTATTGACTTTTGTTGGATTCCATCACATTGTGGTTTAGCAGCAAATGAAAGGGTTGATCGGCTATCCAAAAAAGGTGCAGCTAAGAAAAAGAGCTTTACAAAAATAAATATTCCTTTATCCTTGCATGAAAATCATAGCCTTTTCGGTAAAGCATCATGGGATTCGGTGATAGGAAGACAAAAAGAGTGTCCAAACATAATAAAGGACAACAAGGGAAAATTCTTTAAGAAGCTTGTAAAATATAAAACGGGACACAATCTCCACCAGGAACGACTTTTGAAGAGTCTGATCTTTGGACTCAGACTTGATGCATACAAAACAAAATATTGTAAAAATGTCACTTGCATTTGTGGCCAAAATATTACACTATTCCATGTCATCTTCCTTTGTAGAAATACTAACAAATATTTACCTACTTGGTTATTAAGTTTGAACCCATCAATCGCGAATTTTTGGGACATTTTTGGGAACGAAGCGAAGGCTATAGAAGTTGTTAGGGCAATTGTTAGGAGTCCAGTTGGACAATTACTTTGATTCTCAAGTTATTTGTTTGATTTATTTTCTTATTAGTTCAATGGTTAAAAATGTTTTGTTTCTTTAAAAATGTTCAGATATGAATCCAGGCTAAAGCAGTTTACATTTATGCCGGTAGATTACAATGGGGTTAAAGTGATTGTCACTTAATGGTATCTCATTAATTAAATAGACTATGCATGCAAAGATTAGTATACTACACTACCTCCACACTCCATACACTTTTAATGACATTTTTAAAACAACACACACATTTATCCCCCCCCCCCCCCCCCACACACACACACACACACCGACATACACACACCGGACCCTTTTACATGTGTCTTTCTCTTTTGTCTTTGTTTGTTTGTATGCCTGTTCGTTTGTCTTTGTTTTTGTCTAAGATCACTGTAAAGTGGATAGACATTAAATTAAAGAACGAACACACACACACACACGCACACGTGGATTGCGCACGAGCGCTTGCAACCTTCTTCCAGACGTACGTGACCACAATTGTCAGCCAGACCCAGAGGGACTAAAGGCATTGTCTCTGGTATGTCTGGCAGTTGTCAAAATTGTCAGCACTGGTAGATAGTAGGTGGTACCAGATATCAATTAGACTCTCAACCCCATCCCAGTAGGCCCCGTCTCTTCCCCCATCCCACATCGCCCTTCCTCTTGCGGTAGTTCTCCTTCCCCCTCTGCCTTTACCCCTGTCCCACTCTACCCCCCACCCCTTCCCAAGAAGAGACTGGTGAGAAGCTGGAAATGTGCTGGAAGTCAGAGCGTTGTCTCATCACGTGGAATTATTTCTGACAGTCACCGCGTCTAATTTCCGCAGGTTGGATTAAAATGTTTAGAGTCTGACACGGGTTGAGGAAGAAATGTCTAAGTGTCAACTCTTTTTTCAAGTAGGTTTTGTCATCTGAAGCCTAACACATATCACAAAAAAGCATACTGCACGTGTGCGCGCACGTGCACACACACACACACACACACACACACGCGCGCGCGCGTGCGCGCGCGCGCATGCGCAAATACACACATGCGCAAACACACACACACACACACACACACACACACACACACACACACAGGCACGCACGCACGCTCACACGTTCTCTCTCTCTCTCTCTCTCTCTCTCTCTCTCTCTCTCTCTCTCTCTCTCTCTCTCTCTTACTAGAGCACAGGCCCAGATCGTTGCAAAAGCTAGGAGGGAAGGGAAGAGAGCCTTCTTCAGAAAAGGTCGGTTGGTTGTTAGCCCCCAAATCCCAGAACCCCGGTCATATGCTCTGGTGGTGGGAAGAGAGGATGCATGCAGTGTTCTCACAAGTCCAACGAGTAGTCATGGAATGGCACGTGTGCAAAGCACCACAAATGTGAATCAGCAGGGTGTGTCTGTTTCAAACAAGCAGCAGATCGAGTCCCGTCTAAACAAGACCTCGATGCAGAACGAGCAGGGCGGTTGTGGGCGGGTGTTCATCCCCCTCTTCACGTCACGGTATCCGGCCCATCCAGGATCAACAACAGCGTGACGGTGGTACCAGCGGTGGACACGCCCCTCGCAGTGGAACAGGGAGAGAGCGACACGAGTCAGCCAAGGCCAACCGGGGTTCTCCGTATCCTGTCATTGATGAACATCGGGATAGCGACGCACGTACACCACGCGGCCGCAACGTGCCAGGCAGACAGGCAGGCATACAAACGCCTGTAGGAAACAAGTCAAGCAGGTTCACAGGTTCGGGTTGAGGCAAAGGGACATGCGGTGGTGTGAACGACAGGAATCTGCGTTCAAGCGCCTCAAAAAATGAATAGGACAGGTCCGACCATCCAATTCAGTGGAAGTTTCTTAATTACAATGTCGAGAACTTATATAGTAAGATACAGGATGCTTTTTTCATGAATTATGTAAATACATTTGATTTTGTTTCTCTCACTGAAACCTTCCTCGACTTGTCATTTGACTATAGCAATATATTCGCTGATTATCTGAAGTTTCCTGTACCAGCCAAAAAATTATCAGTTCATGGAAGGAAGTCAGGAGGTGTGTTGTTGTTAATAAGGAAGAGTTTACATAACAAGGTTAAAGAAACAAAGCTTAGTTGTGACAATGCTATTGCAGTAAAACTAGATAAAAGTATATTTAACACTGATAAAGATGTAGTCTTGGTTGCTTGCTATGTGGTCCCAGAAGGAGGTCCGATATACAACGATAAATTGATCAAAGATGGTGTTCTAATAATGGAAGATGCCTTACTTCAAAAGTTTGAAAAAGAAATGGATACAGTTTATTTTATGGTTATGGGAGATTCGAATGCCAGAACAGGTTGCAAACAAGCTGAAAACGAAATTATGACAAACTATGTGAGCTGTATGGAGAATATCAATGTTGATGACGACAATTGCGTACGTTGCTCTAAAGACTCAGTTATCAACAATTTTGGCAAAACATTGTTGGATTTCTGTATCATGTTTGACTTGAGCATTTTAAATGGTTTTTGTGATGGTGATAGTGAGGGTGAGTATACTTTTGTGTCTCCAAACGGATGTAGTGTGATCGATTACGTACTGGTTCACAATAGCTTGTTGTCAAACTTTGATTTACACATTGGTGATTGCATTTATTCATGGCACTTACCAATTGAAGCTATATGGAAAAAGTAATTGTTGTAAATTAGAGAAGAGGTATTCACCAGAACAACGTGAAGAAAAAATTGTCTGGGCTGATGAATATGCTGGTATATTCAGAAATGAACTTGAATGTGATGAATTTCTAGACAGCATGCAGGAAGCGCGTCAATTATTACAAATCAATGTGAATGAGAGTCTAGATAAATTTGTCAGTGCTTTGTGCGGAGCCGCAGCTTGTATGGTTCGAGTTATTTGTAGAGGCAGCAGAACATACAATGACTGGTTTGATAATGAGTACGAACGAAAGAAACAGGAAGTTAAAAGGTTATTAAAAAGATTTCAGAGATGCAAAACAGCCAAGGATAAAAGTAAGAAAAGAGAAGAATACGCTGTATCACGTAAAGAGTATGTTACGCTAAGGAAAACAAAGGAACTGGAGTTTAAAGAAAGTAGGTTAAAGAAACTGAAAAATTCAGTCAGTGATTCTAAAATGTTCTGGTCAGTGATAAGATCTGTAAATAAAAAGAGTTTTGTGTATAACGAAATCTCAGTTCAACAGTGGCAGGACCATTTTTGGGGCGTTTTTCATAGTTTTGATAATAAAAGTATGGAAGAAGAGACTGGTGTGGTAGAAGAGAATGAAATTGAGCCATTATTTAATCAACTTATTTCCAGTGAAGAAGTCGTTGCTGGTATTAAACATTTAAAATTAGGAAAGAGTGCAGGACCAGATAGAATCATAGCAGAAATGTTGAAGAATGCAAACACAACTGTAATCGATTTCCTTGTTCATTTATTTGCCCAGCTTTTTGATAATGGTATCTTTCCATCAGAGTGGGCTAAATCAATTATTGTACCAATCCATAAAAAAGGAGACGTGAACAATCCCGACAACCATCGTGGAGTATCACTTACCAGCATTTTAAGTAAAATCTACACTCACATACTAAATACAAGATTAACTGAATGGGCTGAAACTGAAGAAAAAATAGTGGAAGAACAAGCAGGTTTTAGAACCAGTTACAGCACCATAGATCATATATTTACACTATATTCTTTGATTCAAAAACATCTACTCTGTAAGTCGAAGCTCTACATTGCATTTGTAGATTTCAAGAAGGCCTTTGACTCGGTAAATCGGAATGCCCTGTGGAATGTACTCCGTAAAAGTGGTGTTAATAGTAAATTGTACATGGCTATTAGAGGGGTCTACAACTCAGTGCTGGCATGTGTGCGTGTGAAGAGTGAGTATTCAGATTATTTTGATTGTCCAAATGGAGTAAAACAAGGATGCTTGTTGAGTCCACAGTTGTTTTCTTTTTTCATAAACGAACTGGCAGTGGAATTGTCCCGCAAAGGCAGACATGGTATCCAGATAATACCTGGAGCAGCTGAATTAGTTTTATTACTGTATGCTGATGATGTTGTTCTTCTGTCCGGAACAGTGTAGGTTTGCAAAACCAACTAAATGTATTGAAAGAAGAAGCAGATCGCTTAGGTTTATCAGTTAACTTGGATAAGACAAATATAGTTGTCTTTAGAATGGGTGGCCGCCTATCAGTGTGTGAAAAATGGTCTTATGGAAATGCAGACGTTCAAGTAGTTAATTCATATAAATATCTTGGAATGATATTTTCAACAAAATTAACTTTCCGTTACGCATGGGAAGAATCTCTAAGAAAAGGGAAAAAGGTACTATTGAAATTCTGAAATCCCTGAGAAAACTGAATTGTACAGACTGTAGTATATTTTGGAAAATGTTTGATACACAGATAAAACCTCTTCTTACATATGCAGCTGAAATTTGGGGCTTACATGAACATTCGATGATGGAAAAAGTACATACGTATGCCATGAAGCGTTTCCTTCAAGTACCTATTCATTCATCCAACACCGTTTTATATGGAGAGATGGGCAGATACCCTTTGTAATAAGTACATTTGTGAAATGTATTAAGTACTGGTTGAAGATCTTGAAGCTACCCCAGTCCCGTTTTAGCAGGCAAGCCTATGATATGATGCTTTTAGAAATGGAAAAAGGTAAAGAAACTGGGCTCATAAAGTAAAGAAAGTCCTTTCAGAACAGGGTTTTGGAATAGTGTGGATGGCCCAGGAAGTAGGGAATGAGCAACAGTTTATTGCGGAATTTAAAGACAGGCTTATTTGTTCTTTTAAACAGACTTGGATATGGAAAGTAAAGAAAAATATCGATGGTTTTTCTCATTTAAGAATGTGTTTCATTCTGAAAAGTTTCTCAATGTCATAACAGATAGATGGCACAGAATAAATTACGCAAGATTTAGGTTGAGAACTTTAGGTTTTAATGCAAACAAAAGATGGTTTGAATGTGAAACATCCACATAATCTCCTTGTCCTGCATGTAGACACATTATTGATGACGAAGAACACTTTCTGTTCCACTGTACTGCTTATAATGAAGTGTGGACAAATTGTTCACTCTTCCAGTTAGATATAGCGAAAAGACAAAATGTTGCTGTCGTGTTATCATCAGATGATGAACTTGTAATTAAATCAGTTGCGAAATTCATCGCAGAAGCATTGAAAATTAGACAGATGAAGGATAGTGAAATTTAAGATAATGCATTATAAGAGATATCTGAATGAATATTATCATTCATCGCAAGTGGAAGAGATCAGTAAGATACATTGTCATCATTTGATCGAGTGGATGGTCGAGTAAGTCTTAAGGTGTTTGTTTGTTTTTTTGTTTGTTTTTTCCTAATTGCATTACTCCTGTGCGTGAGGACATAAGGAAATGTTATGAACTTATTTGTTTTTAACCTTTGATTTGGTGCACACTAGGAATGAATGTGTACTATTTGTTTGCAGGAAAGGAAGAGGGAAATGTTATTGTTCTGTTACCTCTCCCCCCTTGTCAAAAGACCTCTTTGGGAATGACAATAAAATATCAAAGTGTCAAAGTGTCTCTCCTCTCTCTCTCTCTCTCTCTCTCTCTCTCTCTCTCACACCATCATCATCATCATCACCAGCAGCAGCAGCAGCAGCAGTAGCAGCAGCAGCAGCAGCAGCAGCAGCAGCAGCAGCAGCATCTTCCTACTGCTCCTCCTCCTCCTTGCTATTGTTGTTATTATGGCCAAGGTGGTCTTTGTTGTAGAGATCATCATCATCACTGTAATTGTTGTCGCCTGTCTCTCTGTGTGTCCTAGTGTGTAAGTGTGTGTGTGTGTGTGTGTGTGTGTGTGTGTGTGTGTGTGTGTTGTGTGTGTGTGTGTGAGTGTATGTGTGTGTGTGCATGCGTGCGTGCGTGCGTGTGTGTGTGTGTGTGTGTGTGTGTGTGTGTGTGTGTGTGTGTGTGTGTGTGTGGTGTGTGGGCGTGTGTGTGTGTGTGTGTGTGTGTGTGTGTGTGTGTGTGTGTTGTGTTGTGTTGTTATGTGTGTGAGTGTGTGTGTGTGTATGTGTGTGTGTGTGTGTGTGTGTGTGTGTGTGTGTGTGTGTGTATGTTTGTGTGTGTGCGTGTGTGTGTGAATCTCTGTCTCTCTCTCTCTCTCTCCCCCCCCCTCTCTCTCTCTCTCTCTCTCTCTCTCTCTCTCTCTCCCTCTCTCCTTCTCAGACTCAACGCGAGGAGTAGAATACAAAACAAAACACGCGCTGTGGGTTATTATTGGATTAAAATGCAAAGAACTCTCTGACAGAAAGCAGTTCCACATGGACGTGTCAGATCAACTCCACTGTTTTCTGTTTGATAAGCTTGTTTCTGCTGGCTTTGCTGATGTTTCCTCCTCTTCCTTTCTCCTCCTGTCCCCTTCCTCTTCCTCTCACACCCCCCCCCCCCCACCAAGTCCTCTGTCACTTCCCTGCTCCCACTCCTGTTTGTTGTTAATGAAATGAAACAGGGTCTGGCACAGATGTGGATGTCTCAAGTGACTAGCAGTAAACAGCTCTGAATGAGCAGCAGCGCACTGCATCAGCAGATAAGACGTCGGAAGACCAAGGCCAGGATTTAAACCACAGTGCCAAGGACATCCACGCTGTTGGTTCGGATGAGGAATTTGCACAGGCCCTCGATGCCAGGCGCCTGAAACTCAACCTGCCACGAGCAAACGAAACTGAAGACTGGGAGAAACTGGATGCAAAAATCGTCCAAAGACTCGATGCACTGATAGGGAAAAGCACCCTGGAACACAAACTAGCCACATATGGGGACATTGTGTATGCCACATGTAGAGACGCCTATGGAGCAAAACTACCCAAAGAGAAAACACCTCCAAAGAAATCCAGACGCCAAGAAAAGATGGACAAGATCAGGGTCCAAAAGAAAAACCTCAAGATGCAAATGAAGACCGCACTGCCAGCTGAAAAACAAGGCTTGGAGAAACTGTGGAAAGACCTGAAAGAAAAACACAGCGCCCTCAGCAAAGCGGAATCTGCGAGGAAGAGGAAGAGCAAAAAGAAGAAGACACAAGAGCGCTTCTTCAGAGACCCCTTCCAGTTTGCCAGAACACTGTTTGAGCAGCCAAAATCTGGGACCCTAAGTGTGGACAAAGGAGTTCTTGAGCAGCATCTGAGGAAAACATACTCTGACCCACAGAGCAAAGCATCACTCGACATTCAAGGTCTGGTGTGGCCAACCAACCCTGAGGAACAGTTCAATGGCAAGCCTCCAACGTTGGCGGAAATCAAGAAGGTGGTCGACAAAGCCAGAGCCAAATCATCACCAGGGCCAAACGGAATACCTTACCAGCTTTACAAGAAATGTCCCAAGGTGCTGGAGTGGCTCCACAGGCTGCTGCGATCGGCTTGGAGAAACCAGAAGATCAGCGGCCAGTGGATGACGGCAGATGGTGTGTACATCCCCAAAGAGCAAAACTCAAGTGACATCAGCCAGTTCAGGCCAATATCACTACTGAACGTCGAAGGAAAAATCTTCTTCTCTGTCATGGCAGCAAGGCTGACCAAGTACCTGATGGAAAACAAGTACTTGGATGTGTCAGTCCAGAAAGGTGGCATCCCAGGCGTGGCTGGCTGTGTAGAACACGCCACAATGATCTGGGACGCAATCCAAAAAGCAAAAACAGAAAAGAGAGACCTGGACGTAGTGTGGCTTGATCTGGCAAACGCATATGGATCTGTGCCCCATGAGATGATACAGGTGGCTCTTGAGATGTACCATGTGCCAAAGAACATCCGCGACATGCTCAAGAAGTACTTCAATGGCTTCTCAATGCGGTTCTCTACCAAGGAGTACACAACTGACTGGATCAACTTGGAAGTGGGTATTGCAATGGGCTGTGCAATTTCCCCAATACTGTTCGTGCTGGCAATGGAACTCATCTTGAAAGCAGCAACAAACAACGCGAGACAAACAGACCTTGGCGATGGATACAAGATGCCTCCTCTCAAGGCCTTCATGGATGACACTACAGTGATTTCATCCAGAGAAGACGAGACACGTCATGTGCTGGAGAGGCTGGACGACACAGTTGCCTCATCCAGAATGAAGTTCAAGCCAAAGAAATCACGGAGTCTCTCACTGAGGAAAGGAAAAGTGGCCGGATCTGTGGTCTTCAGTGTTGCCAACCAGGCCATTCCAACAGTCACAGAAGAACCAGTCAAGAGCCTTGGAAGATGGTATGATGATACGCTGAAAGACACACAAAGAGCAAAAGAAACCAAACAGATGGCGGAGGAAGGCTTGGAGACCATTGACCAGTGTGGGCTCCCTGGCAAGTACAAGGTCTGGTGTCTGCAGTTCATGCTGATACCAAAGCTCCTGTGGCCTCTGATGATATACGACATCTGCACCAGCATAGTGGAGGCAATGGAAGCCAAAATCAACAAGTTCACAAGGAAATGGCTTGGTGTCCCACCCTGTCTGACTGACATAGCGCTGTACTGTCGCCAAGCAAAGCTGAAACTACCACTGAAATCCATCCTGGAGGAATACAAAGCAGGGAAGATCAGACTTC
>CM065722.1:76821205-76823705 GCA_033310375.1 Conus canariensis | reverse complement strand
CCCCTCTGCCTTTACCCCTGTCCCACTCTACCCCCCACCCCTTCCCAAGAAGAGACTGGTGAGAAGCTGGAAATGTGCTGGAAGTCAGAGCGTTGTCTCATCACGTGGAATTATTTCTGACAGACACCGCGTCTAATTTCCGCAGGTTGGATTAAAATGTTTAGAGTCTGACACGGGTTGAGGAAGAAATGTCTAAGTGTCAACTCTTTTTTCAAGTAGGTTTTGTCATCTGAAGCCTAACACATATCACAAAAAAGCATACTGCACGTGTGCGCGCACGTGCACACACACACACACACACGCGCGCGCGCGCGCGCGCATGCGCAAATACACACATACGCAAACACACACACACACACACACACACACACACACACACACACACACACACACACACAGGCACGCACGCACGCTCACACGTTCTCTCTCTCTCTCTCTCTTCTCTCTCTCTCTTCTCTCTCTCTCTCTCTCTCAATTTCCGGTAACTTATCTGTACCATCCTGACAATGTGAGCGATCCTTTAATCCTTTACGTTATGATGTTTTTGTTTATTTCATCATTTAGTTTCCTTTTACTTTAATGATACAGTGTGTATTTTCTTTATACTTTCATGATGCAATGTGTCCAGAAGTATGTATACCCCCTTGCCTTAATGGCCCCTATAGCTGAAGGCAATAAATCATCAAAGCGTCAAAGCGTCTCTCTCTCTCTCTCTCTCTCTTACTAGAGCACAGGCCCAGATCGTTGCAAAAGCTAGGAGGAAGGGAAGAGAGCCTTCTTCAGAAAAGGTCGGTTGGTTGTTAGCCCCCAAATCCCAGAACCCCGGTCATATGCTCTGGTGGTGGGAAGAGAGGATGCATGCAGTGTTCTCACAAGTCCAACGAGTAGTCATGGAATGGCACGTGTGCAAAGCACCACAAATGTGAATCAGCAGGGTGTGTCTGTTTCAAACAAGCAGCAGATCGAGTCCCGTCTAAACAAGACCTCGATGCAGAACGAGCAGGGCGGTGTGGGCGGGTGTTCATCCCCCTCTTCACGTCACGGTACCCGGCCCATCCAGGATCAACAACAGCGTGACGGTGGTACCAGCGGTGGACACGCCCCTCGCAGTGGAACAGGGAGAGAGCGACACGAGTCAGCCAAGGCCAACCGGGGTTCTCCGTATCCTGTCATTGATGAACATCGGGATAGCGACGCACGTACACCACGCGGCCGCAACGTGCCAGGCAGACAGGCAGGCATACAACGCCTGTAGGAAACAAGTCAAGCAGGTTCACAGGTTCGGGTTGAGGCAAAGGGACATGCGGTGGTGTGAACGACAGGAATCTGCGTTCAAGCGCCTCAAAAGATGAATAGGACAGGTCCGACCATCCAATTCAGTGGAAGTTTCTTAATTACAATGTCGAGAACTTATATAGTAAGATACAGGATGCTTTTTTCATGAATTATGTAAATACATTTGATTTTGTTTCTCTCACTGAAACCTTCCTCGACTTGTCATTTGACTATAGCAATATATTCACTGATTATCTGAAGTTTCCTGTACCAGCCAAAAAATTATCAGTTCATGGAAGGAAGTCAGGAGGTGTGTTGTTGTTAATAAGGAAGAGTTTACATAACAAGGTTAAAGAAACAAAGCTTAGTTGTGACAATGCTATTGCAGTAAAACTAGATAAAAGTATATTTAACACTGATAAAGATGTAGTCTTGGTTGCTTGCTATGTGGTCCCAGAAGGAGGTCCGATATACAACGATAAATTGATCAAAGATGGTGTTCTAATAATGGAAGATGCCTTACTTCAAAAGTTTGAAAAAGAAATGGATACAGTTTATTTTATGGTTATGGGAGATTCGAATGCCAGAACAGGTTGCAAACAAGCTGAAAACGAAATTATGACAAACTATGTGAGCTGTATGGAGAATATCAATGTTGATGACGACAATTGCGTACGTTGCTCTAAAGACTCAGTTATCAACAATTTTGGCAAAACATTGTTGGATTTCTGTATCATGTTTGACTTGAGCATTTTAAATGGTTTTTGTGATGGTGATAGTGAGGGTGAGTATACTTTTGTGTCTCCAAACGGATGTAGTGTGATCGATTACGTACTGGTTCACAATAGCTTGTTGTCAAACTTTGATTTACACATTGGTGATTGCATTTATTCATGGCACTTACCAATTGAAGCTATATGGAAAAAGTAATTGTTGTAAATTAGAGAAGAGGTATTCACCAGAACAACGTGAAGAAAAAATTGTCTGGGCTGATGAATATGCTGGTATATTCAGAAATGAACTTGAATGTGATGAATTTCTAGACAGCATGCAGGAAGCGCGTCAATTATTACAAATCAATGTGAATGAGAGTCTAGATAAATTTGTCAGTGCTTTGTGCGGAGCCGCAGCTTGTATGGTTCGAGTTATTTGTAGAGGCAGCAGAACATACAATGACTGGTTTGATAATGAGTACGAACGAAAGAAACAGGAAGTTAAAAGGTTA
>CM065722.1:76778705-76781205 GCA_033310375.1 Conus canariensis | reverse complement strand
CGAACATGATACAGAAATCCAACAATGATTTACCAAAATTATTTATAACTGAATCTTTAGAGCAACGTGTGCAGTTGTCGTCATCCACACTCACATTCTCCATACAGTTCACATAGTTTGTCATAATTTCATTTTCAGCTTGTTTGTCACCTGTTCTGGCATTCAAATCTCCCATAACCATAAAATAAACTGTATCCATTTCTTTTACAAACTCTTGAAGTAAGGCATCTTCCATTATTAGGACACCATCTTTGATCAATTTATCACTGTATATCGGGCCTCCTTCTGGGACCACATAGCAAGCAACCAAGACTACATCTTTATCAGTGTTAAATATACTTTTATCTATTTTTACTGCAATAGCATTGTCACAACTGAGCTTTGTTTCTTTAACCTTGTTATGTAAACTCTTCCTTATTAACAGCAACACACCTCCTGACTTCCTTCCATGAGCTGATAGTTTTTTGGCTGGTACGGGAAACTTCATATAATCATTGAATATATTGCTATAGTCAAACGAAAAGTCGAGGAACGTTTCAGTGAGAGTAACAAAATCAAATGTATTTACATAATTCATGAAAAAAGCATCCTGTATCTTACTATATAAGTTCTCGACATTGTAATTAAGAAACTTCCACTGAGTTGGATGGTCGGCCCTGTCCTATTCATTTTTTGAGGCGCTTGAACGCAGATTCCTGTCGTTCACACCACCACATGTCCCTTTGCCTCGACCCGAACCTGTGAACCTGCTTGACTTGTTTCCGACAGGCGTTTGTATGCCTGCCTGTCTGCCTGGCAGGTTGCGTCCGCGTGGTGTACGTGCGTCGCCATCCCGATGTTCACCACTGACAGGACATGGAGAATCCCGGTTGGTCTTTGCTGACTCGTGTCGCTCTCTCCCTGTTCCACTGCGAGGGGCGTGTCCACTGCTGGTACCACCATCACGCTGTCGTTGATCCTGGATGGGCCGGGTACCGTGACGTGAAGAGGGGGATGAACACCCGCTCACACTGCCCTGCTCGTTCTGCATCGAGGTCTTGTTTAGACGGGACTCGATCTGCTGCTTGTTTGAAACAGACACACCCTGCTGATTCACATTTGTGGTACTTTGCACACGTGCCATCCCATGACTACTCGTTGGACTTGTGAGAGCAATGCATGCATCCTCTCTTTCCACCACCTGAGCATATGACCGGGGTTCTGGGAGTTGGGGGCTAATAACCAACCGACCTTTTCTGAAGAAAGCTCTCTTCCCTTCCCTCCTAGCTTTTGCAACGATCTGGGCCTGTGCTCTAGTAAGGTCGTTTGCCACTCGAACTCCTTTGTCTAGAAGTTGCTGCCGAGTGTCTCTGTTCGCAATTAAGGACATTTTGTCTTTCCACCTTCTAAATTTGACAATTATTAGTCTAGTTTGACCTTCATGTGCGTAGCCTGTCCGGTGTGCTCGTTCAATGTCATCTACTGTCCAGCGCCTATGATCATCTGTGTTGTTTAGAACATCGACTACTGCTTTGGTACATGTGTCAAACGTTTCACTGGGCTGCTTTTGGGGAATCCCGAAAAAGCGCAGATTATCTCGTCGAGAAAAAGACTCTAATCTGTCGGTGTCTGTTTTTAGTTTCTCAACCTCTTCTTTCACCTCCTTTATCATTTCAGTTAATTTATGTACGTCTTCCTTTCCGTTATGTGTCGCGGCAAACAGGTGTTGTACATCAGTTGTTACGTCAGTCACTGTCTCTTTTAATTGCCTGTGTTCAGTTTCCAGTTTGTCACATCTTTTGTTTATCTCTTCACATTGTACTTTGACATGGCCTAGTTCCTCTTTAATTTCCCCAAGATCATTTCTTATTAGTGAAGTTTGCTGCTGAAGTTGTTGTTTTATGGCCTGCATAAGTCTGTTAAAGATGTCTCCATGTTATGTCGTCAAAGTAGTCGCTGCCGTCCTATCTTCTGAAGAAATTTCTTGTCGGTCATGGTTGGGGCCAGGGTTTGTCTCAATGTCACCGCTAAGTAGGAGTCTGCTGAGCGAGAACACAGAATGCACGATACAAAAAGTAATAACAATGATTTGTACGTGCATGTCGGTCTGACACAAACCAATGTTGCTGCACATCAAAGCTGTGGGAAACTCAGTTCCTTTCAAATTCACATATTCGAACAACAAAACCCCATCCATGGACATCACCTTGGCTACATTTCTCATGAAACTGTGAATCAACGCTATGATGATACAACAAAGCATAGATATGACGATATCAATCAAAGTTGCTTGGGATTTATCCAGATCAAAAGTCTCCACCTTATTTCGAATGACCTTTGACCTACCGTTCCGTCTGCCATCGAAAATGCCTATAGCGGCCCTCCATGTTAGCAGGTCCACCATTGCTGCTTCATATTCATATACTATAAGAAAAACTGCGATAGTCTATGATTCTGTCTTGACTGTAGACTAGGGAATCCATAAGCTGATCAAGCATGTCGAGAAAAAGAAAGCCCACAC
>CM065722.1:76753705-76766205 GCA_033310375.1 Conus canariensis | reverse complement strand
CTCTGTATGTTGTGGTATGTGTGTTTGTGTAGTGTGCTATGGCGTGTGTGTGTGTGTGTGTGTGTGTGTGTGTTGTGTGTGTGTGTGTGTGTGTGTGTGTGTGTGTGTGTGTGTACGTGTGTGTCATTGCGTGTGGCGAGTGCTACAGCCTCTCCTCTTTTTTGTGGGGTGAATGAAGGAGGGTAATGAGAGTGAAGCGGGAGGAGGAGGCTGGAGGATACGTGTGGTGGGGGAAATGTGGAAGAGATCGTGCAAGCATAACACGTAATCTCTGTGTCCGCTTCGGTAGTTTTGAGAGAGAGAGAGAGAGAGAGAGAGAGAGAGAGAGAGAGAGAGAGAGAGAGAGAGAGAGAGAGAGAGAGAGAAGTCGTGGTGCAACAATTGGGAGGGAAAGAAAAACGAAATAAGACACGACGCTTGATGTTACAAAGGAGAAGAAGAAGAAGAAGAAGAAGAAGAAGAAGAAGAAGAAGAAGAAGAAGAAGAACAACAACAACAACAACAACAACAACAACAAGATCGAGATTAAGAAAAACAAGAAGAACGAGAAACGAAACAAAAAACAAGTTGAAGCAAAGCAAATCAAGAACAAAAAGAACAAGATCAAGAACAAAAAGAACAAGAACAAGAACAAAAAGAACAAGAACAAGAACAAAAAGAACAAAAACAAGAACAAGAAGAACAAGAAGAAGAACAACAAGATGCAAAGCATATAAACGTACTCCCAGTTTTCCAAATCGCTTATAAATCGGCCAAGTACTTTCTGAGATAAATAACGGCAAAATAACGGTTTTAACGGTTATTTAACCGATGTACATTTTTGAAACTGGTATTTTAGTCCTCACTGGGCTAAAGCCTGTGTACATACCAAATTTTTTACAGATCGGACAAGAATAACGGCTTTTAACGGTCACATTTTGAAACACTATATGTAAGTGCCATTTGTGTGTGACAACCTTTCTGTATACTAAATGTAATTAAAATCCACCAATACTTAAAAAATAACGGCAAAATAACGTTTTTGATGTACTGGTGGGTTTTAATTACATTTAGTATAACCGATGTACACTTTTGAAACGTATTTTAGTCATCACTGAGCTAAAGCCTATGTACATACCGAACTTCATCCAAATCGGACAATATGTCAAGAATAACGGTTTTTAACGGTCGAATTGTGAAACACTATACAGAAGTGCCATTTGTGTGTGATAACCTTTCAGTATACCAAATTTCATTAAAATCCACCAATATATAAGAAATAACGGCAAAATAACGGTTTTTAACTTGTTTAATCGATTTTTAGCGTTACATCACTTACATATTGAAAGAGGCTCAGATTTGTCACAAGATCATCCAAACCACTTATAAATCGGCCAAGTACTTTCTTAGATATTCCATAAAGAAGAAAAACCGTTTTGGGCCGTTATAACCGATAGTAACGGCTATTCTGGTCAAATAAAACATCGGGCATCATCCATGACCCACAGTGAACATACCTACACATTTTCAGAAAGATGGGCCAAGTACTTTCTGAGATATTCCATAAAGAAGAAAAACCGATACAGGCCGTTATAGCCGTTAGTAACGGCTATAACGGGGTAAACTAAAACATCAGGCATCATCCGTGACCCATAACGAACATACATGCTAATTTTCACAAAGATCGGCCAAGGACTTTCTGAGATATGCCATAAAGAAGAAAAACCGTTACAGGCCGTTACAGCCGTTAGTAACGGTTATAACAGTAAACTGAAACATTGGTCATCATCCGTGACCATCAATGAACATACCTATACATTTTCAGAAAGATGGGCCACGTACTTTCTGAGATATTCTATAAAGAAGAAAAACCGTTACAGGCCGTTACAGCCGTTATTAACGGCTATAACGGGGTAAACTAAAACAACGGGCATTATTCGTGACCCATAATGAACATGCCTACAAATTTTCGGAAAGTTCGGCCAAGTACTTTCTGAGATATTCCATAAAGAAGAAAAACCGTTACAGGCCGTTACAGCCGTTAGTAACGGCTATAACGGGGTAAAATAAAACATCGGGCATCATCCGTTACCCATAATGAATGTACCTGCTCATTTTTACAAAGATCGGCCAAGTACTTTCTGAGATATTCATAAAGAAGAAAAACCGTTACAGGCCGTTACAGCCGTTTGTAACGGCTATAACGGTAAACTAAAACATCGGGCATCATCTGTGGCCCATAATGAACATACCTTCAAATTTTCAGAAAGATCGGTCCAGTAGTTTTGTCTGGAGCGAGTGGAACAAATTTTGACCACGGACACACACACACACACACACACACACACACACACACACACACACACACACACAGAGAGAGAGAGAGAGAGAGGAGAGAGAGAGAGAGAGAGAGAGAGAGAGAGAGCATTTCTTCGTTCCCATTCTTAAGTACTCCCTGTTCTATAAGAACTGGGAGTACAAAAAGAACAAGATGCGAAGCATATAAACGTACTCCCAATTTTCCAAACCGCTTATAAATGGGCCAAGTGCTTTGTGAGATAAGAAATAAAGGCAAAATAACGGTTTTAACGGTTATTTAACCGACATACACTTTTGAAACCGGTATTTTAGTCCTCACTGGGCTAAAGTCTGTGTACATACCAGATTTGTCCTCCAAATCGGACAATATGTCAAGAATAACGGTTTTTAACGGTCGGACTTTGAAACACTACATGGAAGTGCCATTTGTGTGTGATAACCTTTCTAAATACAAAATTTCATTAAAACCCACCAATATATAAAAAAATAACGGCAAAATAACGGTTTAACGGTTATATAACCGATATACACTTTTGAAACCGGTATTTTAGTCCTCACTGGGCTAAAGCCTGTGTACATATAAAATTTCATCCAAATCGGGCAATATGTCAAGAATAACGGCTTTTAACAGTCAAATTTTGAAACACTATATAGAAGTGCCATTTGTGCGTGATAACCTTTCTATATACCAAATTTCATTGAAATCCACCTATATATAAGAAATAACGACAGAATAACGGTTTTCAATGGTTGTTTAATCCATGTTCAGCATTACATCACTTACATATGGACAGACGCTCCGATTTGTCACAAGATCATCCAAACCGCTTATGAATTGGCCAAGTACTTTCTGAGATATTCCATAAAGAAGAAAAACCGTTACAGGCCGTTACAACCGTTAGTAATGGCTATAACGGGGCAAACTAAAACATCAGGCATCATCCGTGACCCATAATGAACATACCTGCTAATTTTCATAAAGGTCGGCCAAGTACTTTCTGAGATATTCCATAAAGAAGAAAAACCGTTACATGCCGTTACAGCCGTTAGTAACGGTTATAACGGTAAACAAAAACATCGAGCATTATTCGTGACCCATAATGAACATATCTACAAATTTTCAGAAAGATCGGCCAAGTACTTTCTGAGATATTCCATAAAGAAGAAAAACCGTTACAGGCCGTTACAGCCGTTAGTAACGGCTATAACGGGGTAAACTAAAACATCGGGCATCATCCGTGACCCATAATGAACGTACCTGCTCATTTTTACAAAGATCGGCCAAGTACTTTCTGAGATATTCCGTAAAGAAGAAAAACCGTTACAGGCCGTTGCAGCCGTTAGTAACGGCTATAGCGGTAAACTAAAACATCGGGCATCATCCATGACCCATAGTGAATATACCTACAAATTTTCAGAAAGATCGGCCAAGTACTTTCTGAGATATTCCGTAAAGAAGAAAAACCGTTACAGGCCGTTACAGCCGTTAGCAACGGCTATGGCGGTAAACTAAAACTTCGGGCATCATCCATGACCCATAATGAACACACCTACAAATTTCAGAAAGATCGGCCCAGTAGGTTTGTCTGGAGCGAGTGGAACACATTTTGACCACGGACACACACACACACACACACACACACACACACACACACACACACACACACACACACAATTCAATTCAATTCAATTCAATTCAAATTTAATCCTTTGACCCCTGTTGGGGCATGGAGGATACAAATGTAACAAAGAGAAATACGAAACTCACTCGGAACAATGTGTGAACATAGTTGCGAAATGCTGAATTCTGGTGAACTGTAATGATCTCATTAAACAATCTTCCCATTTTTTAGAAACTTATTAATATTCAAACAAATGCGTCTTCCTTTTTGAAATAAATTACAAAAGTTGAAAACAGACTTTGGTTTTAGATATTTTTTAGGGATGAATTTTTCACGAAGTTCATTATATTTTGGACATTCCATGATGCAATGAAATTCATCTCCAATTTCACCCATTTCACAGTTACGACAAATACGCAATTCTCTTGGAACATTATGGTGTCTTCCAATTTCAATTTGCAATTTATGGTTACTACATCTAAATTTAAATAAAGATATAACATAAATATCTGGTAAGGTAGAAATATAATGTTCTTTTCCAAAGACAGTCTTTACACTTTTATAGAATACACACTTGTTGCTGTTTTCAAGAGAACTGCGCCAATCACGAGCATAATTATTTTGCAACTCCTTTTTAACACACTTACATAAGTTACTTCTGTTTGTGAATGAATGAGATTCCCAAACACAATCAAAACCAGTTTCAAATAAAATGCTTTTAACATAACTAAGCCATGGTGAAACGAAAATTCCTTTTGTATATAGTTCATGTAAGATATTATATACTTTGTTTGAATACTTCTTAGAATCAGGAACAACTAAGTTAGCCCAGAACCTTATCATTCTCACTTTAATCAGTACAGATAAAGGATAGATTCCGGTTTCACCATAAATCATTGAAGTCATTGTAGTTTTATTTAATCTAAATAGATACTTTAAAAAACGTAACTGTAACTTTTCTAATATATCAACATTTTCATAACCCCAAATTTCACAACCATACAACAACACAGGTACAACTATGGAATAAAATAATTGTATGCAAACATCAATTGGCAATTTCTGTTTTCTTGCAGTTTGTAATAATGAAAACATTGCCTTCAGAGCCTGATTATAAGCACATTTTTTTTGCTTTGTAAAAAGAACATGTTCTGCTGAACTCGATGCCTAAGTATTTCATTGAATTAAGAACCTCTATTTTTTCATTCCCAAAGAAAAAAATTTCACGCATACTATTTCGACCATGAAAGACAACTATTTTTGTTTTCTTTGGATTTACTTCTAACTGCCATTGCGTGCAATATATATGTAAGGCATTAAGTTCTTTTTGCAAAGCTGATTTAGAATTTGCCAATAAAATTGTATCATCAGCATATAACAATACAAGCAATTTAATAAACTGTTCAAGTTTCAACTCTTGCGTTAAATCATATTCTAAAGTAGAACAGTTATTGTCAATAAGGAACTGTTGTAGATCATTCAAAAATAATGAAAACAATAAGGGTGAAAGGTTTTCTCCTTGACGAACTCCCCTAAAACTGCCAAAGAACTCTGATTTTTGACCATTTAGAAAAATGCACGATTTTATTTGATCATACATATTGGTTACAACGTGCAGTATTTTCCCAGATAATCCTTGACTCATCAGTTTGTGCCATAAAGCATGCCTCCAAATAGAATCAAATGCCTTTCTGTAATCAATAAATGCACAGTATAATTTTCCATTGTTGATTGCAAACATGTCAATCAATGATTTAAGAACAAAAGCATGGTCAAGCGTTGAATGCATGTGTCTAAAACCTGCTTGGTTTTCTGAAATTAGTCCATTTATTTCAACAAAATAAGTAAGTCTGCTATTTAGAATTGACTGAATAATTTGCCTACACAACTCAACAGTGTAATCCCTCTGTAGTTATTGCAGTCTTGTTGATCTCCTTTGCCTTTATAGAGTGGTACAATTAACCCTGTCACCCAATCTTCTGGTATAATACCAGAATCCAAAACACGATTAAACAATAAACAATAAAATTTTGTCATAGAAGGAACACTATTCTTTATATATTCATTCCTTACTAAATCAACTCCTGCTGCTTTATTATTCTTTAAACATTTAATGACTCTTTCAATTTCATCCTCAGTAATTGAATCATTTAGAATGTCTAGATTGATATTTATTTCAGATACTTCATTACTAAAAATGATATCATTACATCCAGTATTTTGATTGAGGGACTGGAAATGGTTTTTAAGCTCTTCAAGAGGTATAGGACACGATGAAGCTTTTTTGCCTTTAATTTTCCTCCAATAATCCCTTGGATTTCTAGTTTTTAAAGCTCGCAATTCTCTATGCCATTTTCTCGTTGCTCTTCTTTCAGATCGTCTCAAAACATTTTTATATTCTTTGCTTTTAGCAGCAATATTATTTAGATTAGGCACAGTATTTGAACATTTAACTTTACGCTTTGCTTTAAAGTACTGGCTTCGAGAAACCTTACACTCCTTATCAAACCAGCTTTGATTCTGCCTCATTGAATATCTATTATTGTAAGTATTAGAGTAAGTACCAAATGTATCCTTCGCTGAATCAACAAGAATTGACGAAAACCGCTTATTCATTTCACTGATTGATATTGTGCCTTGTTCAAATAAAGTTACAATTTCATCAACATTGTAATTTGCTAAATGTTCTTTATATTCATTACATTTGTTGTTATCCCATCTTCTAATCTCTGCACCATCATACCTTTGATGCAGAGAGTGTTTAGTACCATTAGGTTCATTGAAAACAAAACAGGTTTTAACTGGAAGAGACAGGCATAATGGGCAATGCACATCAGAGAACAACGCATCAAAAACATCAACTTTAAACTTACTTGCATTTTCCATCAAATATCTAGAACCAATGATATAATCAATAACTGTGCTTCCTTTACATATGCATGTTCCAATACCAGCATCTGAACCAATTCTTCCGTTAAAAATGTATATTGACAGTGATTTACATAAATCTAAGAGACGATAACCATAATTATTAGGCCTCTGCTTATCTTGAGATGATCTTTGACAAGGTTGGAAATTATCTTCGCTCATATCACAGAGAACATCAGAGAACACAGACTGAGTGAACTGATTCATATCAATAAAATCATTCATACTTTTGGTATAAGCATTAAAATCGCCCAACAACAAAACATAACAATCCTTATATTTATCTTGTAATGATAACAATTCCGTCTCAATCACATCAAACAGTTCAACACTGCTATAAACTGAACCTTCGGGAGGAATGTATACGCCACCAATCAGACAGTCTTTATCATAACCTGACAATGATCTTTTTAATAGACACCAAGCCACACATCCACCAGAATAAGGTAAAATCTCCACATACGTAGATAGCTTGCTTTTGATGGCTATTCCAATACCACCAGAACGTCGATTAGACAGGCATTTTCTGTTAAACAGTTTAATGTCATATCCCCAGTCACTGAAGCAATCAGAGATAAATAAAGCATCTTGGTCATCAGTTTTAGTCTCAAGGAAAACGGCAATGTCGAATAGTTGAATATAGTTCACAAATTCCAAACACTGGAGACGGGAACGCAATCCACACACATTTAAAGATACAAAAGCCAGCTCACGATCACGGCGAACAGTGTGATCCACATCCATATCAAGAACATAATCATCGTTGACATCACAATTAGAAACGCAAGTTTGCAAGCAAAAGGGATTCACAGAAGAAGTTACCACACTAGATGATCGCTCATCAGAAGATTGATTGGAAGAATAGAAACAATTACCAACACATAGACAAGATGAAGAATGAGTACAGCTACAAGCACATAACGTTGAGACTACACATGAGTCAGATGAATCACCACGACCTCCGGCAAACCCCTAGCTGGTGTAGATGAAGTGCTGAAGCCCAAGCGCCGTGTAGTCTACCTTCGTCACACCGATCCGGAAAAGGTCGTCAGGTGACTCTACGTACACCGCGTTGCTGCCGGAAGATCCCGCACTGCCACTGCTGTTCCTCCCAGGGGCGGCCTTCAGCTGACAAACAATTTTGCCATCATGGGTAGTGGATACCCTGTCCACACCAGGTGCTGCCTTACAAATTTTGAATAATTTGAAGCGTAGGGGTGTCAGTTCATCGTTCAGGTAAACTCCTTTCATGTCATGCTTGCGCAGATCTCTCTTCCTCATCATGAGGTTCGCCTTGCTTCTTCGTGAAGTGAACTTCACTAGCACTGGTCTTGGGGCTTGCTTGTTT
This sequence comes from Conus canariensis, assembly GCA_033310375.1. NCBI lineage: Eukaryota > Metazoa > Mollusca > Gastropoda > Neogastropoda > Conidae > Conus > Conus canariensis. The sequence goes on along the minus strand of CM065722.1, from coordinate 76,758,009 downwards.
TTTAGGCCAGTTCTATGCGCAACAGAGATGTCCTTGATTTCTAGATCTACCCCAACTTTCTTCCCCAACTCCATCACTTTCTCCACCAGATCTTCGTTCTCCTCTTCTTTGAGTCCATTGATTCTCATGGTTTCCCTTCGCTGATACTGATCCAGCCTATCCTGCTCGTATCGCAGCAAAAGATGTCCCTGTTGAGCTTTCTCAGAAATAGATCTGAGTTTTTCAGACACCTTTTCTGACAGTTCTGTAACCACCTCCTTAATACAGACATCCACAGCTTTCTTTATTGTAGCCCCAAGAACTGGAACGAGGAGTTCTACAACTCGTGACGCAATATCTCCAGCATCACCATTGACGTCATTGTTAACCCCACTTGTTCTTTTCCCTTTCCCTTTGCCTTTGGCAGACGGACACGGCTTATTTCTGTCGTTCCATGCGCCCAGAACAGCCCCTTCAATATCAAGGTCATCAAACCTGATGTTCTTCAAGATCTCAGCGGATAAACCACTTGGGCCAGCTTGAGACATGGTGAAGGTCAGTTACTTGACTAGCAAAAAAACGACTCGACTCTAAAAAATACAAAAACACTTCACTGTTTCAATTGGCGACGAACGCACTTGACACAAATGTCCACGACAAGTTAAGAACACACGTAAACTGTAAAATATACAAGTTAGCTCACTAACTCCACAAAATTCACAATTTTTTTCAAGAGCAGTTGAAAAGACAGCTTACAGACTCATCCGGAAGTACACACACACACACACACACACACACACACAGAGAGCATTTCTTCGTTCTCATTCTAAAGTACCCCCTGTTCTATAAGAACTGGCAGTACAAAAAGAAGAAGTAGCGGCAGCAGCCATGTCCAGACTATCAATCCTCAGTACTTTCCTTTTCTCCTGCCTCTGTTATAGGAAACCCAACACAACGAACATATTTTGAAAACAAAACAAATACAATAACTTACTTACACTTAGATGCTCCCGCGGCTTGCGACGCATGAAGCAGTCAAGGCGCTCCACTGTGCACGGTCCTCAGCCAGTTTGCTAGCGTCACTCCATCCTCTGTCATTGAGTCTGAGGTCTCTCTCCACTGTCTGTCGCCAGCTGATCCTGGGTCGTCCTCTTTTTCTCTGGCCTGCTGGGGTCCATTGAATGGCCTGGTTTGCAGGCCTTGAAGAGGGTAATCTCAAGACATGACCCAGCCAGTGGAGGCGCCGTTTGCAGACGATGGTTGACACGGGGAGCTGTTTGGACCTCTCCCTGACCTCTTCATTTGGTATAAAGTCTGACCATTTGATGCCCAAGATCTTACGTAGGCACTTGGTGTCAACAGCGTCGAGTTTCTTCCCCTGGGTGGTCTTCAGTTGCCAGGTTTCACAGGAGTTAAAAAGATAACTTGTCTTGAAGACAATACACAGCAGGGAATGATGAAGGGGAGCTGGGTGCTGTTGTAGAGGGAGGCTGGAAGTAGAGGGGGTGGGGGGGGGGGGGTGAGGGCGAAGGCACGAGTGGGGCGGGGAGTGGATAGGCGCAGGGAGGGGGACCACCCAAATCGTCAGAATCGTGAACCCCAAACCAGTGACAGCAGAAAACAAAACATGAACGCTCTCCAACAGGTCTCTTGGCAACCCTAAAAGAAACAGACAGACAGACAGGGAGAAAGGCAGGCAGGCAGGCAGGCAGGCAGGCAGACAATAGGAACAACTGGGTAAGTCTCTTAAGCCCAATCATTTGATAATTAGATCATAACAGACGTAAAATGAACCGTGCTCTCCACTTGTCGATTATCTACATATTGCTGTGTTTGTTTGTATCCACTAGTAGTGTGTTGTGGCTGTTGTTGCTGCGGCAGCTGTTGCTATTGCTATTGAATTTGGAATGTATATGTTTAAGTCCGATTTGGCTCGCTATTTTCTTAACCATGTTTAACAAACACACAGAAAAGAAATTTCTAATGGATGACAATGACAGCATGTGAAAACAACAAAGCAGGCTGTCCTAGAACATGTCCCCTACAATTTTGCATCAAGAAATCATGATATTTGCAGAAAACAGGCAGTTATTTTACGTCAAATGATGTGCGCTTTTTCTGTGTGGGTGTGGAAAGGCTATGTTGAATAGACAGAGTTCGGAGAACACAATACAGCCAAAGTACTGACTAAAGCAAACGAAGCGGAACACAAACTTGTGTGTCTGTTCTTCACACACACACACACACACACACACACACACACACCACACACACACACACACACACTTATACACAGTCTCTGAGCCCAATCTAAATTGCACGGTGTTAGTAATATTCTGGATAAGAAAAAAGAGCAGTCATTTCTAGGATTTAGTCCTTCCACTTTCTGCTCTCTTTCCTAACACAGTGCCGTGCAAAATGATTTTCGGAAGATCGGATGACCAAGAGATGTGACTACACCATTTTGGTTTTCGTTTATCGGCTATTGTCGGTACTTCACGTTCTCTAAGATACTCTTTCTAAACAAGCAAACACTTTATAAAAGTCCGGCACAATTGGGAGAAAAACTCAGTTATCACTGCTCAGACACAGCTGATGCAGTGAATATACTCTAATGGAATCTCGTTCAAAGTTTACAAACGTCCCACAATATGTATGTACACAAGGTAAACCTACATGACAGTGTGCCACACTGACAACGTGCATGACACTGTGCCACACTGACAACCTACATGACACTGTGTCACACTGACAACCTACATGACAATGTGCCACACTGACAACCTACATGACCTGTGCCATACTGACAACCAGTTGCATGGTACTGTGCCACACTGAGAACGTACATGACACTGTGTCACACTGACAACCTACATGACACTGTGTCACACTGACAACCAGTTGCATGGCAGTCCAAGAAAGGTAACTGACTTTTCAGTGAAACGTACACAGTAATCGATCTTCTGGACTGTTTCCGAGGAAAATTGTAATAATTGCCTCCCTTACCCACATCCAGACCCCTTGACTACTAAAATAGAACATAATCCTGTAAAAAAAAAAAAAGAAAAAAAAAAAAGAAAAAAAAAAAAGAAACAAACCAAAATCCACGGGCAACATCAAAAGCTGTATTCATGATGTGATACGTGTCTAACATACAGCCAACAACAAATGTTGTGTGCATTCGGTAATCTTTGCCTACACCATGGATAACTCTGAGCGCTGGATACAGCTTTGCATTGCGAGAGGTTGCAAGAAATTCATATAATTACAAAGAAGTACGATTCCTCATTTGAAACATAAAACATAGACATAATAGACAAAAAACCCTCTCTTTCTTTTATTATATTGTCCCTGAGAACGTTGCTTCGGAAGTAAAACTAAAAAAAAATAAAGAATTAAAAAAAAAACTTTTCTGTACAAATAAACAAAATGAAAATGACGATGGTACCATGAATTATTTTACGCTTTTTTTTTCATTCCATTTTTTCTTCCTTTTCTTCGGTTTTGCCTCTTTGCGTTTTCTCCTTTTCCATCCATCCTGTATTTGTTGATCGTAGGTAAATAATTATATCCCTTTTGTTTTGTATGCTCACTTCTATCAATGTTCTTTCTTCTATCCTGCTTTCCTTTTCTTTTCTCCCTGATTTCCTTCTTCTCTTCACTCGTTTATTCTTTCCCTCTCCCGCCTCCATCCCCTTCCCTTTCAACCTCCCCAATACGCCCTTACACTTTCATCAGATTTGTTTTATATCGCTTGCTATTTTTTTTTTTTTCCACATTTTCCACCCGTTCGCCATCCTCACCTTCTCTTAATCACCCTACCCTCACACCCCTTCTAGTTCGCCTCTTTCGCTCCTCCCTCCCGAGAAGTATAGTATCGTATCGTCTCAGGATGGCTATTCACAGCATTATTGGTCTATCACGCTCCCGATAAGACGCAATTAAATCCCTGAGGAAACACTACGGGACGTTACACTTCTTCCACGCTGTGCCGTATTTCCATTGATGGGAGCTTTCTCTCAGCTGCCGTTTATCTGTTAGTAAAATCGAGAGAGAGAGAGAGAGAGAGAGAGAGAGAGAGAGAGGGGGGGGGGTAAACAGCAAACGTCGAGGAGGAGGTAAAGAGGGGGTGATAGGAACGCTGAGAGTTGGGCAGATAAGAAGCAACTGCCATTTTATTTCTAAAATGCACAAACACTCGCTCACAACACACAGACACAGGCGCAGACACAGATGCGCGCGCGCGCGCGCGCACACACACACACACACACCACGCACGCACGCACGCACGCACGCACGCACACACACACACACACACACACACA
>CM065722.1:76738705-76741205 GCA_033310375.1 Conus canariensis | reverse complement strand
CTCGCACTCCTCTCTCTTTTTGTTGCTTCTACTTTCCCTTCTTTTGTCTTTCTCTACTCTCTCTCTCTCTCTCTCTCTTTTTTTTTCTCTCTCTCTCCTCTTTGCTTCTCTTTCTCTCTCCTTTCACTCTCTATCTCTCTCTCTTCTTTCTCTCTCTTCTCCTCTCTCTGCTCTCTCTCCTCTCATCTCGTCCTCTCTCTCTCTCCTCTGGTGTTTTGTTTTGTTGCGCGTCGTCTTGTTTTGTTTCCTATCATTTCTGATCAAGTTACATCCGCACCCACCCCCTCCACCCCTTCTGGTTTGCTTCATTTGTTCACTCATTTGTTCTCCTCCACCTCTTTCCCTGCTACTTTTTTTTTTCTTCATCGTCTGGTTTCGATCCTTATCTTGTTGCAGACTTTCTTTCTTCTTCCTACCCTTCTGTTTGCACCATTAGCTTGCTTCTCTCTTTTCTCTGCAGTTCGCTTTCTGTCTATGCTTTGCTTTTTTTTTTTTTTTTTTCTTTACTCTCCCTTTTGCTTCTCTTTCATCCTCAACTTGCAACTTCTCTATTCTCCTCTTTTTGCTTCTTGTCTTATTTTCCCTAGTTTGCTTCTTCTCTCCTCTCATGCGGTCGGTTCGCTCTCTATTCCCTCTGGTTTTCTTGCTCTTTTATTCCTCTCGTTTGTTTCGTCTCCCCCCCCCCCCACCCCCCTCCCTAGATTTGTTTCCTGGCTTTGAACCTGTACTTTGTTTTCTTTCTTATGCCTAATCTACTGTGTGCAGAATTCTGATTTGTTTTACTTACTCTCAGACCTAATAAACACCTGCTTCGCTGGCTGTGATGTTATAACCATCATGACTTCATGGGCTTTGTGCTTAAGATTCGATGTGAATGTTGTTCTCTTTCCCATTCTTGCTTTCTGCCTGCTATCTTCGCAGATCTTGGCTTTCTTTCCTCTCCACCCTGCTCCCTTCATCTCCCCTCATCACCACCACCCCTCGCCTCGTATGTTCCACCAGATAGAGTAGATTATATGAAGATGTGTGGACATTTTCCCAGCGTCCAGACCATACTGGAGACAATGGCCCATGAACATTGTCATGTAGTGTTAGAGAAGTGTTGATAATGTTGGTGATTTTCCCAGCCTCCAGACCATACTGGAGACAATGGCCCATGAGCATTGTCATGTGGTGTTAGAGAAGTGTTGATGTGTTGGTGATTTTCCCAGCGTCCAGACCATACTGGAGACAATGGCCCATGAGCATTGTCATGTGGTGTTAGAGAAGTGTTGATGTGTTGGTGACTTACTATTTACGGAAGTTTCTTTTTAGTGGGTAATTCTCTAAGAAGAAGTCTGTCTGTCTATCTGTATGTCTGTGTGTATATGTGTCTGTGTTTCTGTGTGTCTGAGTGGCTGTCTGTTTGTCTGTCTATCTGTCTGCCTGTCTCTTTGTCTCTGTCTCTGTCTCGTCTCTGTCTCTGTCTCTTCTCTCTCTCTCTCTCTCTCTCTCTCTCCTCTCTCTCTCTCTCTCTCTCTCTCTCCAGCCGTACTTCTAACAACAGACGGAAAACTAAAAGCGCTGAACATACTTCTTTCTGAGTAAGCAATTGGAGTTCAACAAGGTATCATTTATGTTTAACAATGTTGACAGGTACTACGCCACGTTATATCAATGTCCTTTTTACAAGACTGAGCAGCTTTACTGGCTCGAAGAAATTCCTTCTCCCCTACCCACGCATAGATCTATACAAACCAAGCCTAGCTTACTCAGGAACACACTTCCACCGAGTCTACAAAATACGAATACTTTAAAACTTTTCAAGAAACATTTACGTAAACATTTTATGTCTCAGTAATTTGATCATTCGATTAAAATGACCAGCGTCCCTTCGCAAAGTCTTCTGTTAACCATACTTTGAATACAACGTCTAAACATATAGCCTACTCTGTTAAATCGCTCATCCGCTCTCCCACTCTGACTAGCATCCCTTCTCCCCCCCCCCCTTCCTACCATTCTCCTCTCCCCCCCCCCTCTCTATCTCTCTCTCTCTCTCTCCTCTCTCTCTCTCTCTCTCTCTCTCTCTCTCTCTCTCCGACCTTTCTCTCCATAGTTTTGCTTGTTTGGTTGTTTGGTTGTTTGGTTGTTTTTATATTTGTAGGCCTAAGTTTCCTTCTCTTTGACTACCCACCATGTCACTATCATTTTTATAAACAGTCTGCTTATCATTGTAGAATTAGATTACAGGGTTGCTGTGTTGAATTGTCAGTATGAATAATATGCCTTGAAATAATGTATGCATGACAAGGACAGATTGTAAGACTAGGCTTTGGCCTAAAATCTTCATCCTTGCGTATTAAAGATCACTCAATCAACCAATCAGTCTCTCTCTTACTCTCTCTCTCTTTCTCTCTCACTCACTCTCTCTCTCTCTCTCTCTGTCCTCTCTCTCTCTCTCTCTCTCTCTCTCTCTCTCTCTCTCTCTGAGTGAGTGAGGTGTGTCTCTGTGTGTGTGTGT
>CM065722.1:76721205-76723705 GCA_033310375.1 Conus canariensis | reverse complement strand
AGCATATCAGTATGATCTAGATAATATTGCTAAGTATATGTCTGAAAATGGTTTAAGCTTTTCACCTAAAAAATCTCACATGATGCTATTTGATGCAAGTGGATCTGTTCACAATGCTCCAGAATTCAAAGTTAACAACATCACACTTAAAAACGCTTCAAATATTAAATTTCTTGGTGTTTATATAACGTCTAAGCTCTCTTGGAACCTACATTTAGAACATGCTGTAAATCAAGCAAGAAAGTCATTGAACCTTCTAAAAGTCATAAGCAAACAAAGCTGGGGTCAGGACACAAATACATTAATTCATTTGTCCTCTGCTTTAGTTAGATCTAAATTGTCATATGCACAAGAGATATTCTTTAGTGCTCCAAAATATCATTGAAAACACTGCTGAGCATAGATTGTAAAGCATATAGAACAGCCCTTGGTGTTCCATTTCATGGTTCCATTATAGGATCTTATGAAGCTAGATCCCATATGAATGATTTTTATCCCAATCATCTAAAAATCTTCACTGATGGTTCTTTATTAGACAATCAGGCAGGCTGTGGTTTTGTCATCCCCACTTTAAAAATTGATAAATCTTTTTACCTTGGTAAGGACTTCTCCATTTTCACAGCTGAATTAATAGCAATTTTAATGGCTATTCAGTATGGCATTGATACACCATTCAATTTCTATGGTGCACTCTTTTGTGTGGACTCTAAATCAGTTCTCCAAGCTTTAGAATCAACAAATCCGAAAAACCGGGCTGAAGTCGTCACATAAATCAAAATACTTATTCATGTTCTTATATCAAGGGGTATCGCAGTTGATTTTTGTTGGATCCCATCTCATTGTTCAATATCTGGAAATGAATGGGCTGATCGTACTGCTCGGGCAGGTGCAAAAAAATCTTTTAAATCCAAGGATATTCCCATTCTTTTAAGTTTACAAGAAGGTTACTCTCTATTACAAAAGCTTCTTTTATGAAAATTTTGAAAAGATATATAAAGACTACATGCTTCCCAAAGTACATAAGCCTAACTCTTCAATAAAGTGTTGTCTAAACGCTCGATCACAAAATTTTTCAAAAAAGAATTCATTAATAGATTAAACATTTTATAAAAAAAAAATGTCAATAAACACCCACAACACCGCAAAAAAAAAAGGTTCACTGTTTTACAGACTTAGGTTAAACGTTTTCAAAACCAAGTTCATAAAAAAAAATTCAATGTGTATGCGGGGCTGTTGATAGTTGTACAACAACACATATTTTGTACTTTTGTCCTTATTTTGAATCAGCTCTATCAAAATTCAGAAAAGATGAATCTAAATGCATTTTCCAAGAACCTGTATCTCTTTTGAACTTTGTTCAGAACTTAATGATAAGTCCAGTCGGCTCGGTTTTATGATTTCTGCATATTTTAGACTGTTTTGTTTTGACTATTGCAGTTTGATTTGTTAATGTTGCTTTTTGCTAAGGATTGTTCTTACATAGTATTTCCACTAATATTTAACATACACAGGCGCACACACACAAGCGCGCACACACACACATGCACACACACCAACACACACACACACACACACACGCGCGCGCGCGCGCGCGCGCGCGCGCAAGCACGCATGCATACTACAAACTCATACACATATACGAGTAAACGCTCACTTCCTGTCTAATATCACTTTAAAGTGAAAAGACGTTAAATCGAAGAACAACAAACACACACACACACACACACACACACACACACACACACACACACACACACACACACACACACACACACACACACGCACAATCTGTCTGCATCATGTTACGTGGAAATACGTTAGAAGAAGAAGAGAAGAAGAAGAAGAGAAGAAGAAGAAGAAGAAGAAGAAGAAGAAGAAGAAAAAACAACAACAACAACAACAACACACACACACACACACACACACACACACACACACACACCACACACACACACACACACACACACCACACACACACACACACACACACACACACACACACCACACACGCAACACCTACACACACCACACCTCTCTCTCTCTCTCTCTCTCTCCTCCTCCCTCCCCCCCCCCTCCCCCCCCCTCTCTCTCTCTCTCTCTCTCTCTCTCTCTCCCTCTCGCTCGTCGCTCGCTCGCTCGTTGTTTTCTATACATTCTCTGAACACACACAAAAAACTTTCGTTCTCTGCCAGAACTTTACACCTCACGTCTGCAAATTTGTCCCATCTGATTTGGCACTTGATGCAAATCCAACGATGTTTGAAGTGCAGCTCCTCGTTTTAAAGTGTATCATGGGACACACATGTTTCACACGGATGGATCTGAGGTTCAAAAGACCCCCCCCCCCCCCCACTTCTTCCCCACTTTCCCTGAGCGCTTAATCTAAGGGGCCCTTTCTAGCTACGTGGTTCAAAAGCCCCCCCCCCCCCCCCCGCACCCCCCTCAAATGGCCTTCCTTGACTGTATGGCTCAAATGGCTTTCTCTCACTGTATGGCTCAA
>CM065722.1:76716205-76718705 GCA_033310375.1 Conus canariensis | reverse complement strand
GACAGGCATGCAGGTATGCAGGCAGACAGACTGACTGAAGACAGACAAATGTACAGCAGTCAGGCAAACACACATATGCACAGACAGACATACAAACAGAGACACAGACATAGTGGGGTAGAGTGAAAGACAAAACGAGAGACAGGGAGACACACAGAGAAAGAAATGCTTCTGGGAACAACGTATCTTTGAATGAAGCAGAGAGAGAGAGAGAGAGAGAGAGAGAGAGAGAGAGAGAGAGAGAGAGAGAGAGAGAGAGAGAGAGAGAGAGAGAGAGAGGTTCGCAGCAATATGTCCAGCAATATGTCTCTGTACATTTTATTCCTCTTATTATTCTCTTCGCATCAGTGTCCGTCTTTTCTTCTATCTGTCCTTCTCTTCCCCGTCCCCTCCTTCCACCATAATATGTGGTGTTTTTCATTTTTATTTATTTTTTTCTGCTGTTGTGCTCTTATAAATCCGTTTCCTGCTATCTATGTCTCTGCATTTCAGTTCCTTTTCTGTCCGTCTGCAAAACAATCATGTTACAGTGTGGACATTCTTAATCAAAGCAATCTCTCTCTCTCTCTCTCTCTCTCTCTCTCTCTCTCCTCTCTCTCTCTCTCTCTCTCTCTCTCTCTCTCTCTCTCTCATCTCGCTCTCTTAGGAAATGTAGAGATGATATTTTAGCCATGTTTTCCTTTCTTGACATGTGGTGTGTAATCACCCTGCCTGCAAAGTATTTTTGTTAAATATTTTGTATTCCTGTTTGTGTTTGTTTGTTTGTTTGTTTGTTCTCGCTCAGATCGAAGGAGAAAAAGCGAAGAGAGTAGTGGGGTGGGATAGGAATGGGATGGAAAAAGGGGTGGGGTTGTGTGTGGCAGGGCCAGATCTGTACACCAGACAAATCAAAATCGTACACCCGTACATCTAAGATCGTAAACGATGATAATGTTTATCGGGTGTTGCGCTCACACCCTCACACACTCCCGTGTTCTTATTTACAGCTCTAATGTGACTTCAGTGACTGGCTGGGTTATAAACAACCCGGAGTTCTCACTCGCTGTCGCTGTCTCTGTCTCTTGTCTGTCTGTCTGAGAGAGAGAGAGAGAGAGAGAGAGAGAGAGAGAGAGAGAGAGAGAGAGAGATTTGGATGGAGTGGAATACTGAACGCCAGGGGCATTTTGAGCTCATTGTACAATGTTCAAGTGAAACTCTCTCCCTTGCTTTTCTGTCGCTTACCCTCTCCATCTCTCTCACCACCTCAACCACCCTCCACTTCCTCCCCGAATCCACCTCCTTCCCCTTTCCTCCGTACAACATGAAAGCGAGGAAAGGTGAGCTGTACTCCGTGGACTAGCTGTTATTGGGGGATCCAACATCGCATTGAAACAGTGTGACCTTCGTGCTCTCCTTTGAAAAAAAAACCCAAACAAACGCTGATACCATAGCTCTCTCTCTCTCTCTCTCTCTCTCTCTCTCTCTCTCTCCTCTCTCTCTCTCTCTCTCTCTCTCTCTCTCTCTCTTAGGAAATGTAATGACATTTCGCCATTTTTTTTCATTTCTTGACATGTGGGGTCCAATTCTCCTGTATGCAAAGTCAATTTTTGTTGAATATTTATTGACGTTGATTGGTTTTTGGTGCTTGCATCGAAGGAAGAAAAGTGAACAGAGTAGTAGGATTGGATAGGAATGGGATGGAAAGAGGGGTGAGGTTGTGTGTGGCAGGGCCCGATCTGCACACAATACGAATCAAAATCGTCCACACGTATACCTAAGTTCCTCAACAATGATAATGTTTATCTTGTCTTGCGCTCACATGTACTCACATACTTCTGCTTGTAAGTTACTTACGGCCCTAATATGCCTTCAATGGCTGACTGGTCTATAAACAACCCAGACTTCTCATTCTCTGTCTCTCTGCGTCTGTCCCTGTCTGTCTGTCTGTCTATCTGTCTGTCTGTGTAAAGAGAGAGAGAGAGAGAGAGAGAGAGAGAGAGAGAGAGAGAGAGAGAGAGAGAGAGAGAGAAGAGAGAGATTTGGACGGAGTGGAATACTAAACGTCAGGGGCATTGCAATTAATCATGTATGAGCTTATTGCACCAAGTCCAAGGAACACACTCTAATTTCCTTTTCTGTCACTTACCCTCTCCCTCTCTCACCCCCTCACCTACCCTCCACTTCCTCTCGAATCCACCCCCTTCCCCTTTCTTCTGTACAACATGAAAGTGAGGGAAGGTGAGCTGTACTGCGTGGATTAGCCGTTATTGCGGGATCCAACATCGCATTGAAACATGTTGACCTCCGTGCTCTCCTTTGATAAGCCTCCGATACAATAGAGCTCTCTCTCTCTCTCTCTCTCTCTCTCTCTCTCTCTCTCTCTCTCTCTCATCCCCTCCTCTCTCTCACTACTCTCAACACACACACACACACACACACACACACACACGTACGCACGCACGCACGCACTCACGCACGCACGCACGCACGCACGCACGCACGCACGCACACACCACACAAC
>CM065722.1:76683705-76688705 GCA_033310375.1 Conus canariensis | reverse complement strand
CAGCAGCAGCACCACCACCACCACCACCACCACCAGTAGCAGTAGTAGTAGTAGTAGTAGTAGTACTCGCCCTCGTCGTAGTAGTTGTGTTAGTAGTATAGTTGATCATGGTGTGTGTGGAGGGGTGCGGGTGAGGGGGGTGGGGTGGGGGCGTTAAACGAAGCGTGAACCCATTCCACTGATACGGTTTTCAGACATCTTCCAAACCATCAGCGTGACGGCAGAGCACCACTGGGCCAACCGACACAGACACAGCAGCCCATGTCTATGTGGACGTGACGGCAGAGGACCACTGGGCCAACCGACACAGACACAGCAGCCCATGTCTATGTGGACGTGACGGCACAGCACCACTGGGCCAACCGACACAGACACAGCAGCCCATGTCTATGTGGACGTGACGGCACAGCACCACTGGGCCAACCGACACAGACACAGCAGCCCATGTCTATGTGGACGTGACGGCACAGCACCACTGGGCCAACCGACACAGACACAGCAGCCCATGTCTATGTGGACGTGACGGCACCGCACCACTGGGCCAACCGACACAGACACAGCAGCCCATGTCTATGTGGACGTGACGGCACAGCACCACTGGGCCAACCGACACAGACACAGCAGCCCATGTCTATGTGGACGTGACGGCACAGCACCACTGGGCCAACCGACACAGACACAGCAGCCCATGTCTATGTGGACGTGACGGCACCGCACCACTGGGCCAACCGACACAGACAGAGCAGCCCATGACTATGTGGACGTGACGGCACAGCACCACTGGGCCAACCGACACAGACAGAGCAGCCCATGTCTATGTGGAGTCCCCTCCACGGCACTGAGCCCAGCAGACCACAGTGCTGTGACAGTGATCTGCCACTGCCTGCAGGCCTGCTCCACTCTGTTTCCTTTACCACTCTGGAAATGTCATCGAGTTCCGTGGGTATTTTGATGTGGGAATAGGTCATATTTTTTCTTCGACCCTCCTCTTTTTCTGTTCCACTTTACCCATCTGATATCACAACATCTCCTCTTTTTCTCCCCTCCCTCCCTTCTGCCCGTTCTCCCTATCTCATTGGTCAGCTGAGAGAGAGAGAGAGAGAGAGAGAGAGAGAGAGAGAGAGAGAGAGAGAGAGAGAGAGAGTTTAGTTTCAGTTTCAAGGCGTCACTGCGTGTGGACAGGTCCAAATACACTACACCACATCCGCTGAGATTTGAGACCATTCTGCGCATGATTTAAAGCTGACGGATAAATGAATTGGTGACTAAGAGAAGAGAAGTTAAGAAGGTGATGTCTACGCATGCATTAGCCCGAGGCGCCGTTCAGACCTTGAGTAACCTACCTAATATTGGTTGTGCCATTCAGAGAAGAGAGAGAGAGAGACAGACAGACAGACAGACAGACAGACAGATAGACAGACGCACAGACAGACACAGAGAAGAGAGAGAGAGAGAGGAGAGAGAGAGAGAATGGCGGTGGGAAACAGAGAAACAGCGGGAGAGAGAGAGAGAGAGAGAGAGAGAGAGAGAGAGAGAGAGAGAGAGAGAGAGAGAGAGAGAGAGAGAGAGACAGAGCCATTTCAAAATCTTTTCTCCTTCTTCACCTTCTTTCCCCTCATTGTCATTTTATTCTGTTTCTTCCTCTATCAACATCAAGAACAATGAATGTTTTTGAAATGTGGATTCTGAAACTCAGTTGACAGGAACGAAACAAACAAGATAAGAAGGAAAATGATATAACGAAAAGTGAAATTTAATTAAATGGACCTACCCCGACCCTCCATCCCGTTCGTCAGAGAGAGAGAGAGAGAGAGAGAGAGAGAGAGAGAGAGAGAGAGAAGAGAAGAGAGAGAGAGACAGACAGACAGACAGACAGAAGACAGAGACAGAGAGAGAGAGAGGAGAGAGAGAGAGAGAGAGAGAGAGAGAGAGAGAGAGAGAGAGATTTTCTTTGTTCTTCTTTTTCACTTAAAATATTTTGAATGAAATAAACCACTACCATCTGCGGTGAATACCTCCCAAGCAGTTAACGTTCTTCGCTCGTTTCGATCAAAGCTTACCACAGATGGCCGGCGTAATGAGATAACCATTATCAGGTTCACCCCCACCCTCCCCCCGCCCCTCTCCCGTTCCCAGCCCGCCCGATAACCTCCTTTCTCTTTCCCCATTCCCCGCTTTTCCCCCGTCACTGTCTGGTTGTCTGTGTATCTGTCTGTCTGTCTGTCTGTGTGTCTGTCTGTCCGTGTATCTGTCTTGTCTGTCTGACTCTCGATTTGTATCCTGATTTGCGCCAATCACGTTCCCCTGTTTAGTTTGTGACAAATGTTCTTTTCTTCCGACTCTCTCTCTCTCTCCTCTCTCTCTCTCTCTCTCTCTCTCTCTCTCTCTCTCTCTCTCTCTCTCTCTCTTTCTTTCAAGGACAGGTTGTAAGACTAGGCTACGGCCTAAAAATCTTCATCCTTCTGTATTACAGGTCAATCAATCAATCAATCAATCAATCAATCAATCAATCAATCAATCAATCAATCAGTCAGTCAATCTATCCGTCTGTCTGTCTGTCTGTCTCTGTCTCTGTCTGTCTCCCCCCCCCCTCTCTCTCTCTCTCTCTCTCTCTCTCTCTCTCTCTCTCTCTGTCTGTCTCTGTATTCGATTCATGCAAAACTTAGTTTGTGATCAACATTACTACTATTTCGGTCTTTAAGTTGCAAGGAAATGAGTTTTACTGCAAGTCTAAGACCTCCACTGTGTGCAACAGCACCACTACCACAACAACAACAACAACAACACAACAACAGCAACAGCAACAACTACAACAACTGACACTAACAAAGCGAACTGTTTGTCATTGACTGACTTGTTTGCCTTTGTATAGATATTGCATGCAGTAATAGCGGAATGTGTCGCTACAAGCTTTACCCTAGTAGAGTTTCATTTTCAGAAAGAGAACAATTGAACTAGACAGCTTATATGCATTCATACTGTAGGAGAAATGGGTATAGGAGATGGAGGACATGTTTACTATAGCATTCTACTGCAGGAGAATAGGTAGAGATGGAGACGTTTAATATAGCATTCATCTCAGGAGAAAGGTAGGAGATGGAGACAGTTTAATATAGCATTCATACTGCAGGAGAAAGGGTAGGAGATGGAGACAGTTTAATATAGCATTCATCACTGCAGGAGAAAGGGTAGGAGATGGAGACAGTTTAATATAGCATTCATACTGCAGGAGAAAGGGTAGGAGATGGAGACAGTTTAATATAGCATTCATACTGCAGGAGAAAGGGTAGGAGATGGAGACAGTTTAATATAGCATTCATATGCAGGAGAAAGGGTAGGAGATGGACAGGGCGAGGAAGAGTGGAGGAACAGGAGAAGAGGGGGGACCGGAAGGGGAGGGAATTCAATTAGAATGAACACAGCTGGTGTCTCCCACTCCCTGAACCTTACAACATATAAGAAACTAACCCACCCACCCCCACCCCCTCCCCTCAAGAATTCGTGAAGAATGCATTTCCTCTGAAATTTGACATCAAGTTCGGAATGTAACCACACTTTATTGCCAGGCCTACAGAATTTTCTTCCAAGGGGATAGCAAGGAGGTGAGGTCATCATCATCATCAGAGGAGGGTGCCTGAGGTACACACGTGCCACACTGTGATGACAGAGGACAGCAAGGAGGTGAGGTCATCATCATCAGAGGATGGTGTCTGAGGTACACACGTGCCACACTGTGATGACAGGACGCAAAGAGGTGAGGTCAGAGCTAGAGGATGGTGTCTGGGTACACAGTGCCACACTGTGATGACAGGACAGCAAAAGAGTGAGGTCATCGCATCAGAGGATGTGTCTGAGGTAAACGTGCCACACTGTGATGACAGGGACAGCAAGGAGGTGAGGTCATCATCATCAGAGGAGGGTGTCTGAGGTACACACGTGCAACACTGTGATGACAGGGAGAGTGGGACGCAGAGAGCAGAGGAAGGCAAAGAAGACGTGAAGGAGCCGTGAGCCAGTGATCTGACAGGTTACAGCTGAACATGTTCATTGACTGCAGATGGAGAGCTGAGAGGTGTGTGGGGGGGGGGGGGCGGGGGGGGGGGCGAGGGGGGGGAGAGAGAGAGAGAGAGAGAGAGAGAGAGAGAGAGAGAGAGAGAGAGAGAGGATGGGAGGGAGGGAGGAGAGGAGATAAAAGAAAATCAACATTATGAAAACTGTTCCAAAAATGCACGCTATTCATAATTGATATTCTATCAAAAAATGTAAAAGAAAAAAATGGAAATAAACACATAAGAAAGAAAAAGGAAATCGACAAAACAAAAACTGATCTAAAATGTCTGCAAGCCATGATTAAAGAAGCAAAATGCACTCAAAAACATATACGAATTGTGATCTAATTTCAAACAATATAGGAAGGATCTGGTTAAAAACGTTTGTGTTCCAAATATAGTTTCCAACGAATATAGCTCGCCATGACTCAGAAAGTCGACATTGCATGGACACGTCCTGAAATGCATCCAGTTGTGTTTTGTTTTCTGAGATGAGCTTACGAGTGCAGACGTCTTGGTAGACCGTTTCTAATATGTATGCTATCCGTGACGTCACTAGATGACAGTTGGTATTACAGGAGCAGTTGCGAAACAATTAGTACCTAGTAGCCATGAATTAGACAAATGAAAGTTTGTGTGACAACGTCTGTTCCTCAAGCCCTGATATCCATGAACTGATCAAAACTATTTACACAGAGAGAGAGAGAGAGAGAGAGAGAGAGAGAGAGAGAGAGAGAGAGAGAGAAGAGGGGGAGGAAGAAGGGGAGAAAGAGGAGGAAGAGGAAGGAGATGAGAGAGAGAGAGAGAGAGAGAGAGAGAGAGAAGAAGAGAGAAGACAGACAGACAGACAGACAGACAGACAGACAGACAGACAGACAGACAGAAAGAGAGATACACAGACAGAGATTCGGATTTTCAGGATGGGTTAATCGTTCATAAGCCTTGGCCCTT
>CM065722.1:76671205-76673705 GCA_033310375.1 Conus canariensis | reverse complement strand
TGTACCCAAGGAGGGGTGATAGGCGATGCACTGAACTGAACTGAAATTGTGACTGGTCGTTGTTCTTTTCTGGCTTGCAGAGGAGCAAAACCGGCGCAACCTTAAACGATTGTCAACGTTAATCTCTCTCTCTCTCTCTCTCTCTCTCTCTCTCTCTCTCTCTCTCTCTCTCTCTCTCTCTCTCTCTCTCTCTCTCTCTCTCTCTCTCTCTCTCTCTCTCTCTCTCTCTCTCCTCTCTCTCTTTTCCATCAGCTGCTCAGTCACAAACCTTAAGTGCCGCACACATGGGTATGCGCATGTACGCGCATAATATGTAATACCATTGGTACAGTATTTATTCGTTATTAAAGCCGCTAATTTTTTTTTAGTAAAGAATTAATTGTAACAAAATGAACATACCTAACGCCAGTTCTTCTATAACCGAAACATTTTATCTCAAATACTAAAACTGGTCAAAGAAGGGAAGGGGGCGGGAGGGGGGGAGGGGGGGGAGATTTGGGGTTGGAAAGGGGGAAGACCGGAGATTTGGGGAGGGGAGGGAAGGGGGGATTGACAGTGGGGAAGAGGGGAAAGAGAGGGAAAAAACAAACAAGCAAACCAACAAAGGAACCTCTTACGCCTATTGCCACGCTTCTTGGCTTTCCTCATGCCTTCCTTGTGAACCTTGCATTTTCGCTATAAGGCTGGCTTTATTGGGGAATAGCCAACTGGTCAGACGATATCTAACAAAATTCTACATGCATCTCTACGATGCCGCCTCTGTCTGTCTGTCTGTCTGTCTGTCTGTGTCTGTCTGTCTGTCTGTCTGTCAGTCTGTCAGTTTCTCTTTCTCTCGCTCTTTCAGAAAAATAGAAAGAACCGAAAATAATTAAGTATTAAGTATTTGTTTCATTATGTTGTTCTTTTTGTATAAGCAGCACATTAACAGAGTGAGTATGCCAGTACACCACACATTAGAACATTAACAACGCCAAAACACTACAATCAGCAAGAATACGTCTATTTGTGAGAGGACATACAGACTATGCATGGTGTGTAAGAGACTGGTTGGAGAGGAAAAACAGGGGGGGGGGGGGGGGGGGGGGACTTGTAGTGGAAATTGTTTTTGTGTTTTTTTCGTTTTTGTTGTTGTTGTTTTTTGTTGCTTTATTTGTTTTTGCAGATGGAGAGGACAATGTCAAGCACCAAAAAATGAAAAGGTGGATTTGGGCCTCAGGAAAAAAAGAAAAGAAAAAAAAAATCATCGCATTAGGCGCTCCATTGATCTGGTAACTGATGCAAAAAAAACAACAAAAAACAACAACAACAACAACAACAACAACAACAATAACAACAAAAACACCACTACCACCACCACCACCGCCGCCGCCGCCGCCATTGCCTTCTGCTACCTCATCTTAATTATCTCTCTTCTCTTATTCTTCCTGTCGTTGTCGTAGCTGTTGTCATTGTTCTCCTATCCTTTCCTGTTGTCTGTTGTACTCAGTCTCATTTCCTTCTTTTCTTTATTCCAATTTCCCCCTATTTTCAACACTCCACTCCTCTTCGCACTATCACAAATTCGTGGATGGAGGAAGAAGGTGGGAGGACGAAGCAATTGCTGTGTGAGCGCGTCTGTGAGTTATTTCTGCTCCTTCCAAGCTATAAAGAAAGGCAGACTAAATGAAGCAATGAGAGACAGCCAAAGGCAGAGACACGCTGACACGCTTGCAGGCGGACGGAGGGTGGGAGGTGGGTGGGGTGGGGAGAGAGGGGATGGTCGAGAAAATGTATCGGTGACACGGGAGATATCAATACCACACACATAATTCCCCAACGTCCATGGGACGGAAATAGGACAAGGGGACCTAATCATGCATCAGAGTGTCCAAAAGGAGGCAAAAAGAGTTCCCAGAAGAATACCGACAGAAATAAACAGAAAAAAAACGAAAACCACTTCATCAACTGGAAAAAGAAGGTATCGCTTGCAATTTTTCTCTATGTTTTGGACGGTCCTTGGGAAATGGAGAGAGAGAGAGAGAGACAGACAGACAGACAGACAGACAGACAGACAGACAGACAGACAGACAGACAGAGATGCGACATGGTAAAGTTGAGAGAGAGGAGAGAGAGAGAGAGAGAGAGAGAGAGAGAGAGAGAGAGGAGGCAGAGGCAGATACAGAAGCAATGACAGAAACAGAGAGAGAAACAGAGAGAGAGAAAGAGTGAGCAGAGATAGATGCGGCAGGGGAAAAGTTCAGAGAAAGACAGACAGACAGACAGACAGACAGACGGACAGACAGAGACAGAGAGGGAGAGGAGAACTGGGACGGGTGGGGCAGGGTGAAAATGTAGACAAATTAAAGATCTAAAGATATCAAACCGACAGACAGAAACAGAGACATGCAAACCGACAGACAGATAGACAGGCAGATAGGCACAGGGACAGTGGTATACAGAATCAGAAACAGAGGCACAGAGATACAGATGCACAGGGACATATGCACAGAGACAAAGATGC
>CM065722.1:76661205-76663705 GCA_033310375.1 Conus canariensis | reverse complement strand
TCAGTGCAGGCTGGGTCTGTCTTCTACCTGACCTCTCCTCTATCAGTGCAGGCTGGGTCTGTCTTCTACCTGTCCTCTCCTCTATCAGTGCAGCTCGGTCTGTCTTCTACTGACATGACCTCTTCTATCGTGCAGGCTGGGTCTGTCTTCTACATGACATGACCTCTTCTCTATCAGTGCAGGCTGGGTCTGTCTTCTACCTGACCTCTCCTCTATCAGTGCAGGCTGGGTCTGTCTTCAGCATGACCTCTCCTCTATCAGTGCAGGCTGGGTCTGTCTTCTACCTGACCTCTCCTCTATCAGTGCAGGCTGGGTCTGTCTTCTACCTGACCTCTCCTCTCTCAGTGCAGGCTGGGTCTGTCTTCTACATCACCTCTCCTCTATCAGTGCAGGCTGGGTCTGTCTTCTACATCACCTCTCCTCTCTCAGTGCAGGCTGGGTCTGTCTTCTACATCACCTCTCCTCTCTCAGTGCAGGCTGGGTCTGTCTTCTACATCACCTCTCCTCTATCAGTGCAGGCTGGGTCTGTCTTCTACCTGTCCTCTCCTCTATCAGTGCAGGCTGGGTCTGTCTTCTACCTGACCTCTTCTCTATCACTGCAGGCTGGGTCTGTCTTCTACCTGACCTCTCCTCTATCAGTGCAGGCTGGGTCTGTCTTCTACCTGACCTCTCCTCTATCAGTGCAGGCTGGGTCTGTCTTCTACCTGACCTCTCCTCTATCAGTGCAGGCTGGGTCTGTCTTCTACCTGACCTCTCCTCTCTCAGTGCAGGCTGGGTCTGTCTTCTATATGACCTCTCCTCTATCAGTGCAGGCTGGGTCTGTCTTCTACCTGACCTCTCCTCTATCAGTGCAGGCTGGGTCTGTCTTCTACATCACCTCTCCTCTATCAGTGCAGGCTGGGTCTGTCTTATTCTTGTTTTGACTCTCAGCTCCTCGTTTTGCTGGAAGGAAAACGGACCGCGCCGATATTAAAGGATTGCTGACGTTGACATCTCTCTCTCTATTTCTCTGTCTCTCTCTCTGTGTCGCTCTCTGTGTCTCTCCTCTCTGTCTCTCTCTCTCCCCCTCTCTCTCCTCTCTCTCTCTCTCTCTCTCTCTCTCTCACACACACACCACGCACACACACACACACACACACACACACACACACACACACACACACACACACACACACACACACACACATACCATGTGACGACAAATTATGTAGACAGTACTTACCGACTAGTATGTAATAAAATTAAGAGAAAAATTACTCTCCGACCCAACGACCACACGAAAGAGACCAACAAATGACAAGTCAAAACAGGACGCGTTTCGACCTCTTTGATCTTCTTCTGTCGAGACAAACAACACTGAAGACAATGGAAACGAAGAACGAACAATCACTGAATTCCTCAAACTGGTCGCACAAGGCGCCCGTGTGTATGAGTCATCGAATGCGTGCACTTCAGCAACTGTATATTCCTATCTCCAAAAACATCAAGTCTGTTGGTTTAACAATGTCAATGCAAACCCACGTTCTGCTTTATGTGCTTAGTAAACACTGCAGTCACAGCACTGAAATTCCTTCAAGACACCTGATTTTGACCAGGTTTAAGTAATTTTTCTTAAAAGCCTATATCCGACAGTGTTTATTTTGTACAGTGGAATAGAGCTATCTTTCATCTTCTTGTTGATAATTGTTTTAAAAGTCAAAATGATTGTTTTGTTGTTGTTTAGGTGAGTTGAAAGTTACACACTTCGAACAAGAAGCACTCATTCAGTGCTTGAAGACGCCAACGAGTTTGTTACTTTCTCTTCAAATTAACCAATGAAATCGACTGTCAGTAGCTTGCTAACTGGCATGATATGACGTAGGAAGGACTGTATGTGTACGCTGACACCATTGGTTACATATTCTCCGGGAAATCCAGTCATATTTATTTTTAGAAGATCGTCGCTATCATTCTCGCGACGCGTCCCGAGTGGCAGATCGCTTGCCGCGAGTATTTTCGCCCCACGTCGCCGAGTGGTAAGTCGGGCGCCGCGATCATTCTCGCGGCGTGTTGTGAAAAAGTTAGACTGCCTTGCATTCTCTGCTGATACTGCAGGAGACCAGATATTCGTTTTGTGACCAAAGGCTGGGGAGCTGGATAGCTGAACCATTGACAGTCATTCGAGGACGGCTCTGCTAGGTGATCATATAACATTTTCCTTTTGGTCGTAACCACCCGGTTATCCCCCCCCCCCCCCCTCCAGCTCCCTCGTAAACAGGCACAGTTATACCATTGGTTAAATAAGATGCAAGACCAGATTCAATTTTCAACATTCCATAAAAAAACACGAAAAATTCGTTAGCATATGTTCACAGACAACTGAGCGACACCTACTCCTATCTGCTTCTCAGATCGCTTTCAAATAGTTCTCCACAAGTGTGCTAGCAGGTAGGACTGAGACAGACATTCCGCCAAAAAGACAACTGAGACAGTGTTTGTGGTACCTGACTTTTCACTGGAT
>CM065722.1:76653705-76656205 GCA_033310375.1 Conus canariensis | reverse complement strand
ACCACAAAGAACAAAGACGTTCTGTAAACGACAGTAAGCAATGTAATACAAGCATTACACATTGTAACCATCAAAATTTCTGACATGGTATCTCCTAACTTTCTTCAGACAGAAAGTAAAAGAAGAACGAAAACTTGGCTGTGCTGGAAGGCGAAAAGTCTTTTTCCCTCGATTAATCACACTAATCGCAAGTCGTAGTATAAAAACAAAAAGAAAAACGTTTGTCAGGTTCGTAAGATGATGACTTCCGTTCTCTTTGGGCCATTACTACATAATTATCATTCCACTTGCGTACAGTCTAATCATTCACAGAAAGCAAAAAGGAAAAGGTAATGACAAGCAACAGCGACGAAATTTACTCCGGTTGAAAGGATAAGTTGAAAGAGAAACCGAAGTAATACATTTAAGGGGAGGGGGGAGGGGGGGGGGTCGAAGAGGAATAGGCATTGATGACCTTAACATTTTCCCCCCTTTTTGCTGAATAGATTTGTAGCTAAATTAAGGAGATTTTTTTTTTCTGTCCTGATATCTGGTTGTTCGCTGCAATGGTTAGGATTTCTACGGAGAGATTTGAAAAAAAGAGAAGATGTTACAGTTAAAATGCACACCAAAAACAACAAGGACATAGAAGAAATATGAAATAAAATTTGGAGTGGAGTGGAAACCGGGAACGGAAAACGTGAGAACGTAAGAAGTAGAGTCTTGAGGGAGAGAAGAAGAGAATGAAACATTGCTCTGCATGGCCTTCAAAGGGAAAAACCGCAATCCTTGAGGGCCACCAACATCATAGGAATGATGTTCACACAGAAGCTTCTCCATAGGGACATTTTGTGTTGTTGTAAACAACAGTTACAAGTATTTGTATGTGAATTGTGAACACCATCTGAAAAAAATAAGAATAACTCAATAGCTCAAGGGAGAGTCTGAAGTTCATTTCTGTTTTTTTTTTTTTCATATTGCTAGTTCATTAACGTAAAAAAAAGAAAGAAAAATAATTGTTTTCTGAGGAGAATCTCTTGTTTCACCCCATTTGCACACTCAGAATAATCAGAATACACACCTTTTTCACGTGTAGATGCTACCATTGAATTATGAATACCTTTCAGGGCTGAGTAAAATTTACTGAATACAGCTTTTTTCGCAGTTTCTTCCACGAAGTGTTTCGAATCAAGAGAGAGAGAGAGAGAGAGAGAGAGAGAGAGAGAGAGAGAGAGAGAGAGAAGACATACACATATACAGTCAGAGAGCATTAGCCCATATAATTTGGCCCTCTTACTTTTGAGGCTTCAGAGGGGAAGGTGGTATGGTTTCTGTCGGGGATCGATCAGTCGTTTCCTATTGGCGGCAGACTCAGAAGGGTGATACCGAAGGAGGCAAACAAGTCACCCTGCTAAAGGAAAGGTCCTCACCTTTCTAATGCTAAACTGATTTGTGTGGTTAACTTCTACAGGGGGCTTTCTTCTATTTCTTCTTCTTCTTCTTCTTCTTCTTCATCTTCTTTCTTTCTTTCTTTTTGTTTGTTTGTTTCTTTCTTTCGTTCTTTCTTCCTGTGTTCTGTCATTCATTTTTTCTTGCTTTCCATCCTTCTTTCTTTTTTTTTTTTTTTTTTTACTTTCCCTCTGCATATTCAGTTGAGTAGTTGTTGCTGTTGTTGTCGTCCTCATCGTTGTTTTTTGTTGTTGCAGACGTCGTCCTTGTTGTTGTGGTTATGAGGTTTGATCAGTTTCATGTGCTACTGGTGTGTTTCTCGATGGTGTTGTTTGTTTTGTTTTATTTTGTATATATATATGCTTGCTTGCTTTGTGTGTTTGCAATGCACGTATATGTTTTTTTTTTAACTCTCTGCCTGCCTGTCTGTCTGTCTCTCTCTCTCTCTCTCTCTCTCTCTCTCTCTCTCTCTCACGCACTTGTTTTTGTGTTCCAGTGTTGCGAACATTCTCATCTGCAACACACACACACGCACACACACACACACACACATATATATATGTGGTTTTTAACTGAATATATATATATATATATATATATATATATATATATAATATTCAGTTATAAACCAAGCTTGCTCTTATGTCTTAGAGTGAAGAAATAAGGGGAGATAAGCATTCATATCTGCAGTGGTAGATAATTCTGACTAACTAACAGTATGTGCTTGAGAGTGTGAATGGGGAATAATAAACGCTTCTCAAAATGAGTCTTCAGCAAGTTTATAGTCTCCAAGGGGGAGACAATCTCCAATGAGGAGGACATAACTACTGGTCAGATACCGGTATTTCGAAACCTGATTGTTTCTCCTCAGTGACCGCGGAAAGTGGTAACTTGACCCCTCTGCCTTTTCGGTTTTAAGAAGAATGCTATCCCAGAAAAAGGCTGGTGTGCAATACCTTACCGTGTTTGTTGAGTTTTCAAAACACCAACCAAAGGTGCCACCTAAGAAGCAAAAGAAAATCATGAAAGAGCAAAACAAGCTACATTTTCTTGTGAAAAGTAGAAAATATTA
>CM065722.1:76643705-76646205 GCA_033310375.1 Conus canariensis | reverse complement strand
AAAAGGGGGGGGGGGGGGGGGGGAAGGTTTCTGACAGACGAAGCGGAATAAGTGAGGAGGGTGACCGTACCTGCTGATTTGCCTGCCATTCCCCCCTGGCTTGTCACGTGTTTGGGTGCGTGCCTGCGTGCCTGCGTGCCTGCGTGCGAGCGTGTTGTTGTTCTTCAGTTTAACGTCCTTCCACTATAAGTGATTCAGACAATATTATAGTGTAGAGTGAGCTTGATGTAAAGAATGAGAGAGATGCATTTTTTAGGGAGTGTAAGGGAGTGTAAGTTTTAAAGTGGTACGTAAGGAATGTAATCATAACCCTCCACCCCACCCTATTCATCAGAACGTTTAACTTAAACTAAAATTGTAACTGTAACAATCACAAATGCTAAAGATAAATATTAAGTGAACAGGCTAGTAAACATTTAGAAACAGATTCAAGAGTAGCAAAATTGTTTAATATACTAGATAGTGATAAAGGAGTCGATCCATCAACAAAACCCTCAATACCTGATTTATTATAAAGCTCTTTTGTTTTGGGACAATGAATCAGTAAATGATTGACACTTATAGAATCCCCACACACACATTTAATATCTTTGCAATATTTTGTTTTAAACGAGTTTAAACGAAGCCTATGGATTAGACTTTCAATCTCCCTGGATGAGAAAATAATTCTTTTGTATGATGTTATCCCATTGTTTTTGTCATTACATTTGATGCAGTTGTTATAATAATATGTGTCCGAGTTCCTCAGTGTTTTTGTTGCATTATCATGAGATGTTTTATTTATGATAGAGAAACATTCTGCCAGATCTAAGCGAACATTTATTGTTACTGTGCCGCTAAGGTTTTGAGCTGCCTTTTTTGCAACTTTGTCTACTTGTTCATTTGCCGATATACCACAATGAGAAGGCACCCAACAAAAAGTAATATTAATGCCTTTTTGGGAAAGAAGGTATACTATATGATTAATTTCAGTTATCAAGTCTAATCGTACACATGAATTAGAAGACTTAATACCATTCAATGCTGCTTTTGAATCAGCGCATATTACGATTTGACTGATATTTATGGGGAAATTCAAAATGAAATCCAATGATTTGAGTATAGCAAGTAATTCTGCGCTATATATAGACAGACTTTTACCACGATGAAATAATTTTTCTATTTTTAAGCTAGGAATTATGAAAGCTGCTCCCGTGCTATTATCATATAATTCTGAGCCATCTGTGAATATTTTTAAGTGATGGTTGTACTTATTTTCTAAGTGAGTGTAGACAAAATTTCTCAAATGTTGGGAGAATCCTTTTTTGTTAAATTATTGTAGTCAATGTCAAAGGAAGCTTTTGATTGTACCCATTTTGGAATGGGTGAAAACGTAGGTTTTCCGGCGATATTATTTTTTTATCTATTTTTGTATCTTTTAGAAGATCTGAGGAAAATGTATAAATAGATTTTGTGGATTGTATATATTGTGCACGTTTTCCAAAATCCTTTTCCGAATCTAAACATACCTCTTCTGAGCAAAAATGTTTTTGTGAGAAACTTTTTAAGATGAATTTTTAAAGTAGAAGCTTTTCTAATTTCAGATAGAGGTAGAACTCCCACTTCGTTGTATGTCCCTAAGTTTGACGTATGTGTGGGAACCCCTAGGGCAATTTTGAAGGCTTTGCAATCAGTGCTCTGAAGTTTATTTAAAATATATTTAGGTGCATTAAAAATACTTCCTGAGCATATGTAAGTCTTGAGCGTACACGGGCAGTTGCTAAAACAGTTAAACTTTTAGTGTCTTGCCCCCAAGATTGTTTACTGACAATTTTAAGGAAATTCAGATTTGCTTTATTTAAAATATGGTCAATATGAGTATTCCATGTTAATTTACTACTTAGGATTGCACCTAAGAATTTAACGTTTTTAACATAGTTTGAAATAGTGCCGTCTAAGGTGAAAACTGGAAGCTTACTTGGATCATTTCCAGAATTAAAAAGCATCAAATTCGTTTTTTCAGGTGAAAGAGATAGTCCGTTTTCGTGTAAAAATGTACTGATTTTATTTAGTTCGTGTTGGTATTTAATTTTAATATAATTCAGTGATCTTAACGGAGTATTTCTTTTCATCGTTACTTTACTCCATAGACATATATCGTCAGCAAATTGAGCTAACTCTGTATCTTTAGAAAGACCTTTGGGTAGATCAGAAATCAAAATATTAAACAAAATTGGAGAAAATACCGATCCTTGGGGTAAGCCCATTTGTAAAGGTCTTGGGTTAGAATAGACATTTCCTACTCTTGTTTGAATATGCCTATGATGAAGAAAACATTGAATATATTTGTACATGTTTCCATTAATACCAATATTCTTTAATTTAAATAAAAGCCGCTTGTGCCATACTTGTTCATAGGCTTTTCGTATATCAAAAAACGTTGCAAGTACGTTTTTACGACGTGCAAACTGATGCTTTACATGCGTTGTGAGTCTGTCCAAATGTTCTATTGATGATCTGT
>CM065722.1:76618705-76623705 GCA_033310375.1 Conus canariensis | reverse complement strand
TCTCTCTCTCTCTCTCTCTCTCTCTCTCTCTCTCTCTCTGTATATATATATATATATATATATATATATATATATATATATATATATATATATAAACACATACTTTATTTTCATTTATCTATTTGTTTATCCCAGCCAAAAGACGAGCCGATAGAAACTAGTGATGATAAAGATCCCTGGTGCTATCCATATCAGTTTCAGTGTTTTTTTCTTTTTTCGCAAAGTTTTCTTCCTGCATGTGTCTGTTTGAAAATGCTGATCTGTGTTCTGTGGTCACGTAACATGTTTTTCCAATATGCACGTGAAGGTAAATATTATCTTTTTTATTCACGTAAGACACTTTTATCATGAAGAGAGAACTGTTTATTGGCATTCGTTTTCCACACTACTGATTTCATTTATGTTTCTTTTTTTTTATTTTTTTTTATTTTTTAGTTCGATTGTATTTAATCTTTTAAGGGTACAGCACAAATTGGCTTCTTTTGCAATTGTTATGCCAACGCTTTTCTTTGTAGTTCGAGGATCGAAATTCATAATTTTATTTCTGAGAAAGTGTTTCATTTTCAGTAACCAACAGATAAATTACTGGTCTTACTGGTCTCTGTAGAATACACAGCATCAGTGTGAGGAGCCGGTTTCCAGCCACTAGTTCGGTTCCATTGAGGTTTAACGTCCAAACTCCCCGAATCTGGCATGTAGAGTAGGGGGGGGGGGGGGGGGGGTGGGGTGGGGAGAATGGGGGTTGGATGAGGAAGAGACAGGGGGGAGGCGTGGCGGGGAGGGGTTGGGTTATCTAACACTAAACTAATTCTGCCAGAATGACAGCAATTTCAGACGGCAGCGAAAGTGTTAAATTGGTATCGGAACCAGCACCATGTGATTGTGCAAGCTGTGCTCTGTATTTAGCAGCCAACAGACGAGTCGATAGAAGCTAGACATGATCCAGATTCCTGGAGCTATTCTGATCAGTTTCAATGTTTTCTTCTTCTTCTTCTTCTTTTTCCCCCCTAGGTTTTCTTCCTTTCTGTGTCTGTTTTCAATGTAAAAATGCTGCTCTGTGTTGTGTGACCGTCACGTAACTCCTTTCTTGTTGTTGTTGTTGCTGCTGCTGTGTGTTGTTGTTGTTGTTGTTGTTTTGCTGCTGCTGCTGCTGCTTTGCTTTGTTGTTGTTTCAATGTGCACGTGAAGGCTCATGTTTTTTCTTTCTAATTACAAACATAAGACAGTTTTATTATGAAGGAATAACTGTTTATTGCCATTTGTTTTCCTCGCTGCTTATTTTTCTTTTTTTGTTTTCAGTTTGAATTTATTCGAAGTTAAAGGTACAGCGTGAATTGGCTTCTCTTGCAAATGTTGCGCAGTCGCTTTCTTTTTAGTTCGAGAATCGAAGTCGGAATTCTTTAATGCCAATTTTTTTATTTTGTCGTAGCCAGCAAGTTGATAACTGTTTTCTTGGCCACCAGTTGCATGGGATTTTAAGGAATTGGGCGAATCACGCAAGCTTAACACGTATGCAAATTTATTTAAGTAAAAGAAATGGACGTTTTTAGAAGACGAATTGTAACCAGCCTAGTTTCTCATTCAGCTTTTTGTACTCCCAGTTCCTATAACACAGGGAGTACTTTAGAATGGGAACGAAGAAATACTGTGTGTGTGTGTGTGTGTGTGTGTGTGTGTGTGTGTGTGTGTGTGTGTGTGTGTGTGTGTGTGTGTGGTGAGTGTGTGTTCTGTGTGTTGTGTTATCCGTGGTCAATATATGTGTTTCACTCGCCCCAGTGCAAAACTACAGGGACCGATCTTCTTGAAATTTATTAAGTGTAATGTTCATTTTGGAGGGAATTGTACCCTAGATTTTTAGTTTTACTCCAGTTCTATACCAGATACTTTAGTGAACGCAGTAAACGGTGTAGTGTTTTTGTGTTTGTTATGGTGATTATCTCAAAATGTGTTTGCCGCTCATGTAAAAATAAGGAGCATCGTAAATTTTATGGGTTCATATGGACGATGTCCGATGTTTTTAGTTTACCGTTATAGCCGTTACTAACGGCTGTAACGGCCTGTAACGGTTTTTCTTCTTTATGGAATATCTCAGAAAGTACGTGGCCGATCTTTCTGAAAATTTGTAGGTATGTTCATTATTGGTCGCGAATAATGCCCGATGTTTTAGTAAACCGTTATAGTCGTTACTAACGGCTGTAACGGCCTGTAACGGTTTTTCTTCTTTATGAATATCTCAGAAAGTTCTTGGCCGATCTTTGTAAAAATGAGCAGGTACATTCATTATGGGTCGCGGATGTTGCCCGATGTTTAAGTTTACCCCGTTATAGCCATTACTAACGGCTGTAACGGTTTTTCTTCTTTATGGAATATCTCAGAAAGTACGTAGCCGATCTTTCTGAAAATTTGTAGGTATGTTCATTATTGGTCACGAATAATGCCCGATGTTTTGGTTAACCGTTATAGTCGTTACTAACGGCTGTAACGGCCTGTAACGGTTTTTCTTCTTTATGGAATGTCTCAGAAAGTACCTGGCTGACCTTTATGAAAATTAGCATGTATGTTCATTATGGGTCACGGATGATGCCCGATGTTTTAGTTTACCCCGTTATAGCCGTTACTAACGGCTGTAACGGCCTGTAACGGTTTTTCTTCTTTATGGAATATCTCAGAAAGTACTTGGCCGATCTTTCTGAAAATGTGTAGGTATGTTCATTAATGGTCACGGATGATGCCCGATGTTTTAATTTCCCCGTTATAGCCGTTACTAACAGGCTGTAACGGCCTGTAACGGTTTTTCTTCTTTATGGAATATCTCAGAAAGTACTTGGCCGATCTTTCTGAAAATGTGTAGTATGTTCATTATGGGCCACGGATGATGCCCGATGCTTTAGTTTACCGTTATAGCCGTTACTAACGGCTGTAACGGCCTGTAACGGTTTTTCTTCTTTATGGTATATCTCAGAAAGTACGTGGCCGATCTTTGTGAAAATTAGCAGGTATGTTCATTATGGGTCACGGATGATGCCTGATGTTTTAGTTTACCCCGTTATTGCCGTTACTAACGGTTGTAACGGCCTGTAACGGTTTTTTTTTCTTTATGGAATATCTCAGAAAGTACGTGGCCGATCTTTCTGAAAATGTGTAGGTATGTTCACTATGGGTCATGGATGATGCCCGATATTTTATTTGACCAGAATAGCCGTTACTATCGGTTATAACGGCCCAAAACGGTTTTTCTTCTTTATGGAATATCTAAGAAAGTACTTGGCCGATTTATAAGCGGTTTGGATAATCTTGTGACAAATCGGAGCCTCTTTCCATATGTAAGTGATGTAACGCTAAAAATCGATTAAACAAGTTAAAAACCGTTATTTTGCCGTTATTTCTTATATATAGGTGGATTTTAATAAAATTTGGTATACTGAAAGGTTATCACACACAAATGGCACTTCTATATAGTGTTTCACAATTCGACCGTTAAAAACCGTTATTCTTGACATATTGTCCGATTTGGATGAAGTTCGGTATGTACTTAGGCTTTAGCTCAGTGATGACTAAAATACCAGTTTCAAAAGTGTACATCGGTTATATAACCGTTAAAACCGTTATTTTGCCGTTATTTTTTACATATCGGTGGATTTTAATGAAATTTAATATACAGAAAGGTTGTCAAACACAAATCGCACTTCCATATAGGTTTCAAAATTTGATCGTTAAAAACCGTTATTCTTGACATATTGTCCGATCTTTATGAAATTTGGTAGGTACATAGGCTTTAGCCCAGTGAGGACTAAAATACCAGTTTCAAAAGTGCACATCGGTTAAATAACCGTAAAAAACCGTTATTTTGCCGTTGTTTATCTCAGAAAGTACTTGGCCGATTTATAAGCGATTTGGAAAACTGGGAGTACGTTTATATGCTTTGCATCTTGTTCAAATTTAAATCTACTTCATTTTCAAAAACCAAAGAAACAAACAAACAAAAAAGCACTGTTGTTTTAAAAGGTTAGAGGCCAGAATGTTTCTTTGTTTGCTCATGTTTCAGTTGCGTACTGCTGCTCTTCTCCCCATGTACCATGAATGAAGTCCTCCGATTGGTGCACAGAATGAATGGCATTCTAATTCTCACATGTACATGTATTAAGTTGTTCATCAGCCATTTGCAGAAGAAATACTCTCTCTCTCTCTCTCTCTCTCTCTCTCTCTCTCTCTCTCTCTCTCTCTCTCTCTCTCTCTCTCTCTCTCTCTCTTCGTGTGTGTGTGTGTGTGTGTGTGTGTGTGTGTGTGTGTGTGTGTGTGTGTGTGTGTGTGTGTGTGTGTGTGAAAGCAGAAGCAAGGCGAGCATGACTGGGCTGGACAAATGGAGGGGAGATTGGGGGAGGGGGGGGGATTCTAGGGTTTATGCCCCAACGATGATGATAAAGAAAATAAGACGACACACAGTGACACAAATGAAGGCACTGGAAGACTTAGGCCTTACAACAGACTAACGTGTATGTAATCCGAGGTGCTCTCTTCCTTGTGACAGCGCGTTGACAACCTTCGCCGTCATACTTTACCTGCGTCTCTCTCTCTCTCTCTCTCTCTCTCTCTTCTCTCTCTCTCTCTCTCTCTCTCTTTTTTCTCTGCTCTATTTCTGTTTCTCTTTTCTCTGCTCTGTATTGTTGTGTGTGTGTGTGTGTGGTGGCGGCGTGCGCGCGCGGCGTGTGTGGTGTGTGTGTGTGTGTGTGTGTGTGTGTGTGTGTGTGTGTGTGTGTGTGTGTGTGTGAGTCTGTGTCTGTGTGTAACTCTGTCTCTGTATGTGTGTGTGTGTGTGTGTGTGTGTGTGTGTGTGTTGTGTGTGTGTGTGTTGTGGTGTGTGTAAGCGCGCGCATGCACGTGTGCGTGCGTGCCTGCGTGCATGCTTGTGTGTGTGTTGTGTGTGTGTGTGTGTGTGTGTGTGTGTGTGTGTGTGTGTGTGTGTGTGTGTGTGAGTCTGTGTCTGTGTGTATCTCTGTCTC
>CM065722.1:76583705-76586205 GCA_033310375.1 Conus canariensis | reverse complement strand
GGCTACTCACTCTTATCACAGGCACAGTGAAAAAGATAGATATATCACTATGCCATAAAACTAGTTACAGTAAACTAACATATGTAAAGAAAACACTTTCCAAGATTCTGATGAAAAGAATGATGAAAATAAATGTAAGAGAAGAAAACGAATGAATTTATAACGTTCCCATTTCATCTCAATCCATATCCCACAAAACTACATACAAAGACTGGTGTATATATATAACAAAACGCTTTCCTAGTTTCTGATGAAAAGAAATGATGTAAATAAACGTACGAAAACAAAAGGAATCAATATGATTATGACGTTCCCATTTATTCTCCATCAGTATCCTCTGCCTCATCTGATTCAGACAGATCTCTGCACCCCCACCCTCATCCTCCCCTTTCCATTTCCGGCCCCTCCTCATCACACTACGCACGTCCCTCCATTACTCCAAATGGTAATTTGAAAGAAAGAAAGAAAAAACAAAAACAAAAAAAAAAGAAAAAGAAAGAAAGAAACGAGCAAGCAAACCGTCAGATTATCTGTGACTCTCTCTCTCTCTCGCCCTCTTTATCTCCATTCTGTCTGTCTGTCTGTCTGTCTGTCTGTCTTCTCTCTCTCTCTCTCTCTTCTCTCGTCTCTCTCTCTCTCTCTCTCTCTCTCTATCTATCTATCTATCTGTCTGTCTGCCTCTCTCTCTGTCTCTCTCTTTATCTGTCTCTGAATCTGTCTCCCTCCTTCTCTCCTCTCTCTCTCTCTCTCTCTCTCCTCTCTCTCTCTCTCTCTCTCTCTCTCTCTCTCACACAGATCCATTCACCTGGCCCTCGAAAAGCTAATTTTCATCACTGTCAAGGAATAAGACAAATAAGAAAGAAAGAAAGAAAGAAAAAAAAAGAAAGAAAAAAAGGTAGAAACAAACAAAACGGTGTGTGTGTGTGGTGTGTGTGTGTGTGTGTGTGTGTGTGTGGTGTGTGTGTGTGTGTGTGTGTGTGTGTGTGTGTGCTTATGCACGATCAAGTGGGTCATATCTTGGCGACGAAAGGATAGAGTGGTGTAGGAAGTTTGGTGTCAGGCTGGGCCAGTGGTAAAGCACCATTGCCTCATGCAGACGGTTAAGAGTTCCAGTCTCCATGGTGCCCATCATCAACATGCAATGGGCAACAGTGGCAACCCATCTTCATGCTGTTGTGTCCGTTTTTGTGCGACAGTGTGTGTGGGATCATGTGTTTTTGTGTGTGCGTGTGGTGTGTGTGTGTGTGTGTGTGTGTGTGTGTGTGTGTGTGTGTGTGTGTGTGTGTGTGTGTGTGTGTGGCGCGCGCGTGCGTACGTTCGTGTGTGTGTGTGTGTGTGTGTGTGTGTGTGTGTGTGTGTGTGTGTGTGTGTGTGTGTGTGTGTGCGTACGTTCGTGTGTGTGTGTGTGTGTGTGTGTGTGTGTGTGTGTGTGTGTGTGTGTGTGTGTGTGTGTGTGTGTGTGTGTGTGTGTGTGTGTGTTTCCGTGTATGCTTGGGTGGGTGTTACTATGCATCCTTGTTTGTAGATGCATGATACTTATTGCAATATTCATCTTCTTATTGGTTTCATTTATGTTTTCTTTAACTCTTTATGTATTTGTAAGCGCTTAGAGCTTATGATGTAAGATTAAGAGCCATAAATACTGATTATTATTGTTATTATCATTATTATTATTACTATTATTCTTTATGTATTTGTAAGCGCTTAGAGCTTATGATGTAAGATTAAGAGCCATAAATACTCATTATTATTATTATTGTTGTTTTGTTGTTGTTGTTGTTGTTGTTGTTGTTGTTGTTGTTGTTGTTGTTATTGTTGTTGTTATTATTATTATTATTATCATCAATGTCGGGTCGTATTCCTGGGATGTATATAGTGTAGTTATAGAGATAGACTCCCCCTTCTCCCTTACCTCTCTGTCTGTCTGTCTGTCTGTCTGTCTGTCTGTCTTTCTCTCTGTCTGTCTGTCTGTCTGTCTGTCTGTCTGCCTGCTTGTCTGTACATTATTTGTCTGCCTGCCCGTCTGACTCTGTTTGTATCCTCCCTCCCCCGTCTTTCTCTCTCTCACTTTATCTAGCTCTCCTTCTCTCTGTCTCAGTCTCAGTCTCTGTCGCTCTCTCTCTCTCTCTCTCTCTCTCTCTCTCTCTCTCTCTCTCTGTCTGTCTGTCTGTCTGTCTGTCTGTCTTCTCTCTCTCTCTCCCCTCTCTCTCTCTCTCTCTCTGTGTCTGTCTCTCTCTGTATATTGTGCGTTTGTCTGCATCTGTCTGTCGGTCTGTCTGTCTTTGTGTCTGTGTGTGTGTCTCTCTCTCTATCTCTCTCTCTCTTTGTCTGTCTGTCTGTCTTCTGTTTTTCTCCCCCCCCCCCCTCTCTCTCTCTTCTGTCTCTCTCTCTCTGTCTCTGTCTCTCTCTTTCTCTCTCTCTCTCTGTCTCTGTCTCTGTTTCTCTCTGTCTCTGTCTGTCTGTCTGTCTGTCTGTCTGTCTGTCTGTCTGTCTGTCTGTC
>CM065722.1:76533705-76576205 GCA_033310375.1 Conus canariensis | reverse complement strand
TATAACTGACATCCCTACAACACAATGAGGTATCAGACATCATCATAACTGGACATCCCTACAATCACAACATGAGGTATCACATCATCATAACTGACATCCCAAAACACATGAGGTATCACATTATAATACATCATAACATGGACATTCCTACATACAACACAATGAGGTATCACATCATCATAACTGACATCCCTACAACACAATGAGGTATCACATCATCATAACTGACATCCCTACAACACAATGAGGTATCACATCATCATAACTGACATCCCCAAATAACAATGAGGTATCACATCATCATAACTGACATCCCCAAATAACACTGAGGTATCACATCATCATAACTGACATCCCTACAACACAATGAGGTATCACATCATCATAACTGACATCCCTACAACACAATGAGGTATCACATCATCATAACTGACATCCCTACAACACAATGAGTATCACATCATCATAACTGACATCCCCAAATAACAATGAGGTATCACATCACATAAGACATCCCAATAAACTGAGGTACACATCTCATAACTGACATCTACAACACAATGAGGTATCACATCATCATAACTGACATCCCCAAATAACACTGAGGTATCACATCATCATAACTGACATCCCCAAATAACAATGAGGTATCACATCATCATAACTGACATCCCCAAATAACACTGAGGTATCACATCATCATAACTGACATCCCCAAATAACACTGAGGTATCACATCATCATAACTGACATCCCTACTAAACAATGAGGTATCAGGCATCATCATAACTGACATCCCCAAATAACACTGAGGTATCACATCATCATAACTGACATCCCCAAATAACACTGAGGTATCACATCATCATAACTGACATCCCCAAATAACACTGAGGTATCACATCATCATAACTAACTGACATCCCTACTAAACAATGAGGTATCAGCATCATCATAACTGACATCCCAAATAACACTGAGGTATCACATCATCATAACTGACATCCCCAAATAACACTGAGGTATCACATCATCATAACTGACATCCCCAAATAACACTGAGGTATCACATCATCATAACTGACATCCCCAAATAACACTGAGGTATCACATCATCATAACTGACATCACTACAACACAATGAGGTATCAGACATCATCATAACTGACATCCCTAAAACAATGAGGTTCACAGACATCATCATAACTGACATCCCTACAACACAATGAGGTATCACATCATCATAACTGACATCCCAAATAACACTGAGGTATCACATCATCATAACTGACATCCTCAATAACACTGAGGTATCACATCATCATAACTGACATCCCCAAATAACACTGAGGTATACACATCATCATAACTGACATCCCTACAACACAATGAGGTATCACATCATCATAACTGACATCCCCAAATAACACTGAGGTATCATCATTCATCATAACTGACATCCCCAAATAACATGAGGTATCACATCATCATAACTGACATCTCCCCAAATAACACTGAGGTATCACATCATCATAACTGACATCCCTACAACACAATGAGGTATCACATCATCATAACTGACATCCCAAATAACACTGAGGTATCACATCATCATAACTGACACCCCCAAATAACAATGAGGTATCACATCATCATAACTGACATCCCCAAATAACACTGAGGTATCACATCATCATAACTGACATCCCCAAATAACAATGAGGTATCACATCATCATAACTGACATCCCCAAATAACACTGAGGTATCACATCATCATAACTGACATCCCCAAATAACACTGAGGTATCACATCATCATAACTGACATCCCTACTAAACAATGAGGTATCAGGCATCATCATAACTGACATCCCAAAAACACTGAGGTATCACATCATCATAACTGACATCCCCAAATAACACTGAGGTATCACATCATCATAACTGACATCCCTACAACACAATGAGGTATCAGACATCATAAACTGACATCACTACAACACAATGAGGTATCAGACATCATCATAACTGACATCCCTACAACACAATGAGGTATCACATCATCATAACTGACATCCCTACAACACAATGAGGTATCACATCATCATAACTGACATCCCCAAATAACACTGAGGTATCACATCATCATAACTGACATCCCCAAATAACACTGAGGTATCACATCATCATAACTGACATCCTACTAAACAATGAGGTATCAGACATCATCATAACTGACATCCCTACAACACAATGAGGTATCAGACATCATCATAACTGACATCCCTACAACACAATGGGGTATCAGACATCATCATAGCTGACATCCCTACAACACAATGAGGTATCAGACATCATCATAACTGACATCCCTACAACACAATGAGGTATCAGACATCATCATAACTGACATCACTACAACACAATGAGGTATCAGACATCATCATAACTGACATCCCTACTAAACAATGAGGTATCAGACATCATCATAGCTGACATCACTACAACACAATGAGGTATCAGACATCATCATAGCTGACATCCCTACTAAACAATGAGGTATCAGACATCATCATAGCTGACATCCCTATATAACAATGAGGTATCACATCATCATAACTGACATCCCTATATAACAATGAGGTATCAGAGATCACCATAACGGACATCCCTACAAAACAATGAGGTATCAGACATCATCATAACTGACATCCCTACATAACACTGAGGTATCACATCATCATAACTGACATCCCTACATAACACTGAGGTATCACATCATCATAACTGCCATCC
Source organism: Conus canariensis (assembly GCA_033310375.1). Lineage (NCBI taxonomy): Eukaryota > Metazoa > Mollusca > Gastropoda > Neogastropoda > Conidae > Conus > Conus canariensis. The sequence goes on along the minus strand of CM065722.1, from coordinate 76,573,405 downwards.
CTATATAACGCCTTATCTTCAAGGTGCCAAAACAGCATCATACTTCAGATCTCTTGAAGAAATTACTCTGGCTCAAAATCGAGCACAGAATTCAGTATAAGTCGGCGTGTCTATGTTATAAGGTCATCACAGGTGAAGCGCCAACCCATCTCTCTGATCGCTTCGAAATACATATTCCTACACGTCCCCTCCGTTCTTCCTCTGATGACCGAATTTTTCGAATTCCCTCATATAACCGAAAGCAGCACGGTTCTAGAGCATTTTCTGCGGCAATATTCTGGAATTCACTGCATTTCCATCTACGTCATACCCCTTCCTTCCCGACTTTCAAGTCTGCACTTCTGTTCAAACGCCAGTTGCAGAATACCACCTGAAACATTACTAAATTACTACATGTCACTTGCACACTTAGCTCGTGTGCAAATGAACTGTTCACCGTGTTATATGTGTGCGACATTATGTGTGTGTGTGTGTGTATGTGTGTGTGTGCGCGCGCATGTGCTGTGTGCGTGAGTGTGTGTATGTGTGTGTATGCGCGCGCGCGCGCGCGCGCGCCGCGCGCGTGTGTGTGTGTGTGTGTGTGTGTGTGTGTGTCGCGGAAAGCGAAATGTCTCACTGGGATTCGAGCATCTGCGGTCCCCAGCGGAGAGTTCGGGTAATGGTGACTCCGAGACAGTGGCAGGGATGACAGTAACCAAACGTGGCCGTGAAGATGGCATAGGAGTTCTATTGCAGCTGTCCTCCTGGTGACAGGGAAGGTGCTGCATTGTCAGGATAGAATGTCATGTCCCAGCTCTCCACCCGATCTACAAGTAGTCGGAGGTCTTGTCGCTGAGCATGTCGTGCCCTGTGGTGGAGAGTCAATAGACAGCAGCGTCATCAGCGGACAGTCATGTAGTCACAGAAAGCTTTATCCGGGAGGTCACTGCTATCAGCCAGAAAAAAAATGCTGGTCAGACGACTGATCCCCATGGAACTCTTGACACACACTGGTCAGATCTGAGATCTTTCTCCATAGACCACCACAGTTCGTTTTCTGCCCATCGGGACTGAAGTGGCCCACCTGTTGACCTGCCCTCGCACACTGTAGTGGAACAGCTTGTGGGTCAGTGGGCTGTGGCTGACTCTATCAAACGCCTTTGCAAAGTCCATCATGATGAGTCCACCTGGTTCCCGTATTTGACGTTGGGAAAACGTTCTTCGGTAAAGTCAGGGTGCTGGGTCTCAGAGGATCTTAGATTTCGAAACCCGTGCTATTCTTGGCAAGAATGTTATTGCTTTCTAATCAGTTCTTGAAAGCGCGGACAACGATGTGCTCCAGAACCTTGCACGGGATGTTTGAGTTACTGGTCGATACCTGATTTGATCATAGTGCTCCCCCATCTTGAAACCGGTGTGATGCTGGCAGCGTGCCAGTCATCTGTTTTGGATGTCCTGTAAAATATAGTTGGTAGAGGGCCTAATTCATCAACCAGCTCACAAAGACATTGTGGAGAGATGTTATCAGGCCCCAAATCCTCGTGTGGATCCATGTTGCGTGAGATCTCCCGTGCTCCTTCAATGAAGGCTATATTGCAATGTAGAGCACACAGTGACAGTCTGAAGTCATTTTTTGTCTCGTTTCTTTTTAGACCCAGTTTATTTTAACATTTCTAGACCTGCATCCAATTTTGTTAAGTAAAACGATCGCCCGTGTTTGCCTCGCAACCGATGCTTGAACAAAAAAAGAAAGAAAAGAACAGAAAAAAAAGGTGTGGGAATACCTCCCATTGATACTGAAATACCTTTGAGTTCTCTGGTGACAGCTGCAGTTGAAGACTGTCGTGTCTCTGAAAACTAGAATGTTAGGTTATAAAATAGTTTGTAACGTGAACCTTTAGTCAACCCTAACTTCAAATCATCGATTTGGAAATTCTACGCGATTTTTTTTTCTTTGAGCTGTTAAAATTCATTCAAAATGTACAAACATATTCGAGGAACATTAGGCGTAGTCTTCTTTTTCTTTTGCAGACTGATGTCTGTTGTTTGTAATGTTTGATGGAGACTTGACGAAAATTCACATGCCGGTTTCGTATGGTTTACTAAATAAGTATAACTTTGCACCTCATTTTGTGTGTTTATTTGTATTTCGTCATTATCAAACACAAAAACAATCCCTCGATTCCTGATGCTGATCTCATTTGCCTAACGTAAATTATGTTCATTGTGAAAGATTGAATGATAAAGGGGAAAAAAGAAAGAGAAAAATGACAAAAAAAGGAATAGTCGTTGATTTAATTCTTAGAAAGTTGGCATCTGTTTCCAGACCTGTTCTTCCTAAGCTGCCGTCAGCCCAAAATAGCGGCAGACAGAGGACAGTGGTAGGGGGAAGGGGGGTGGGCAAGGGGTTAGGAGGGGAGGATGAGCTCACGAGCTTGATGGTCAGCTGAGGTCTCTATGGTTCTGAAGAGAAACAGGATGTCCGTTGAAGTTCCTCATCTTCAGTCAGAAAGTGCTGAAGGAGATGAGAACAGTGAATTAAGGGAGGTGACCGCTGAACGCTCGCTCTAAACGAAATAAAATGATGTGAATTTGTCTGTTCATATTTTATTGAACCCTGGCGGTGTGTACCTATTTGACAAATATTACGCTCAGGCAGAGTGCGCCTTTACTGTAAACAACCACGTGGCATGTTGTTTATACTGTGAATTCCAGCCACCCGGTGGTGAGAGAGTTACACTGACAATTAGAAATTGTACTTTCAAAAGACATTCTTAGAGTTGCCCCGGTGTGTCACAATACAAAGGCGAAGACATCCTTTTGGAACCCCTCTCATACGAATGGTTCTTCCACTTAAATATCAGGGCGCTTGGGGCAGCAGAAAATGCAGAGAACACTAACATGGCAAGGAAACAATTCGAGGAAATCGGCTTCAATGGACAGTAGCTCTTGTATAGGAGGGGGGTACAAAAAGAAAACCCTCCTAGAGTTTTGGAAACGGCATTCTTCTTGGGCTACAGATTGTATAAGACACATTGCATTGTTGCAGATAGATAGTTGTGCACCCATACTGCGATGATAGCTAAGGAAAACTAGCTGACTCATAGTGCAGCGAAAGAAAGACAGGCGTCGTTGAACTCTCTCTCTCTCTCTCTCTCTCTCTCTCTCTCTCTCTCTCTCTCTCTCTCTCTCTCTGTGTCTCTCTCGCTCTGCCTTTTTCGCTGTGGTGTTTGAGAGATGAACAATTTTTTTAGTCTCTAGTGAGTGTACAGAAGCTCCTCATCTGTGGTTAAACAGAAGAATCAAATGTTGAATTGCTAGAATAATAATCGCAATATTTTTTTTTTCTTTCTTTCCTTCTGTCTTTTGAAAAAAAAACCCAACCTTTCCTACCCTTTTTTCGACTTGGGTATTCGATAAATGAACAAACTGTTTCGAACAATCCCTACAGGAGTTCTTTTAGATTGAAATAAAAGAAGTAAATGCTTGAATGCTAGAATTACTAATTGCTGTGTTTTCTTCTTTTTTTTTTCTTGTCTTCCTTTCTTTTCTGTTTCAGTCTTTCTTCCAGCTTTTCTGTGTCTTTTTTTCAAATCTTGGGTGTTCGATAAAAGAACAAACTGTTTTAATCCATCCTTGGTGAGTGTGCCGCAGTCCAGACAGCTCTTATCTTTATATTAATTTTCAGTCACAAGGCACTAAAATGTATGATAAACTTGTGTTTCTCCTTCACCTTCACTCTCAACTTTTATTTTAAGTTAGTTGCAAAGTGAGGAGATTGCAGGCGGAAATTTCAACACATTTTAAAAGGTATTTGAAGTACGTCCGGCAGATAACATGGACAAACGATTTTACAAGACAAAACGTGACGTGTTTCGACCTGTAAAATCTTCTTCAGGCAAGGTGAACAACAAGCAGGATAGCGAACATGACGAACGAGCAGTCACTTCTATTGTCAAATTCGGCGCAAGATGAGCGTTGAATTGTAACTTTCAGTCACAAAGCATTAAAATGCATAAGAAATTCGTGTTTCTTCTTCACCTTCGTTGTCATCTTTTAGGTCAATTTTCAGTCACGAGGCAGTAACATGCATAATTAATTCATCTTTTCCCCTTCACTTTCGCTACATGGGGATATTTACAAAATCGTAACTCAGAATTTTCCTCAGCTAAAATATTACCTTGCTCATCACGGGAAAATCTAAAACCAGTTTTCACTGTTTCTCTAAACAAATAAAGCACGTTTCCCTACCGAATCAATACCTAATTTTATTTATTTACGAATCAGTTAGGGAGCAGGGGGGCCATGTCTGTCCACACGGGCATAGGACGAGTCCGGGTGGGGTGAGCGGCGTTTGAGATGTGGCGAGGAGAGAGGGCACACACAGGTGTTCAGGTCAGTTGACCGTGACAAATTGCGGCGCTTTATCGCCGGCGGTCCATTTCGCCGTTGGGGGGGGGGGGGGGGGGGGGGGGGGGTCCCTGCCAGCACTCCTTTCAGTTGCTGCCTCGGTTACAGACCACTGCAAAGTTCATACCAACAGAGTTGAGCTACCACTTGAAGACGAAAGCGGTTAAAGAAAATTGAAGATGATTGTAAAGAGCAGTGTAAAATGAAGGGGATAATCTTTGAGCCTATGCTTGAGGATCCATTCAAGGATGCAAGGGAGGTCAAAAGACAGGGAACAATCTGAGTGGTTATCTCTGCTGTTCAATAACCCAAGCATTGTCAGCAGCTAAGAATTGTGCAGAACAGCTTTTACTTGGATCTCCTAATAGATGCATTCTCCCACTGACTTTTTTTGTGTGGGGGCTCCAACCAGAGCGCGTGCAATTCCCACAGTGATCACTTATTTTGAATTTCCATTTCATCACTTTTTCTTCTCCCTCTTCTTTTCCCTTCCCCCTCCCTTCCTGCCTCTCTCTCTCTCTCTCTTTCCATCTCCCCCCTCACCCCCCTCTCTCTCGCTCCCACCCCTCCCCTCACCTCCCCCCTCCTCATCTCCCCTTCCCCTCACTCTCTCTCGCACCTATTCCCCCCCCCCCTCACTCCACCCCCTCTCTCTCACCCTCTCCCTTCCACCCTCCCTTCCCCTCTCTCTCTCCATCTTTGCTAGGGTGGTAATTTTCTCTGTTTCGCTTATTTGTTAATTTCCTCTCCCTCTCCAGCCCTCCCTCTATCTCCCCTCTCTCTCCCATTCCCTCTCGATCACCTCTTCTCTCTCATCCTCTTTCCACCTCTCTCCCACCTTCTTCTCATCTCCCTCTCTCCACATCTGTCTGTCTCCCTCGCTTATTTTCTACCACCGCTTTTCCTTATCTTACTGTCTTCTATTCAAATAGGGGCACGGAGAAACAAGGAGTCGGCAAACGGCACATCAAACAATCAACCAGAATCAATGTGTAAATATTGCATGCGCTCCAGTTATTCCTCCTCTGCCCCCACAGTCGGGGTCCTCCTCCTCCTATTTGTTCCCCTCTCTTTTTTTCTTTTTCTTTTTCCTTTTCTTTTTTTCTTTTATTTAATCATTTCGTTCCTTTTTGTAGGCAACAGTTTATCACTTGAACATTCTGATAGGTAGCCTACATGTACGATGACATATTTCACCATTGACTTTCAAATCCAGCTCTTTTTCATACATGAACTGAATGTGAATAGGAGTGCCATATAGAAATTCTCCAACGCACATCTTGGCTATAAGAATAAGTTGATTGATATATCTGATCATCTTTTGCGTATAGCCACTCTTTTCCGTCATTCCAAGTAAAGCTTCAGTTCTGGCTACCACCATGTGAACATTAAACTTCTGCAAAACAGTATTTTCTACACATGACCAAACAGGTTTTATTTCATAACAGTCAAAGAAGAAGTGCTCAACAAAATCCACTTCACCCTTGCAATAGGTACATGTATTATCAGTAGCTAGGCCCATTTTAAACAGCAGTATGTTTGTCGGATAAATATTATGTAGGATCTTCCAATGTAACTCTCTAAGTCTGCTTTCTGAGGTTGCTTTTATGGCTAAACTCCAATAATTTTCATCCAAAATGATTCCGAATTTATTGTGCCAATTTTTTTCACAAGAGGGGGTACAGTATAGATTTTGAGTTAAATGAATGCGAAACAACATCTTTGCTGTTCTCAGGGAGTTGTCATTGAAACTAACATATTCTTCCTTATGTTCATCAAAAACATTACCTGGATTGGCCCTTAGAAATGATGATACAGCCAGATAAACCACCATATACTGCATGTAAAGTTCAGCGGAAGGCCCTAAGATTTCTTCGACCTCTCTAAATGTTAAGAGTAAGTTAGTTTGTAGCATATCATGTATGTGCGTTATACCTTTTTTTCCCACTTCTTGAAATATATCACTTGACCCTGGTAAGTGATATTGCCATTATTCCAAAGGCATTCCATGCGATGGTTTTTTGAGGTGTGTATTTTGTTATTCAACAGCCACGTTTTTAGTAGTTCCCGCCAAAAAGTTGAGGGAATGTCCTCCAAACCTTTAAATTTTTTTTATCCCAACAGTTGAGTTTAAAAAAGAAAAATCTTTTCCAAAAGTTGAAAAGTATGCCCTTGGAATCCAGGACCATTTGCATTCAGCTAAGGCCTCGGACAATCTGACCAGCCATTCGCATTGAAATGACTGCTGCAACACCCTCATATCAGTCATATTTAAACCCCCCTTTGAGAAGTCGTTTATAATTACGTGTCGTTTCACTTTTTTCAAATGCTTTTCGATTGCAGTGTTTCGTTCTCCACAGAAATCGAAATAACAGCGTGTTCATTTCCGATAAGACTTTTTCTGGTAATGAAATTACTTTCATTACATATATCAACTGTGATGCTAAAAAGCTTTTTATGACACAGATTTTGCCCAAATTACTTAAATTGCGTTTTTCCCAAACAGAAATAGTTCGTTTAATTATGCTTATTCTTTCTGTCCAGTTCTTCTTAATCTCTGAAGGAGGGCAAAGATTGGAAAAGTATATACCTAAAATTTGATATCTTTAACCCATCGCAAACCAAATCCTTCCGTTTTGTTGTCCTTATACTGCCCAAGCCACATGGCTTTGACTTTGTTCTGTTAATAGATAGACCAGACAATAGTTTAAAAACATCCAATATTTTAAGTGCCGTTACTATATCGTTTTTGCCTTTCAGAAGTAAACTCACGTCGTCCGCGTATAATAAGGTTTTCTCAATTCTTCTAATATGTTCAGTACCAGACAAATCATCAATATCAATACCTTTTATACCCTTATCATGTCGAAGTCTAATAGCAAGTAAATTCTCCCACTGACTGACCAAACAATACAGTTATGCTGAACAGTTAAGTAGTGGGGGAAAACAAGTGTAGGCTAACAATTCTTCCCTCATTATAGTAATGCCGTGGCACAGATTTGAAAGAAAAAGGGGCGGGGGATTGCGGATGAAGAAAATGGAAACATGAAATTAAGAACACAGATCATAAATATGGAAACCCTTCACTAGTTGCATGAGGGAGCCATCACAATCCCTCTTGAGGGCAGATCTAGTTGTATTGCCTGCTCCTAGGCCTTTCGTCCGCTGGATCGGACTCATCAGGAAGACACGGCTGACTGTGTCTGTGCTCTTGGTGTCAAATAGAGACACACCACAGTCCATAATTCTGTGGTGTTCTCACCAACAAGGGTTAAAAAAAAACATATTCGGCGCAAAATGGGTGTTTGTACACACACACACACACACACACACACACACACACACACACACACAACACACACACACACACACACGCACACACGCACACACACACACACGGAGTGATTCGGATTTGTACACAGACAACAGAGACAGGTGCAATCACACGTGGCAAGCAATCAGATCCCCATAAAAAGAAATGTGACACAGACAAAGGGGCAGACACTGTCCTTGCCATTATATGGAACAATACCGAAGTGTGAATGCATTTATTTCTTGTGACAGTGCATTTTCTTAACAGACTTTTGTTTTATCGCTAGAGGCGTGCGTGCGTGCGTGCGTGCGTGCGTGCGTGCGTGCGTGTGTGTGTGTGTGTGTGTGTGTGTGTGTGTGTGTGTGTGTGTGTGTGTGTGTGTGGTGTGTGCGCGCGCGCGCGCGCGAATGCTTGAAAACTTCAAAGAATCCTTCAGAAGCTTCAACGCCCATCACATCTTAGAAAACATGTATACAGTTAAAATCAAACAGCTGAGAATGTCGGCAAACTGTTTATTCTAGTTCCCAGTTCATACAGTGTGAATCTAGCTGTGAGGAGTCAGTGACCGCCATGTTCACAAAAAGTATTAAGGAATATAACGAGATATAACTTTTAAGTGGATATGCGGTCTTTTTTTCTCTTCCGTCAGTTTGTGTGTTGTTTCCCCGACTAGTAGTCGGAGGTTCCCCAGTGGAGAGATGTCTACGCACACCACCGTTTCTCATCCCATTTTTAAGGTACCCACATGCCCGTCGTGGTCGTGGGGTCGATTCCCATCAGAGTCATGTGGGATTTTTCTGCTCCGACTGGCTCCTACTCAGAGCTGAGTTTGCTACGGGCTCAGCTGGAAGGACTGGGACCACACAGTCAAGTTTCATCCACTAAATGGATGCGTCTCTGAGTGTTGTCCAAATTTCCTGACCAATACTGCAGGTATCTGTATCTCTCGGCCTGGTTGATGCTGGCATATATTATGAAAGTAAGCGTAGAGTACAGCCCTATCATGCAGTCTCAGGCCGAAATGGAAATCCGTAGCATCACCTACATCATCCTCATTCTTATCGCTCAGCGTAAAAAAAGGTCTCAAATTCTGTGGCCCTTCACGTCCTGCCTTCATGGTGACCTCACGTCTGATGGGTTGCCTCTTGACGACTTGACACTGACTGCTCCCTGTGGATTGTCCGTGCCGGGGCTGTAGCGGGCCGGGTGTGGCTGTGCACGGGAAGATCTGATGAGTGGCGTGGGTGCATTGCCACTGAGGTGGCACAGAGGATGGGACAGAAAGGAAAGAAAGATAGCCGCATGTCGTCTTCAGGGATAATATCTAAGCATGACAGAAATGTGCATCTGTTGTATTTGCCAGTCATCCCACGTACGATGGCTTTATTCTCCGGAAAGGGGGACTGGCGTAGAATGTGCGCGAAGGATTTGTCATGCCTGCATTCATGCCTTCAAAGTCTACTCCCCGGGACTTGGACTGTGCTCAGGTGGGAAGCCTGAAGACCATTTCTTCCGGTTCAGAGGCAAACAGACCTGGGACCCAAGAGTGCGCCGCCTTACCCACGACGTACAAATCCGGGAGGTTGTATGAACTAGGAATGCCTCGTATTTTGGGTAAGAGCAGTTTAATACTGAATGAGACGATTGCAGGCTTGGATTTTCTGTCCACTGGAGGAACACGAGTACATTCGGATTTGGAAGCGAACTTAACTTTAAAAAGGAGTAAGTGCAGAGCATGTGAACGCGGTGTGTGTGTGTGTGTCTAGCGCCCGCGCGCTAGAGAGAGCAGCCGGCTCATCATACAAGACAATGGTTGTGCTGAGAAAGTTCGTTTTTTCATCGATGACAAGCCCATCTTGCATGACCGCTGTCTTCTTTCAAACCCACAAATGGAATAAGTTCCTTCAAACAGGATTTCATTTTATATATTATATCCACTCATTGATAACGAAAATCTCTGCTTCCTCACAAGCGAGCCTCTGTCTTGTTTGTTTGTTTGCCCCCTCTCTCTCTCTCTCTCTGTCTGTCTGTATCTCTTTCTCTCAATGTCTCTGTGTATGTGTGTTTTTTAGAGGATTGATAATATTGACATTGTTTTTTTTTTCCTTTTAAGGTTACATCGTGCGTGATATACCTATCATCCCTCACCACGCCGGACGTGGTTGGACAATCCGACTGGTGGAGGGAGAGTTGGTTTTTTATAACCATTTCACCCACACCACCAGAGACATCTACGATGTTGAACTGACGGTAAGGAAGGCAGTAAGCATGTCCTAGTGTTTGTCCGTTGGATTTTCTGCCTGTCTGTGCATTCTGTTGTGGACAGACCAGTTCGATGTATCTCTTTTCATAATGACGCATGTTTGGTTGTGATTTTTTTTTTTAAAACACGCGTATTCAAGTTAAAGTGGGAGTGCGTTAAAATGTATGCTTTGCGTCATGTTGATCTACTGCCTTGTTTAAAGTGCTGTGATGTCTTTGTTCCAACGTTTTTTGCGTTTCCTGTCGACAGTATCGTGGTGTCTTTGTTATATTTCTTTTCTACGTTATTGTGATGTGTTCTATCGCCCTCTATGTCCTGACCACAACAACGGTGAGAGTCTGTCCTTTAGACTTGTGCTCCACTCTCACAATACTATGAAGGTTGTACTAATGTATCTGACGCAGTCCCAACCCACCGATCCTATAGGCCTCCACCACACCAGCAGAGTGGACGATTGGTTGGCGAGACGGACCGTCGTAGAGAGGTTGGTCATGAGTCTTATCGTTTTACATAATTTGTGACGAATCTTTTCCTACGATAAATCATTGCGAACTGCGCTCTGACAAATCTTATAGAAAAACATCGGAATGGTAATAAATGTTCATATAATTGGAATAAATGTGTAAAACTAAGAAACGGAGACAAAAAAATGCTTCATAATGAACAAAAAAAAAGTTTCTTCAAGCTTAATGAACACATTTCTCGTTGAGGTTTTTGTAAATTCTTTTAGTAAAAGAATAAACAGAAAGAAAGGTACCGGTGTGAAGACTGAATTTCAAGGCGAAAGACATCAGATGTGTAATATGTCAATCAACTTTCTATCAAAAAGGAGAAGGGGGGGGGGGGGGGGGGGGGGGGGGGGGGATGGTGTGTGTGGATTGTATATATGCAACAAATTAAAAGAAGAAAATAAAAAGAACTTGCATTGTGGCCTACAAACTGCTTATCAGACCAATTGCTTTCTGTCCGCAGCACAAAGCGGGATAACCCTGCCAATCCGGCGACATCCTCTCAAGAAAACAGGTGAGTGGTAGCAACAGCCTTCTCCTCCTCAGTTTTTGCTCCTTCCTTTTCCTCTACACACTCACATGTATGGACACTTCCTATTTACTACACACCCTGCCTCGCCCCATCGATGCACAACCCGCCAGGGCACAAAGGTCTGCAGTGCACACTGGTGCCCCTGAGAGAGTCAAAGTCTTGCCTCAGTTGACCTGTGTTATCATCGTTTGTGTTTGTTATATCGTTGGAAAGGCCTAGTATAAGTCTTGCTCCTGTCCCTTGGAGTCTTCGCGGTGTTGGCGTTGAGATTATTCCAATATTTGTTTGGTTGGTGATGTTTTTCTTTCTTTTCTTTCTTTCTTTTTTTCTTTTTTTCTTTGCTATTCCTTTACGTCTGGATGTGTGACCACTTCCTCTTTTGATGTTCAGCTCTGAGAGATGGCCTATGGTATGGTGACATTGGTCTTGTTTGGTGAGGCGATTCTTAAGATTTCTGATCTCCGCCGATAGAAACCTGATTGACATGCTGTTTATATTTTGCGTGTTCTTCTCTCCCATTTGGGCTGTCTGTTTTTTTTTTCTTTTCCTTATTACCCCCCCCCCCCCCCCCCGCCTTTTTTTTCTCCACTTTTATAGCATGCATTTGCATTGGTGCCCACAAGGATGGATGCAAAAAAAGCATTATTTGTGCTATCCCACAACCCAGTCTAACTAGTATCTCGTTCGTTCGTTTGCTTTCTCTCTCTTTCTTTCTCATGTTGTTGATTTTTTTTCTTCTAAATCTTGTCACTGTATACGTCTATAAAAGTACTGACCGGGCAGATGTACAGAGAGAGAGAGAGAGGGGAGAGAGAGAGGGGGGGTGGTGGGAGGGAGGTAGGGAGAGGACGGATGGAGAGGGTGGGGGAGAGAGAGAGAGAGAGAGAGAGAGAGAGAGAGAGAGAGAGAGAGAGAGAGAGAGAGAGAGAGAGAGAGAAACAGAACAGAACAGAATAGAATTTTATTCAGTAAGGCCAAAGCCCCATTTGAGGGGGTGTGAACATTGATAGTAGACATAGTAAGACACATTCGAATTATACTATCAATCCATCATCTGCTTGAAGTTAATTCAAAGAAACAAAGAGGAAAATGAAAACAACATTACACCAGTTCGTACATGGTATCATACACTAACTTGACGCCAATTGACTAGTAAAATTGATAATTCAGGACATTGCTATTTCTCTTTTCTTCAAGGCTTTACGTAGGTATATAGCAAAATTACTGATGATCTGTGCGTTTTGTGATGCTAAAAGTAACATTAATCTGAAGTTACTGGGATTGTTATAATATTTTGGATGGATTAAACTGTGTCGCAAATATCAAAAGCAGGACAACAAAAAACAAAGTGAATTTCATCCTCAGCGGAGGATGTGCACAACGGGCATTCTGTCCTACATTCACCATTCCTTTTGTATCTTGAACTATGTACTGATAAATCAGACATTCCAAATCTAAATCTTGTCGGTGTGTATTGAATAAATCTATCCAAACCCAGTAATAAGTATGGCTCCAGATCATGCGATGTCTTGAATTTCCTATATTCTATAAATCTGTTGCTGTCATTCATATGATAGTTCCACTTCTGCCACCTGCAGTCGATTAGTCCTTGCTTAATCATCTTTATAAAGGAATTTATGCACCCCACGCCTTGGTATTCCCATACATAGGAGAAGCCATAACTATTCAAATATCGCGAACTTTTGAGGCCCAGTTTGGGGATGGTAATCTATGTTCCTCCATTCGAGTCAGTTTCAACCAGTATCTAATGCAAGAAACACTAGAATTAATCGTTAATGGGAATCGATTCAATTCACCATACACAAGGTCGTTTGGTGTTTTAATAAAAAAAAAAACCTAGATATTTCTTTAATACAAATAAATGGACACTTTCAATGACAGATTAAGCATCTTCTAGACCCCAAATCTCAGCACCATATGGGTTGAATCTGAGAATCAAAAAGCTTCAAATACAATTTCGAAGAGTTCTTATTTAGCTGATACAACTTGCAAACAATGCTAATGGCAGCTCGTTTCCCTTTACTTACTAAATCTTGCTAAACTGGTTGATTGATCGAGAGAGAGAGAGAGAGAGAGAGAGAGAGAGAGAGAGAGAGAGAGCTTTTTTCGTATGTGCGCGCACACACACACACACACACACACACACACGCACGCACGCACGCACGCACGCACGCACGCACGCACCGCACACACGCACGCATGAACATATACACACGCGCACACACATAGCCTACATGCATCGCGAGCATGAGCGCACGCACTCATGCATGTGCCCTGTGCACATACACATGCACATAGACACACAGAGAGACAGACACACCGGATGTGTGCATACGTTGAACAGTTGCAGCTTGTCGGTGGGTTTATGGAACGGGCGCTTTTTTTTTTCTATAAACCTGTTGTTTTCTGTCTGTAGCAGAAAGAGGAAGAACTCTGACGGCTCTTCAGTGGCCTCCCCTCCACAGAAGAGGTGAGTGGTTGACCTTTGCTTTCTTTGAAATGACGGATTCGCTTTCACATTGTCATTGCGCCTGAAAACTGATAGACGAGTTCAGCTATTTCATATTGTTTTCATTGAAAATAGGTTTCGGTCTTGGAGGAAAAAGCAAACAAAACGATCATTTACGGTTTGATGTGTTGTGATAATGCTGAATAACGAAAAGGTAAAGAATTCCAAGATTCCGAAGTCTACCTGTGTCAGTTGTTCCCCTGAGCAGAGTAACAGACATCTGGCCCTATGTTGACAGGAGACAGACTGGTGATGGTGGAGGAGCAGCAACAGCCTCCTCCTCCTCAGTCTTCTCTTCCTCGTCCTCTTCTGCCTCCTCCTCCTCGTCCTCCACCACCTCGGCTGATAGGTAAGTGAATATTGTGATTCCACAGTCACAGTTGTCCTCTCTCTCTCTCTCTCTCTCTCTCTCTCTCTCTCTCTCTCTCTCTCCTCTCTCCTCTCTCTCTCTCTCCATTTGCCTTGTCATGCTGTTAAAGACGTATAACTTTTGATTCAACATTAGAGAGAGAGAGAGAGAGAGAGAGAGAGGGGGAGGGAGGGGGAGAGACAGAGACAGAGAAACAGAACAGACAGACAGAAAGTAACGTTCACGCCTATATGGACTCACGCGTTGTTATGATTGACAGGAAATTGTTGAGCACGAGAAACTTAGCACTACAGAGTGGATCATCCCTTTAGAATTGTTACATAACAAAATGACACAAACACAATGCGTTTGTTGGTATGCACACGTGGGAGTATCTGGCTCCGAGTCACTCAAAGCTCAAAGGAAATGTTTCCATCTTTGGAAGTATGGGCAGGTTACTTAAACTGACGTACAGGCTGACTAGCGACAGTGTCTGACCAGCTTGTATGAATACTGTGTCCTAAGTTCTATGTCTGACGTACACTGTGTGAGTAATGTGTTCCATGTTCAACGTATGACAGAACTGTGTGAAATATGTGTTGCACGTGCAATGTCTGAGATATACTATTTGAATAGCGAGTTATATGTTAAGTGCGTGACGTGTTCTGTGCGAATTTTGTGTCAGTCGTTCAGTGCCTGAGTTATGCTATGTCAGTAATGTGTCGCATGTTGTATGTCTGTCTGTCATGTGCTACTGTATGTCATGTCATGTGGACAAAATGTGTTGCACGTCCAGTGTTTGCATTACATTTTTCACTGGTCATATAATACAGTCAGTGTCACTAAATGATGTAAGTGTCAGTGACACTGATGACAGCGGTCAGATATTAATAACACTGATTGAAGATGACACTGATGTAATGACACTGATGACGATGACACTGATGACGATGTCATGATGATGATGACACTGATGTTTATGACACTGATGTTGGATGACACTGATGTTGATGATAAGCCTGACGATGACGACATGATGATGATGACACTGATGATATGACGAAGCTGATGATGATGACACATGATGACACTGATGATGACACTGATGACAATGACACTGACGATGATGACGAAGCTGTATGATGATGATGATGATGATGACACTGATGATGACACTGATGACGATGACACAGCTGACGACAGAGATGATGACGGACCTCTGTTACTTCCACAGACCCACCCTGCCGGACGCGCTCCAGAACCAAGGCTGGCGCATGTGCCACAGCCGGAGCAATAACAGACATTATTTTTATAATGTCTATAGTAGGAAGTCGGTGTGGGAGCTGCACCATCTACAGGTGAGCTTTTACCTGGCTTGGCTTTCGTTGGGTTGTTTTGTTTCGTTATTCTCTTTGCTTGTTTGGTCGGTTGGTTGGTTGGTTGGGTAGGTCGATCTGCTCATCTCTCTCTCTCTACCACTGTCTCCGTCTCTCTCTCTCTCTCTCTCTCTCTCTCTCTCTCTCTCCTCTCGCTCTCTCTCACTCACTCTGTGCCTGTCCTGTCTCTCTGTCTCTCTCAGCTGGGTAAAAAAGCATGTATATTTGTGTATCTCATATCCTGGAAAATAATCTCTATCTCTCATCTCTCTCTCTTCTCAAAAAAGAAAAAAACGAAATACGTTTGTTCTGTCTGTCTTCTGTCTTTTGTCTGTCTTCTGTCTGTCTTCTCTCTCTCTCTCTCTCTCTCTCTCTCTCTCTCTCTCTCTCTCCTGTCCTCTCTCTCTCAGTCTGGGAAGATGAACTTCATTTGTATCTTATGCTTTGCAGATCTACGACAAATTATCCGTAAAATAATCGACGTCCAGCACTGTTCAAGTTGTCTGTCTTTGTCGTCAAATTACAACGTCAATCTTGCTTCTATATCTGTACAAATCGTTTAAAAGAAGATATTGACATAGTAATTGCAAGTAAATGTTAAATTTTGTGATGAAATACCTTGTTTAACTATGTTTTTATTACTTACCCTTCAGATGGCTTGGCTTTCTGAATCTTTCGTTATCTTACGTTATCTCTCTCTCTCCTCTCTTCGTCCTCTCTCTCTCTCTCTCTCTCTCTCTCTCTCTCTCTATTCTCTGTTTTTTTCAAAAAAATATTTCGTTCTCTGTCTCTCTTTTCTCTCTCTCTCTCCTCTCTCTCTCTCTCTCTCCTCTCTCCTCTCTCTCCTCTCTCTCTCTCTCTTCCTTCCCCTCCCTCCACCCTCTCTCTCTTTCTTTAAAAGAAATACATTTCGTTCTTTCTCTATATTATGTTGTCTATTCTTTCATAATTATTTTAACCCCCCCCCCCCCCTTGCCATAAAAACCAAACCAAACAAAAACAAAACAAAAACACTGTCTTTCGCATATTTGATCTAGGTCCATTTCATGGTCTTCTGATCGAGTTCCTGAATTAAACTTTGTATTGTGTCAAGCACATGTCTTGTGTCTCGCTTCCTCAATACTTCGTCGGCTTTCATTTTGTTGTTGTTGTTGTTGTTGTTGTTGTCGTGTATTTTGTCTGCAAAACTATGTTTCCTTCTTTAACACTATGACAACGTTGTTCCAATGTCGCGTTTGCTTTAACCACAATGCTATGACGGCTTTGTTTCATTGTTCGGTGTGTTCTAAAGACACTACAATGACGGCTTTTTCCTTCACTTGTGTGCGTCCTGACTACAATACTATCATGGCTTTGTTACCTTCTCATCATGTTATGATGGCTTTGTTCCATTGTCTTGAGTTTCGTAAACTCAATACTACGGCGATTTTTTTGTTGTTGTTGCTTTGTAGTATACATTCTAACCCCAACAGTTGGACGATTTTGTCCCTTTGTCGTTGAGTGTTGTAGCCAGAGTGCTATAATGACAATGTACTTTTGTCGTGGGTGTTCTAACCACAGTACTATAATGATTGTGTTCCTTTGTCGTGGGTGTTCTAACCACAATACTATAATGATTTTGTTCCTTTGTCGTGGGTGTTCTAAACCACAATACTGTAATGATTGTGTTCCTTTGTCGTGGGGTGTTCTAACCACAATACTATAATGATTGTTTTCCTTTGTAGTGGGTGTTCTAACCACAACACTGTAGTGATTGTGTTCCTTTGTCGTGGGTGATCTAACCACAATACTGTAAGTGATAGCGTTCCTTTGTCGTGGGTGTTCTAACGACAATACTACAATGATTGTGTTCCTTTGTCGTGGGTGTTCTAACCAACAATACTATAATGATTGTGTTCCTTTGTAGTGGGTGTTCTAACCACAATACTATATGATTGTGTTCCTTTGTCATGCATGTTCTAATCACAGTACTATAATGATTGTGTTCCTTTGTCGTAGGTGTTCTAACAACAGTACTAATCATGATTATATTCCTTTGACGTGGGTGTTCTAACCACAATACTATGATGATTGTGTTCCTTTGTCATGCATGTTCTAATTACAATACTATAATGATTGTGTTCCTTTGTCGTAGGTGTTCTAACAACAGTACTAATATGATTATATTCATTTGTCGTGGGTGTTCTAACCGCAATACTATGATTGTGTTCCTTTGTCGTGGATGTTCTAATCACAATACTGTAATGATTGTGTTCCTTTGTCGTAGGTGTTCTAACAACTGTACTAATATGATTATTCCTTTGTCGTAGGTGTTCTAACCACAATACTATGATTGTGTTCCTTTGTCGTGGATGTTCTAACCACAATACTGTAATAATTGTGTTCCTTTGTCGTGGGTGTTCTAACCACAATACTGATATGATTATGTTCCTTTGTCGTGAGTGTTCTAACCACAATACTGATATGATTATGTTCCTTTGTGGTGGGTGTTCTAACCACAATACTAATATATTATGTTCCTTTTGTCGTGGGTGTTCTAACACAATGCTATAACACCATGTACCTTGTCGTGAGTGTTCTAACCAATATTATAATCACTTTGTTATTTTGTCGTGCATATTGTAACCTCAATGATGTGGCGAGTTTGTTCCTTTGTCATGAGTGTTCTAACCACAATACTATAGTGACTTTGTTCCTTTGTCGTGCGTATTCTAACTACAGTACTATGGCGACTTTGATCCTTTGTCGTGAGCGTTCTAACCACAACACTATGGCGATTTTGTACCTTTGTCACGAGCATTGTAACCAAAATACTATGGCTGCCTTTGCTCCCCCCCCCCCCCCCCCCCCCTTTTTTTTTTTTTTTTAAATCGTGCTTTCTTCCACATTACTTTCGTTCCTTGATTTCTTCGTCTTGTGCCTCCTGGCTAGAATAACATGGCGACTTGTCATGTGTCTTCTGCTCACGTTCCTCTGTTTCTGTGCTCAATTTCTTGCTGATTTGTGCCTTTGCCTGGTGGTGTCTGCTAGGCACACTACTAGGACTTTAGGACTTTGTCCCCCCCCCCCTCTCTCTCTCTCTCTCTCTCCTCTCTCTCTCTCTCTCTCTCTTCTCTGTCCTGTCTGTCTCTGTCTCTCTTGTATCTCGCTCTCTGTCTCTGTCCCTCTTGTGTGTGTCTGTCTGTCTCTGCCTCTGCTTATGTCTCTCTCCGTTTCTGGTTCTCCCTGACCGACATGAAATCACGACAGTTTCATCAACAGACATTCCTCATCCGAAATGATCTGGGTGAAATTAAAGACGAATTAAGCCAAGTAGAATCAACCATGCGAGGAGATGAACAGACGATGTGACAGACTGGAAACTGAGCACAGGCAATTGACAGAGACGGTGACTGACATAGCAACAGATATACAACACCTGTTTACTGGCGTCAGATGCATGCGGTGCTTCCACGAGTCCAACACGCAGACCTGATCTGACGTATGCTGAAAGTACCACCAATCTGAATCGGCAGGGTGTGTCTGTTTCAAACAAGCAGCAGGTCGAGTCCCGTTTAAAGAAGACCTAGAACAGAACAAGCAGGGCGGTGTCAGAGGATGTTCTGCCCCCTCTTCACGACATGGCACCCGGACCGTCCAGGATCAACAACAGCGTGACGGTGGTACCAGCGGCGGACACGCCCCTCGCAACGGAACAGGGAGGGAGCGATACGAGTCTGCAATAACCAGTCGGGATTCCTCGTGTTCTGTCATTGAGGAACATTGGGACAGCGGACGTCACGTGCCAGGCAGACAGGCAGGCATGTAAATATCTGTAGGAAACAAGTCGAGCAGTTCACAGGTGAAGTTCGAGGCAAGGACACAGGCGGTGGTGTCGACGACAGGAACCTGCGTTTCAAGCGCCCCAAACAACGAATAGGACAGGTCTGTCCGACCATCGAACACAGTGGACGTTTCTTAGTTACAATGTCGAGAACTTATGTAGCAAAATCGCAGGATGCTTTTTTTTCATAAATTATGTAAATAGATTTGATTTTGTTTCTGTCACTGAAACATTCCTCGACTTATTTGACCATAGCAATATATTCACTGATTATCTGAAGTTTCCTGTACCAGCCAAAAAGTTATCAGTTCATAGGAGGAAGTCAGGAGGTGTGTTGCTGTTAATAAGGAAAGTAAAAACAGATAAAAAGTATGTATAGCTCTGATAAGGATGTAATCTTAGTTGCTTGGTATGCGGTCCCAGAAGGAGGCCATATATACAATGATAAATTGATCAGAGGTGGTGTTCTGATAATGGAAGAGGCCTTGATGCAGAATTTGGAAAAAAAGAAATGGTACACTTTATTTCATGGTTATGGGAGATTTGAATGCCAGAACAGGTTACAAACAAGCTGAAAATTAAATTATGAAAAACTATGTGAGCTGTATGGAGAATGTTAATTTGGATGACGAAAATTATACACTTTGCCCTAAAGATTCAGTTATCAACAATTTTGGTTAACCATTGCTGGATCTCTGTTTTATGTTTGACTTGAGTATTTTAAATGGTTTTCGTGATGGTGATAGTGAGGTGAGTATACTTTTGTGTCTCCAAACGGAAATTGTGTGATCGATTATGTTCTGGTTCACAGTGACTTGCTGTCAAACTTTGATTTACACATTGGTGATTGCATTTATTCATGGCATCTACCAGTTGAAGCAATATGGAGAAATAATTGTTGTAAATCAGAGAAGATGCATTCACCAGAACAATGTGAAGAAAAAATTGTTTGGGCTGATTAAACTGCTAGTGTGAATGTGATGAATTTCTAGACATCATGCAGAAAGCCCATCCATTACTACACATTGATGTGAATGAGAGTGTAGATAAATTGTCAGTGCTTGGTGTGGAGCTGCAGCTTGTATGATTCGAGTTGTTTGTAGAGGCAACAGAACATATAATGACTGGTTTGAAAATGAGTGCGAACGAAAGAAACAGGGATTAAAAGGTTATTAAAAAGATTTCAGAGATGCAAAACAGTCAAGGATAAAACTAAGAACAGAGAAGGAAACGCTGTATCATGTAAAGAGTATGTTACGCTATGAAAAATAGAGGAACTGGAGTTTAGAGAAAATAGGATAAAAAAACTATAAAAAAATCAGTCAATGATTATCTAATGTTCTAGTCAGTGATAAGATCCGTAAATGGACTTTAGTGTATAACGAAATCTCAGTTTAACAGTGGTATGACAATTGTGTGGTCGTTTTTCATAGTTTTGATAACAAAATTAAGGAAGAAGAGAATGAAACCGAGCCATTATTTTAATCACCCTATGTCCAGTGAAGAAGTCGTTGATGGTATTAAACTTTTGAATTTAGGAAAGAGTGCAGAACCAGACAGAAACATAGCAGAAATGTTGAAGCATGCAAACACAAATGTATTTGATATCCTTGTTCATTTATTCGCCCAACGTTTTGATAATGACACCTTTCTATCAGGACGGGCTAAATCCATTATCATATAAACTTATAAAAAGGAGATGTGAACCATTCTGACAGCTATTGTGGAATGGTACTTACCAGCATTTTAAGTAAAATCTACACTTACATACTAGAAACAAGATTAACTGAATGGGCTGAAAATGAAAAAAAAAAAAATGAAAAAAAAAACTTTGTGGAAGAACAAGCAGGTTTTAGAACCAGTTACAGCACCATAGATCATATATTTACACTATATTCTTCGGTTAAAAAAACAACTACACTGTAATACGAAGCTCTACATTGCATTTGTAGATTTCAAGAAGGCCTTTGGCTCAGTAAATCTGAATGCTCTGTGGAATGTACTTCATTAAAGTGGTATTAATAGTAAATTTTACATGGCTATAAGAGGTATCTGCAGCTCGGTGCTTGCATGTGTGCATGTGAAGAGTGAGTATTCAGATCATTTTGATTGTCCAAATGGAGTAAAATTAGGATACCTGTTGAGTCCACTGCTGTTTTCTTTTTTTTCTCTTTATAAATGTACTGCCTGTGGAATTGTCTAGTAAAGGAAGACATGGTATCCACATAATACCTGGAGCAGTTGAATTATCTTTATTATTGTATGCTGACGATGTTGTTTTTTCTGTCCCGAACAGTTGTAAGACGAATATAGTCTTTAGAATTGGTGGCCACCTATCAGTGCATGAAAAATTGTTTTATGGAAATGAAGATGTTCTACTAGTTAATTCATAGATAATTATATTTAGGAATGGTCTTTTCAACAAAATTAACTTTCCGTTACGCATGGGAAGTACCACTTAGAAAAGGGGGTGGGGTGGGGGGAGTACTATTGAAATTCTGAAGTCCCCAAGAAAACTGAATTGTGCAGACTGTGGTATATTTTGGAAAACGTTTGATGCACAGATAAAATCTTTCTTACTTATGCAGCTGAAATTTGGGTCTTAAATGAGAATTCACAGATGGAAAAAGTGCATACGTATGCTACGAAACGTTTTTCAAGTGCCTATTCATTCATCCAACACTGTGTTAGATGGAGAGATGGGCAGATACCCTTTGTATATAAGTACTTTTGTGAAATGTATTAAGTACTGGTTGAAGATCTTGAAGCTACCCCAGTCCCGTTTAAGCAGGCAAGCCTATGATATGATGCTTTTAGAAATGGAAAAATGTAAAGAAAACTGGGCTCATAAAGTAAATGAAAGTGCTACCAGAACAGGGTTTTAGAATCGTGTGCATGACCGAGGAAGTAGGAAATGAGCAAACAGTTCATTGCAGAATTTAAAGACAGGCTTATTTGTTCATTTAACCAGAATTGGCATTAAGATACAGAAAGTTAAGAAAAGCATCGCTAGTTTTTCTCATTTAAGCACGTGTTTCATTCTGAAAAGTTTCTCAATGTTCGAACAGGTAAATGGCACACAGTAAATGACACAAGATTCAAGTTGAGAACTTTAGGTTTGAATGTGAACAAAAGATGGTTTGAATGTGGAACATCCACAAATACCTTGGCCTGCCCGTAGACACATTATTGACGACGAATTACACTTTCTGTTCCACTGTACTGCGTATAATGAAGTGCGGACATATTGTTCATTTTTCCAGTTAGATGTAGCTAAAAGACAAGATGTCGCTGTCGTGTCATCATCAGATGACGAACTTGAAATTAAATCAATTGCGAAATTCATCGCGGAAGCCTTGAAAATTAGACAGATGAAGGATAGTCAAATAAAAGATAATGGATTATGAGAGATATATGAATCAATGATATCATTCATCGCGTGTGGAGGAGATCAGTAAACACAATATAATCATTTGATTGAGTGGATGGTCGAGTCAGTCTTACAATTAGTGGGGGTTTTGTTGTTGTTGTTTTTTCAGTTACTGTATTACTCCTGTGTGCAAGGACATACGGAGAGTTTACGATTTCATTTGTTTTTATTAGCATTTGATTTGATAAACACTAGGAATAAATGTGTACTATCTGTTTGCAAGGAAAGGAAGAGGTTAATGTTATTATTCTGTTACCTCTTCCCCCCTTGTCAAAAAACCCCTTTGGTAATGACAATAAAATATCAAGTGTCAAAGTGTATCAAAAGTGCCTGTCTATGTCGTCCTCTCCTCTCTCTCTCTCTCTCTCTCTCTCTCTCTCTCTCTCTCTCTCTCTCTCCCTCCCTTATCCCTCCTCCTTTTTTTTCCTCACCTCTCTCTATCTTTTACCTCTCCCCTGCTACTCCTGTCCCTCTAAGACTGCTCCCTCCTCAGCGTCCTGCCTTTCAATGATGCAGGATGTGCACGTGAGGACTGTATTGGAGAAACTGGTCGGCCTTTGAAAGCAAGGCTAAATGAACACACTGCCAAAACTTCTTCTGCATATTATGAACATCTGACAACAACAACCCACCATACCAACAAGTTTCAAGCCACCTTTTGCAGCTGAATCACAGTTCACAAAATGGAAAGTGAAAGAAGCAGTAGAAACCAGGGAGAGAAAACCAAGCTTGAACAGAGACTGTGGCTATGACCCTGCCCCCCCCCCCCCCCCCCCCCCCCCCCCCCCCCCCCCCATTTACATGCGTGTGCTGAACACCAATCACTCCGCCAGAGATGACAACACAGAGGACACTAACACCTACCACAACTACCAGTCATTCTGGGCTGATGAAGACCAGCAGTAGCTGGCCGAAAATTTCCCCACAGGTAAATTTCATTAGACTCTGAGTCAGAACACACAGAACCAGGATGTGCGCGGTTCCCTTGTACAGGTCCAGCACAGCACCACCACGCCGTGAAACTGGACATGGCAATCAGCCTGTCTCTGCACGTGACTCCACAGGGAGAGAGGGTCACACACCGCATTTGCAACACTCAATCACACATAACGGCATGTTTACATCAAACGCACGCATCTACTCTATTCATCCAAAGGAGAGGCTGGGGAAACAATAATTTACTTTTTTTGTTTGTTTTAGCTCCTTTTTACCAAATTTGCCAACAAAAACCAAAAATATTTCACAGTTTCACAAATTCACAAAATTCACAAACGTAGCCCCATGACACCATAGATGCAGCTGAATGTCTTTTGTTTTAAAAAAAAAAGCAACATATAGATAATAATTTCAAGTTTCTTCTCTCTCTCTTTTTTTTCAATCATTAAACAGTTGCCGCTTAATTTTTTTTTTTTATTCCACCAGCGGGAATGAGGTTTCCAGGAGGAAGGAACTTCAGTTCCAGGGTTGGACGCTGAGTTTTCTGAAAAGAAACCCCAAGTCCTAGCGTTAGCTTGAGTATATATAAGTTTGAATTATCTTTTTAAAGACATTCTACACATTACATAATATAAGAAAGGTACTTAGCATCCACTGCGAATGGGATTCAAAACGCATCCGACCTACAGTGGGATACTGAAGTAAATCTGTACTAAAAAGTAAATGAAAAACGATTTGTGTTTTTATAACTTGAAAACCAACTACGACGTTTTCACAATATCTTCTCTTACACAGTCGTTTCTTATAATTAAGTAATTAATGTGTTTAAAGTAATCACATCAACCGTTTACATTACTTATTAATATATATATTTTTTCTCTTTATGTATCCCCCAACTGGCAACTTGCTCATAGGGAATCACTATTCTAGCCAAGGAATCCCTAGCAGACTTCTGTCTGCACTACATCAACATCGGCTACTCCCTGGCCTCAAGGAAAATTACGATTTCCTTTTACAACCCCCAAAGTTGAAAAACAAGCTGATGACTCGGCCCAAGCCAAACACCCTTTCCTCCCGTCTGGCAACTCCTGGACTGCCCTACATATCGGGAACACGCCCCTTCTACAAAACAGTGAGCTTCTCTCACCAGTCACGTGCCTCAGCGTCCAATCAATCACAAGAAAAAAATTAGGGATTCCAACACTGTTAACCAATGGTGTTATCTTCGCGTCAGAAGACCAAAACATCACCTGTGTTTATACACTGTCATGACAGAGAGCTGGACTGATGATTGATTACATTGAAAACATCACTCTGTGTGTGTGTGTGTGTGTGTGGTGTGTGTGTGTGTGTGTGTGTGTGTGTGTGTGGTTGTCATGTGCGTGCGCGGCGCGCGCGAGCACGAGTGCGTGCTAGCGTGTGTGCACGCGCACGTCGCGCGCGCGTAAGTGTGTCTGTGTGATACTGGATACGTAATGTAAAAATGACAACGTCCTGTAGCAAAGGGCTGCAGGCAGAGATTGAAACAAATTTGAAAAGGCACTTGAAATAACTCCATGAATTAAAAAAAAAAAACAACATGGACAAATAAATTACAAAACATGCTTGAGCAACAAACATCTGAAATCTTCCGGATTTTCTTTTCTTTCTTCTTTTTCTTTTTTTTTTTTTTTTTTTTTTTTTTTTGAAAGTCCTATGCAGAGAATATCTTGTTACACACACACAGTTAGTTGTGCAAATATGATATGTTTAACATTGATTTGATTAGAGACGAGTAATGGGGCTCGTATCATTTGTGTGACATGATAGAGAAGTAAATGACTACACACATACGGCGCTCTGCTAATCTCCCTTTTTTTATACTGATCTGAGTAAAAAGATCAGGCATGGATATGTATTATTATTGTGTGATAGAATCATTATGAAATAAGAAACTGACAACACGTATTGTCTTTTTCTTTGTTATACTCATCTGACTAGAGATGTGAATGTATACTGTGCACAAAAAGAAACGCATATTTTTATTTCAGTCATTTCATGCGTCATTTAGCATTTGAAATATTTCAACCACAGAAGAAATAAGACATCAATCTAATGTTATGTCTATTCATTATGTCTGACTATTCACACTGGGCAGAGTTCCCTGCTATACGGGGCATGTTTCTGTCAAAATTGTCCTTAATATTTTCAGCGAAAAAATATGCGTTTCTTTTTTGTGCACAGTATATATATATATATATATATATATATATATATATATATATATTAACCTGAGGTGGCTTTGAAGAATATCCTTGATAAATTTGAATGTTTTTGTCAATGATGCGATTCTTGAAGTTGTAATCACTGTGTCACACATATCGGTGTTGTAATCATGCGATGGTGTTGAATTTCAGCGAACTTTAATGTTTGTAGCATCTTTACATATCTTTTTACTACTAGGTCAATGTAAGTGCGTCATTGTCACTATTGATCTGACCGTACATATCCAGTTACCGTGTCTATTTCTGTCACGTCATTAATTTGACTGTGCATATCTAATAACTGAATTTTTGTGTCTCATCAGATCATACGTATCTTATTACTGTATCACGCATGTTGGTATTGGCATATGTTAAACAACAAGTTAATTTTGAGATGTTATTCATGGACAGAAGATGGCTAGCTTTATTCTGATGCCATATGCTTTTAAGTAAATGTTATATATATGCGTCCATACCGATTTAATATGTTTCTTGCATGTGTGCGATGACACAACATAAGATGTTCGCACTAACGGACTAGAGTTTGTAACAACAATGTGTCCAATGTAATATTGAAAACTGAATTTTACACATCGCTGCAATAGCGTTTAGAAACTAATTTGTTATAACAACAAACCGTAGTCTACGAAAACAGTTGAGATTTACGTCCTCATAGCGAAAGCTTTTAGGGACATGTCTTTCATTCACGGTAGTCTTTGGTGTCATTGGATTTAAGTAAGCAGTCTACGGTTTTGATTAAATATATATGAAGAAAAAAATTCATTGAATAAAAGGTGGATGATCTGATCATATGTAAAAAGGAATTGTAAAACAAAAATAAGAAGAATAAATCAAGGAACTTATAAAATTGCGTGTTGCCGTGTAAACAAGTTTTTTGTCTTAAATTGCAATTTTCATAACCAGTTTGACAGATGCAAGAAAATAAAATATCGTGGCCCAGAAACTGCTCGTCAGGCCAGTTGCTTTCTGTCCGCGGCGCAAAGCGGGATAACTCTGTCAGCTACACTATGACGTCATCTCAACAGAACAGGTGAGCGGTCGGAATTGTTAAACACTGGACTGGCTCTCAAAAACTTGCAATGAGTTCTACTTTCATATATTGCCTTCAGTGAAGAGGAAAATATCAACAGCAACGACTGTATGTTGAATAAACTAGAATTGAACTATTATTGGTTATAATGACTGTAAGTTCAACAGTGAAAGTAATCCTTAGATTCCAAAGACTACCTGTGTCAGTTGTTCTCTGAGCAGTGTAACAGACATGCTGGCCCTGTGTTGACAGGAGACACTGTTATGATGGTGGGGGAGCAGCAGCAACTCCCTCCCCCCCCCACCCCCACCCCCACCTCGTCAATTTTTGTTCGTTCCTCTTCCTCTTTGGCCTTCTCCTCCTCCTCCACCACCTCGGCTGATAGGTAAGTGAAAATTGTGCTTCCAAAGCCAGAGTTTGCTCTCTCTCTCTCTCTCTCTCTCTCTCTTGTATTTTGTCAAGATGTAAAAGATGTAGATCATGTTTATCTGTGCTTGAGCACCGTGTGAAAGGTGAGTGTATAGGGTTGTGTTTTCTTTGGGTTTATTTGTGAATTGGTCTTTTGTATAGGGTACAGTGGGTGCGGGAGAGGATGGTGGTGGTGAATGTGGGATGAGATGAGACTGTTGGGGATGGGGATGGCTTTTGGTTCTGGAGGCTGGAGACATTTTATGTTGTGATTAGCGGGTTGTTTATAGTTTTCGAGTTTTCCTCCACCGGTGTTAGCCTTTTTCTTTTTCCTTTTTCCTTTTACGTGTTTGTTTATATTTTGCGTGTTTTTCTCCCCCATTTTGGATTGTGTTTCCTTTTACTTATTTCCCTAATTTGTTTACTTATAGTATGCATTTCTATCTGTCCCCTGTTTATTCACAGTGTGTATTTGCGCTTGTGACCTGAGGGATAGATGCAAAAATGCATTATTTGTGCTTATCTTACAACCCTGTTTAAATACAATTTCGTTCGTTCGTTCTCTTTCTCTGCCTTCCTCATATTGTTGAACTTTTTTGTTGTTGTTGTTAGTTTTAATCTTGTCACTGTATACTTTTTAAAAGTACTGACTGGGCACATGCACAGAGAGAGAGAGAGAGAGAGAGAGAGAGAGAGAGAGAGAGAGAGAGAGATCTTTTCGCGCGCGCGCGCACACACACACACACACCACACACACACGCGCGCGCGCGCGCGCGCGCGCGCGCGCGCACGTACGCACGCACGCACGAACACACAAACACATTTATTATATGCGGAAAAACAAAAATATCAAGAGCACCCATTTCATTTGACTGTGCGCGTCTCAGAGCATACTTACGATCTGTATTAGGCATGACTTGGACTGAGTTTTTTTTTTTTTTTTTAATATACTGATTTTGCTACCAAAGTTTCTGTTTGTTTAATTCGTAGTCCAGTTAGTCATTTAGTGTGAGCTATTGTTGGTAGCAATTCATCGATGTCATGCTTGCATCAGCACATTCCTGGCGCGTGCACGCGTCTTCCCCCCTTCCACCTCCCCCCCCCCCCCCCCACGCACGCAGACAAACATAAATCTCTCTCTCTCTCTCTCTCTCTCTCTCTCTCTCTCTCTCTCTGTGTGTGTGTGTGTGTGTGTGTGTGTGTGTGTGTGTGTGTGTGTGTGTGTGTGTCCGGATTATCAGAGTCCACAAACACCATTGTCTTGTAGTGTATTGTACGAGTAATGGGTGGACCGCTACAGCTGCACATTCTCCTCACAAATAACAACATGTAACATACCGAGAAATGAATGTTGATCATCAATCTTCAGAGAACTGTCCTATTTAGTGGCAGGACCGATGTACAAGCACAGTCAGATTATATCTGTTAAGAACGTAATAGTATAAAAAAAAAAAAAAAATCAAGAGAGTGACAAAGAATGAAAAAAAGAAGAAGGTGCGATCGAGCTCAGCGGTTTGTTTGGTTATTTTGTTGTTGTTGTTGTTGCTGTCCTATCTTCTGTGCCACCTCAGTTGGCAGTGCGCCCACGCCGCTCATTCCGACATCCTGTCCACAGCCACAGCCCGGTCAGTCCCGCCGCAGCCCCGGCACCGGCAATACACAATGCCAAGTCGTCTAGAGGCAACCCACCGGAGGAGACACTGCAATACTGCCGAGTCACTTCAGCGGCGAGCTCAGCGTGTGTTAATCAACCACAAAGCATCATCCGCTAGCTAGTATACTGTTTTGTTGGTATCATGCCTGCTAAAAACACTGGTTTCCACACACTCTGGGAATCAAAACTGAAACTCACCGCCTCATGTTAGTGCAGTCTTGGTGCCAAGTGCAGCTATAACTTCTAATCCTGTGGTGTTTTCACCACCAAGAAAAGACAAATCGAATTCAAATGCCACCCCCCCCCCCTCCTCCTCCTCTCTGGCCTAAGGCAGCACAGAATGGCGTGAAAGGGGAACGAAACATGAGGTGATTGATAAGATAATGAGGAAGTCAGATGAAGAATATTAGTAAAGTATAAAGAAAACAAAAAACCTTGGAACCTGTGACTGCCGATTTGAAAAAAAAAAGAAAAAAGAAAGAAAGAAAGAAAGGTGTGCCAACAGTCCTAGTGATCAGCTCCACGTCATTATATACTGTGTACAAAAGAAACGCATATTTGTTTCGCTGAAAATATTAAGGACAATTTTGACAGAAACATGCCCCGTATAGCAGGGAACTCTGTCCAGTGTGAATAGTCAGACATAATGAATAGGCATAACAGTAGACTGATGTCTTATTTCTTCTGTGGTTGTAATATCTTGAAGGTTAAATGACGCATGAAATGACTGAAATAAAAATATGCGTTTCTTTTTGTGCACAGTATAGTATGATCTAAGTGAAATACTTTGTCGTGGTGACGACCTGTCAATCCCATTTAAACATAATTATTGATAATTACGTGAATATAAACATGATCGTAGCGTGAAAGAGCCCAGTGAGATGACTTCAGTTTCAAGTATAAACCATCAACTGTATCACTATGTGTGTTTAGTTATGATCATGCCGTATTTCTCGACCCTAGAGGGTTTCTCCCGACAGTTAAGTCTCTCTCTCTCTCTCTCTCTTTGTGTGCGTGTGCGTGTGTGTGTGTGTGTGTGTGTGTGTGTGTGTGTGTGTGTGTGTGTGTGTGTGTGTGTGTGTTTAGAGGACTGATAATATTAACTTTCTGTTGGTTTTTTTTTTTTTTTTAGGTAACATCAAGGTTGATGATATCCCTCTTGTGGAGCTTTACGCGCCAGGCGCGGATGGCGAATACATTTGATTCAGGAAGAACTGAAGTTCTACAACGCATTCTCAAGATGCACAAGACCGATTGAAGATAAGGATCTGTCTGCAAGGATGGCGTTCATGCATGCGTCGTGTGTGTGTGTGTGTGTGTGTGTGTGTGTGTGTGTGTGTGTGTGTGTGTGTGTGTGTCTCTCTCTCTCTCTCTCTCTCTCTCTCTCTCTCTCTCTCTCTCTCTCTCTCCTGTCTGTGTGTATGTGTGTCCGTATGTGTATCTCTGTGTGTCTGTGTCTGTGTCTGTGTCTGTATGTATGTGCATGCATGTTCATGGGTGAGTGGGTGAGTGTGTATTTCCCATCACTAGCTCTTCTCCCCATCGTCGCTAGACCCAAGGGTCGGTTGTGCTTGGTGCAAAACAAATACTGGTGCAGCTGGGACTGACACCAGGATGACAGCTTTCATCTTCCCCGTCCCTCTGTCTGTCTGTCTGTCTGTCTGTCTGTCTGTCTGTCTGTCTGTCTCTCCTCTCTCTCTCCTCTCTCTCTCTCTCTCTCTCTCTCTCTCTCTCTCTCTTCTTCAATGGGTTCGAGCCTCATCATTAACATTTACGTAATCTCCGTAACAGTTTATGTTTCTTTGCATTATATACTTTTTTGTGTACGTTTGACGTCAACGCACGCCAATGGTGACTAAGATGAACTAACCCCAGAGAGTGAAGGATAGACAGCCTCTATAGTTATGTATACTGACACCACCATGGATTCGAATCCCGCCCAAGGTATATCAATGTATCGGATGTACTCTATGTTACTTCTCTCTCTCTTCTTCCTCTCTCCTCTCTCTCTCTCTGATAGAAGAGCAGTCTATAGCACCCAGAGAGAGAGAGAGAGAGAGAGAGAGAGAGACAGACAGACAGACAGACAGACAGACAGCATGACAGAATGGCGTCAAGAAAGACAGACACACAGACGCCCATACCTACAGACTAATACACAGTCTGAAAATACGCCCCTGGATGAAACAGATGAGGTAAACCCCCGCAGACATAAACAGGATCAGACAAACACACAGACCAACAGACAAACACACAGACCGACAGACAAACAGACAAGCACACAGACCCACAGACAAACACACGAACCAACAGACTCCCAGAGTTCTGCAGTGCCACCATTCCCTCCTCTTTCCTGACTCCCCAACCCCCCACCACCACCTCTCCTAGCCTCCTGCTCCCCTTACCTTCTCCCCCTCCCTAGCCTCCAAACCACACCTCCCCTATCCACCCACACACCGCTCTCTCTCTCTCTCTCTCTCTCTCTCTCTCTCTCTCTCTCTCTCTCTCTCTCTCTCTCTCTCTCTCATCCTATCGTGGACATTACGCGGCTACCCTGAAGACAAGTTATTGTCCATCCCGTTGAGCCGAGTTCTTTGTCTGACGGGGATGAAAGAGGACATAAGACGAGGAGGAAGAGGAAAAGAGGATGCCATTTACCCGTCAGCAGTTTTGTCCGTCGGAGGACTTTTTTCTCTTTTTTTCAAAACCCCGTCGCTGACTTCAGCTTAAGGATGATCGCGCTGAGTCATTGGTTTGTGCTTGGGGATGGAGGTGGGGGTGGGGATGGGATTGGAGGTGCTGAGCTTCTTCTTCGTCTTCTGCGTGCACAGGCTGATACTCCCACGGACACTCCCTATATGGACAGACAAGTATTAATCCCATCTACCCAACAAAGGGTGTGGAGTTTTGTGTGTATGACCGTGTTTTATCCCGCCATTAAGGCAGCCATACTCCATCTTTGGGGAAGGTGCTGAGCAATGGGTAGGGACTGTGTGGGGAGAGAAACATACTCGAGTCTGTCAGCTCCAGTTTCAATGCAATATCCCGGCCGAGCATATGGCCAGGATCGTTTTGGGGCTGTCACCACATCCAACCTGGACAAAAAGGTCATTATTGCCATGGTGCATAAAGAGCATAATCATACTGAGCTGACAATAATTATATAACATAAAGAACAAAAATACCACTGGTATTCTTAAAATGAGGAAAAATTAGGCTGTGCAAAGTGCACAACCGTTTCACTTATTTTCTTTCGTCCATTTGTTCTTTGTTTTTTTTTTTTTATCTGTTATTTCTTTCTGTTCTTTCCTTTTTCTTTTTCTTTCTTTTTTCTTTCTTCTTTCTTTCTTTTCTTTCTTTCTTTCTTTCTTCTTTCTTTCTTTTCTTTCTTTCTTTTTCTTTCTTTCTTCTTCTCTCTTCTGTCTCTTTCTTTCTTTCTTTCTTTTTTATTTCTTTTAATTCATTTTTTCACGTGTTCACCATTTGCGTATTTATTTGTTTGTTTGTAAGCGGTTTTCATTAAAAAAAATCAAATAAATGAATTCCAGTACGAAAAAGATACATAAAACGGTCATGTCTGCAAATAGCACAGCAGAAAGGACACCGGTATCCACTCAGTGATTCAACTGTCCGTAGCTCGTCGTCCCATAAAACCAACACAAATTTCAGTTGGTAGTCCTTTATCACTTGTAATAGCTTCAGTTTTAGTGTTGTCCAGCCAACTGAACACTTTAATGACCATCAGAGAATTTCCGGAAGATAGGAACACAGCAGATGCTGAAATTCTTCATCCCTTCCTTCCCTGTAGTCTAACATCCCACCCCAATACTCCACTGTCATCACCATGCGGTAAAGAAGAAAAAAAAAACTTTCTGAAATAAATGGACAGATAAATGGGCCACAAAGGCGGAACAATGGTAGGACAAGAAAAAATATAAAGAAAAGTATGGGGATTTAGAGAGAGAAAAAGAAAAGAAGAAACTACATAGAATTTCCATTACATGGGGACATGGCGTATGTCGAAAGGTCCACTGACGTTCGCAAGGAGAAGGAAGGGGCAAGAAGCAGGAGGGAAGAGCAAGAAAGCGAAAGAAGTTAGAGATTAAAAAAGGAAAAAAAAAGGGAGAAAGAAGAACAAAGAGAGTGGACATTATGGTTCCCCTTTCCCTTCCCACATAAGCAACCATGCCTCAAAATTTTGCTTCCAGAACGATGTCTGAAAGTGTGGTCAGAGTTTTCTGTGACTGTGATTTGTTCAATAGTTCTTCGTGGACATTTTCGCTGAGTTTGTCTGATCTCATAAAATTGAGCAAATTTGATTATCTAGATACATGTCGACTTTATAGTCTGCTCTGTCATTGAGATAACCTAACTTGTACTTTAGATTCAGATTCGTCAGTGTCGTGGCTGTAGTATTAAATGTGTAAACTGCTGTTGATTCTACAAGTCTGCAATTTTCTTTTCATTTTTTTTTTCAGATTGGATTGATTTGTTCACAACGGTGACGATCGTTTCACCATACTGTCCACCGTGTCCCCAAAATAGGATGAAAGGAAAACCAAGCAATTTTCATGGCCATGCACGAGAGAGAGAGGAGAGAGAGAGAGAAGAGAGAGAGAGAGAGAGAGAGAGAGAGAGAGACAGAGAGAGAAGAGAGAGAGACGAGAGAGAAACGAGAGACAGACAGACAGGCAGATATACAGACATACACACACATCACACACACACAGCACACACACAACACACACAAGAGAGAGAGAGAGAGAGAGAGAGAGAGAGAGAGAGAGAGAGAGAGAGAGAGAGAGCCCAGCTGTGAGAATTTAGTATCTTGGGCGTAATACTGATGTATCCGTAGAAGCAACAACAGCAGCAGCACCACCACCACCACCACCAACAACAATAACAGCAGCACAGTGGCAACAGCACCCAATGGCAAAGACAGTGGCGTTGGCGATGCAATGGAAGAGGCGATTGTCGGAGTTGCAGGTGTGGACGCCTTGTCATGTTTTTAAGTATGGCATATGCTAAAAATAAGGATGCTTCCAAATTTGGTCCATTTCGTCCATACGACAGAGGAGAGGGAGGGGGTGGAAAAGAGGGGATAGGGGAATGAAAGAAAATTGGAAGGGGATGGGTGGGTGACTGAATGAATGACAGAACCTGATTTGGGCAGGATCCAGACAGTCGTCATGGACACCACCTGCAGACACAGCCACACAGCACGGGAACTGTACTGACCTTAAAGGAAACGGCATGCCAAGGAAAGCCTGAGCTCTCCTTTCAAACGAAACGAGCAAACAGCAGACTTATCGTTTTTAGTCTTCGTGACATTACTGTGTGCTGGATTCATAGTTGGTATAAAGAAGAAGAAGAAAAAAATTACACGCACGCACGCACGCACGCACGCACGCGCGCGCGCGCGCACACACACACTACACACACACACACACACACACACACACACACACACACGCACGCACGCACGCACACACGAACGCACGCACTCTCGCACGCACGCACCACCACCATCACCTCCATCACTACCACCACCACCATCACACAAAAGTTGTTGAGGGAAGTGTTTTCACAAAATCAAGAATTGTGGCTTTTTGCCAACAAGGGGACAGAGTTAGATAAAACAAACAAACAAAGGAACAAACTTATGACAGCGTGACACTGACATAACAGCAAGTTCAGGGGCTTCTTTGAGAAAACAATCTGTCTTTTTCTCTGTTCTTTTGTCTGTGAGTGTGTTTGTCTAGCTGTCCGTCTGTCTGTTTATCTGTCTGTCTGTCTGTCTGTCTATCTGTCTCTCTCTCTCTCTCTCTCTCTCTGTCTGTCTGTGTGTTTCTGTCTCTGTATGTTTGCCTGTCTGTCTGTCTGCATCTCTCTCTCTCTCTCTCTCCTCTCTCTCTCCTCTCTCTCTCTCTCTCTCTCTGACTGTATCTCTGTCAGTCTCTCCCACTCTGTCAGTCGTCTGTCCTTCTCTCTCTCTCTCTCCTCTCTCTCTCTCTCTCTCTCTCTCTCTCTCTCTCTCTCTCTCTCTCTCTCTTCCCACAGCAGCAGTGTTGGACACTGATAATAATTCAGTTAACAGTCAGGGCAGGGTTTTTAAAAACAAATAGCGTGGTATACTTTCACACCTTTTCCTTTTCTTACAAAATCATCATCGCCGTTATGGTCATCGTTCTCGTCCTCCTCCTCCTCTTCCTCCTCCTCCTCTTCCTGCTCCTCCTCCTCATCATGATCATGATCATGATCTCTCTCTCTATCTGTGTGTGTGTGTGTGTGTGTGTGTGTGTGTGTGTCCCTCTCCTCTCTCTCTCTCTCTCTCTCTCTCTCTCTCTCTCTCTCTCTCTCTCTCTGTCTGCTAGCCTGCCACTGTGCGCTATCTTTTTTTCAGTTTCTCCAATTTATTCTTTTTTTTTTTTCAATAAACCCTACTGTTTCTGTCCCTTTGTCTCTTTGAGTTTGATCCACATGCTTTCTTGGTGCAATCTGTGAGCTAAAAACAGAAAGCGAAGAAGGGAATGTTGTAATTAAAGGGAGAGAACCTACCTCCTCAAGTCATCCTTCGCCTCCGGCGTGCTGAAGTGTATTGGACATAACAGGGGAGGAAACTGCCTCCTGTGAAGGCAGTGAAAAGGTTTGAATCCTCAATAAGACAAGAGAGAGAGAGAGAGAGAGAGAGAGAGAGAGAGAGAGAGAGAGAGAGAGAGAGAGAGAGCGATAGATGCCTCTTTATCATAGTCTGTTGATCCACGTTGATGTTTTCAGACGAAATCTAGTTTGTAGTTTAATGATCATTTGTGGAATAAACCAAAGCCCCCCCCCCCCCTCCCCCCACCAAAAAAAAAGAAGAAAAAGAACTCTCTCTCTCTTTCTCTCTCTCACGCACGCACACACACACACACACACACACACACACACACACACACAGCACGCACGCACGCACGCACGCACGCACGCACGCACACACACACACACACACACACAAGGAAAGCGCAGGTGGATGATGTAGGAACATGGGATGAGATTGGATCAGGAATAAGCAGAGAGGAGAGAGAGAGAGAGAGAGGGGAGGAGGGAAGGGAGAGTACCGCGCTAGCGGGGAGAGAGGGTGAGGCGTGGAGGGAGGGGAGGCAGACAAAGTTGATTCAAGAGACCACAAGACACGACAAAGCAGATGGAAAGAATATAGTGGGGGAAAAAAAAAAAGGGGGGGGGGGGGGGGAGTAAAACATTGAAAGATAATACGAGCAGCAATTGCAGACTCGACATCATCCGCCAATATCCCACAGGGAGTATCGAATTTCTTCACAGTCCATACAGTTTTAAAATTTGTTCTGAAACTTTGTAAATGGCCCTTGTCTACGACTGACCTATACACATGATTATTGTATCCCCTAGATACTGCATAACCCCAGCATCGTGTTGCCCTTTATTGGAGAATCTTTGCTCTGAACTCTATTCAGAACCTACCTCATCTTTGACACTTTGCATGTCTTCAGATTATTTGGCATTGTTTGAGGTGAATCGTTTCACAGTTCCTCCATTTCTGTTCCTGCTTCGTTCTGTTGCTGGGTTTTGTTTTTTTTTCTTCTCAAATTTGATTGTTTTTTAGCCTGACGTTGAAGTTTGCTTATCTTATGTGATCAAGACATTTAGACATGTATTACCTTAAAACAGTGAACAATTGTTGACTTTTGTTTTTTTTTTTGGACTGATTAGTTGCCGCTTTCTTCTTTGATGTCTTCTCAGGTTACATTTGTTTCCAAAGGAACAGTTCAATGTAATTTTCCGTTTTTTTTCCTTGGTTTGTTTGTTTGTTGTTGTTTTTTTTTTCTTCGTGAAAAATTCTGCGATTCAATACGTAACGTCGATGTATATTTCCTTCCTTCCAAAAATGTTGCCTCGCTGTTACTATAGTGCTTCCTATGTTCATTCATAAATAGCAAGCGGTATTTGATTGTTTTCTTAACATACACATGTCAGTTCTTTCTGAACCTTCTCCATTACAGAAACAGTACTGGTATTGGTTTACATAATGCCTGTTATCCTACAGGTGTCAAGTCTACTTTACTCATCTTTTCTTTTCATCAAATCAAATTCTCATTGTTATGCTAATCTAGAACTTCATCAGCTTCATCATATTTTTCTTCGTTATCACGGGCATGGTATGGCCTCTTTTCCTGACGAAGCTATGAATAACATAAACTGAATAAAATATCAATTATCGTGAAAATATGTTTGTCCCTTTCTTCCTATTTTATTTTTTCATTCGTTCACCATCATCATGTGAGAGAGAGAGAGAGAGAGAGAGAGAGAAGAGGAGAGAGAGAAGAGAGAAGACAGACAGAGACAGACAGACAGACAGACAGACATGCAGACAGGAGGAGACGGAGAGAGATGAGACGAGACAGAGAGAGGCAGAGATAGAGATAAAGAGGGAGGAAGAGAGAGAGAGAGAGAGAGAGAGAGAGAGAGAGAGAGAGAGAGATTTAGACAGACAGACAGACAGAAGACAGACAAGACTAATGCGAAATAGTGGGTAGAGAGGGAGTGAAGACACAGGAGAAAAGACAACGAAGACGAAGAACCAGCTGACTCATCTCCACAACGCCAGTCAGCACACAGGACCAGCCATTGGATCTCACCGCCAACACATCCATCAGTCTCCACACTGAAACACCATGGCCCAATGTTCAGTCCATCCTCACAGAGATGGTGAAAATGGTATTGAAGGCGCGACTGGCAGAATGATGTGACAGAATAGGGTTGTCTCTGTCTCACCACTGTAGTTGTACTAGCTGTCGTACTGTAGTGTTTAGTGTTGTAGGATCTGGGTTAGGAGGTCGTCCATGAGTTTGATGTAGTTCTGTATGAGTTTGACGTCAACGCACGCCAATGGTGACAAAGTTGAACTAACCTCAGAGAGTGGGGGGTAGACAGCCTCTATAGCATTATACTGACAACACCATGGGTTCGAATCCCGTCCAAGGCATATCTATGTATCGATGTACCTATGTACTTCTCTCTCTCTCTCTCTCTCTCTCTTCTCTCTCTCTCTCTCTCTCTCTCTCTCTCTCTCTCTCCAAACGAACTGGCTGTGGAATTGTCCCGCAAAGGAAGACATGGTATCCAGATAATACCTGGAGCAGTGGAATTGGTTTTATTACTGTATGTTGACGATGTTCTTTTGTCCTGAACAGTTGAAGGTTTGCAAAATCAACTAAATGTATTGAAAGAAGAAGCGGATCGCTTATGTTTATCAGTTAACTTGAATAAGACGAACATAGTGGCCCTTAGAATGGGTGGCCACTTACCAGTGCATGACAAATGGTCTTATGGAAAGGCAGATGTTCAAGTATTTAATTCATATAAATATCTAGGAATGACATTTTCAACAAAATTAACTTTCCGTTACGCATGGGAAGAATCTGTCAAAAAAAGGGGAAAAGGTACTATTGAAATTCTGAAATCACTAAGAAAACTGGATTGTACAGACTGGTATATTTTGGAAAATGTTTGATGCTCAGATAAACATCCTTAAACATCAGTAGGTGAAATGTAGGGCTTACATGAAAAATCGCAGGTGGAAAAAGTGCATAGGTATGCTCTGAAGCGTTTCCTCCAAGTACCTATTCATTTATCCAACACTGTTTTATATGGAGAGATGGGCAGATACCCTTTATAGATAAGTACATTTGTGAAATGTATTAAGTTCTGGTTGAAGATCGTGAAGCTACCCAGTCCCGTTTGAGCAGGCAAGCCTATGATATGATGCTTCTAGAAATGGAAAAGGTAAAGAAAACTGGGCTCATAAAGTAAAGAAAGTCCTTTCAGAACAGGGTTTTGGAATAGTGTGGATGACCCAGGAAGTAGGAAATGAGCAACAGTTCATTGCGGAATTTAAAGACA
This sequence comes from Conus canariensis, assembly GCA_033310375.1. Lineage (NCBI taxonomy): Eukaryota > Metazoa > Mollusca > Gastropoda > Neogastropoda > Conidae > Conus > Conus canariensis. The sequence goes on along the minus strand of CM065722.1, from coordinate 76,534,678 downwards.
GGCTTATTTTGTTCTTTTAAACAGAATTGACACTCATATATGGAAAGCAAAGAAAAAATATCGCTGGTTTTTCTCATTTAAAATGTGTTTCATTCTGAAAAGTTTCTCAATGTCATAACAAATAAACGGCACAGAATAAATTACGCAAGATTAAGGTTGAGAACTTTAGGTTTTAATGCGAACAAAAGATGGTTTGAATGTGAAACATCCACAGAATCTCCTTGTCCTGCATGTAGACACATTATTGACGATGAAGAACACTTTCTGTTCCACTGTACTGCTTATAATGAAGTGCGGACAAATTGTTCATTTTTCCAGTTAGATATAGCGAAAAGACAAGATGTCGTTATCGTGTTATCATCAGATGATGAATTTGTAATTAAATCAATTGCAAAATTCATCGCGGAAGCATTGAAAATTAGACAGATGAAGGATAGTGAGATTTAAGATAATACATTATAAGAGAAATAAATGAATGAATAATATCATTCATTGCATGTGGAAGAGATCAGTAAGATACAGTGTCATCATTTGATTGAGTGGATGGTCGAGTCAGTCTTACGATTTTTTTAAAAACCTTTTTGCATTACTTCTGTGCGTGAGGACAGGAAATGTTACGATTTTATTTGTTTTTGTTAACCCTTGATTTAATACACATTGAAAATGAATGTGTACTATTTGTTTGCAGGAAAGGAAGAGGAAAATGTTATTGTTCTGTTATCCCCTCCCCCTTTTCAAAACACCTCTTTGGTAATGACAATAAAATATCAAACCGTCAAAGTGTCTGTCTGTCTGTCTGTCGTCTGTCTGTCGGTCGGTCTCTCTCCCTCTCCTCTCTCTCTCTCTCTCTCTCTCTCTGAAGGAGTTGGAGTGGAAGGCAGTTAGAAGTGTGGTAAGAAAGAAAGCAGCCACTGTTATTTCTATTACCTTCGATTTAAATGTCTTTTCTTATCCTGTCTTGTCTTGCGTTCTC
>CM065722.1:76511205-76513705 GCA_033310375.1 Conus canariensis | reverse complement strand
AGGGGAGAGAAATTTGTGGGAGGCAGCCTGTCAGTTCCAGGCAATGACCAGGGATGGTTGTGGTCACCATGTCCACAAGGGGACAAAAGGTCACGGTTGTTATAGGGGAAAGTGTACACTGTAAATCATAATGATTAAACATTGCTATCTCTAAGACATGTAAACGTAGGCTGTTCTAAGTGTGGAAGCCATTACGTTTATTTTATTTCATGTATGTATGTATGTATGTGCGTATGTATGTATGTATGTATGCATATGTATGTATGTATGTATGCATGTATGTACGTATGTATGTATGTATGTATGTATGTGTGTGTGTGTATCTGTGTCTGTCTATCTGTCTATCTTTCTATCTATATGCTTGGTTCATTTATTTATCAAGTTCTTTAGCTGTTCATTCTTTTATCCATTGGCTTTAAATCATGCGCCATGTAGTTTTGAAACTTAGCAAATGTGTTGAAGCATACGTGGACGTTGCAGTGACACCTCTTTGATGTAACTGAAACTGAAACTTCTCAGTCGTAACAAAATCATCAAACAAATGCATTTCAATACAAGAAAGTTACACAAAACGGCCATATCTGTAAAACGTATTGCAGAAAGAACATAAGTTATGTTGTGCCCACCCAGCGGTGAAACTGTAAGTACCTCGTCACCACAGTATAACATCAAAACTCAGCATGTAAGCCTATATCAATTGCAACAATTTCACATTAATTTTATGATAGTCCAGCCGACTACACATGGGAATTTCATGGCTGTACAAAAAAGAGAAAACAATGTAATAGTTTCCAGAAAATAAAAACAAACACATTATTACATGAACATGAAATACAGAAAATATAGACTATAAAAGAGAATGAAAAAAAGATATGATAGAGTCAGAAACAAAGATAAACCAGATTTAATGATCAACAGAGAATAGCGAAATACCCTGACTCTTCCTCCCCCACTCCTTAACATCCTACCCCAAAAGTCCTTCACCCCGTGATGAAGGAAACAAAATAGAACTCTCTCTGGAATAAAGACTTGTAGAAGGGGCAAAATGCAGGACAATATAGAAAGACAGTACATAAATAGAGTGAAAAAAAGCGGATTCAGAGAGAAAAAGAAAAGAAGAAACTACCGAGAACTTCCAGAGCATAGAGGAGCAGCTTATGATTTATTGAACGATCCCCTGACATCCTCAGTGGCAGGAGTGGGGGTGCCAAAGCAGGAGATAAAAGTGAGGAAGCAAAGAAAACTAAAGATTAAAGAAAAAAGGAAAAAGAAGGCAAAAGAGAGCCAACATTATGCCACCCCACCCCCCTCCCCCTCCTTTTCCCAAAGACGCGACTGTTGTGGTCCTAAGCTCACGGCTGGACTTGAAGTAACAGCAATAACACACTTCCTGGCAGGTGTAGCCTACTTCTCTCCCACCGCCAAGCACATTGCGCATGTTGTTCATCACAGGACCAGCTGCGATGGAAAGATGCTGTTTACTGTACTTCTCGGCATGTGGGCTCTCTCTCTCTCTCTCTCTCTCTCTCTCTCTCTCTCTCTCTCTCTCTCTCTCTCGTCCGATAAGGTGTAAAGGAGCTTCGAACAAATAAAAGATATACCGATACTACAGCAATAACCACCTGCCCTTTTTGCTCAGCAAAGAAGAAACCAAAATACGTTTTCTTCTAAAATGTCCGAGTTACAAAAAAATTACGAGAAAAAGATATATTCCTAAACACTATAAAGATAGCTTTCCTGTCCAGTTGAAGACATTATTGCAAAACGAAAAAGCTGTCATGAGAGATGTTGCTGTGTTCGTACATTACGCTTTACGTTTTAGAGAGGAGCAGTTCTAATGAAATGCTGCAAACCTAAGTTTGTTACTTTTGTTATCGCCAAATGAGCATCCTTCTTTTAAAAACTTTTTTTACTACATAAATCATTCCTTTTCAATAGCATAAACAATTTCATGTTACGTGCCTCATGTGGATTAGCTGTAGGCCTCACATTAAAAGTCACGAGTTCTCTCTCTCTCTCTCTCTCTCTCTCTCTCTCTCCTCTCTCTCTCTCTCTCTCTCTCTCCTCGTGTGTGTGTGTGTGTGTGTGTGTGTGTGTGTGTGTGTGTGTGTGTGTGTGTGTGTGTGTGCTGCCCCCATCTTACGATAATGGACTTGACCATTTACAGCGAGGACTGAGGCGCCGACCCAGTTCTCACTGAATGCGCGAAAAGCAGACGATACTGTGGTATGCATTCATTCATTGGTAAAAGGAGGGTGCATTACAGTGTTTAATTACAAAAATCTTACTTTTTATCTAATTATCCTTTCTTTGCGGTGGATTTTGTACTCAGTGCATTAATAATAATGTACATGCTTGCGCTTAATTGACAAAAGTGCCGAAAATAAACGCAAAGTGCCCTGTTTGAGACTTATGTGAGGATAAGTCTCTGCTGTAAGCGTAGGACCACCACACGCGATCATACCTCCATATTTATTAACAGAACGTTGTCTGAAAGCTG
>CM065722.1:76496205-76506205 GCA_033310375.1 Conus canariensis | reverse complement strand
AAAAAAAAAAAAATCAGAATTGAATGTATAAGAAAGTCAACATGAACTCACAACACAGAAAAGAAAAAAAAAATCATTTCCATCAGAACCAGGGATATCAGCAAAAACACGTATTCGTTGCACGAGTTTTTGAATGTTTGTGTCGCTCCGTGAAAAGCCTGATCAAACTATTGATGAAACCTTTCCCTTCTATCTTCTATAAATGTATTCTTAGTACATTTTGCCTGTTTATTTGTATCCCAACGTTGCAGAGACAGATATCTCACTTTCATTCCTACGTTGTACAACTGGCGCACTCTTCTATGTGCGACGCTGTTGATTTTAACTGTGTAACTTTACTTATCAAAGAGTCAAAGTCTTGCGTTGTGTGTGTGTGTGTGTGTGTGTGTGTGTGTGTGTGTGTGTGTGTGTGTGTGTGTGTGTGTGTGTGTTGTGTTGTGTGTGTGGTGCGAGAGAGAGAGAGAGAGAGAGAGAGAGAGAGAGAGAGAGAGAGAGAGAGAGAGAGAGAGAGAGAGAGATCCAGAATAATGACTTTCGTGTGTAGGGTTTGAGCAGCGGTACGACGTTTTTCATCTCTTAGATCTATCATTCCTATAAGGAAAGCTATTTTTGTCTCTTTTTCTTATTCTCTCTTTCTCTTTGTCTGTTTGCGTCTGTGTCTATGTCTGTGTCGGTCTGTCTGTCTGTCTGCCTGTCTGTCTGTCTGTCTGTCTGTCTCTCTCTCTCTCTCTCTCTCTCTCTCTCTCTCTCTCTCTCTCCCTTCTCTCTCTCTCTAAACCTGCATTATTTTTTTTCGTTTGCATAGGCTGGCTGACTTAATTAAATCATGTTGTCCTTTGTCCTTTGTCCAGTTTGTTTCTCAACATGACAGCTGCGCTGAATCGTTCTGCTAAGTACGAGAGGTTGAGATGATTTAAGACAATTCATTCCAGTCAGTGTAATGCTTTCGTCTTCTAATTCTCGCGATCTTTGCGAAATTCTTCTCATTCTCGCGATATTGGAAATAATCATATATTTGTTTTAGTCCTCACTAGAGGACTGTCACTGCGTTGTGCTTTTTATTTCCACAAATCCTTGAATTGATGTATAACAGCTTGGCACAGTTCCAAGGTTTTCAGCAGCCTCCTGAAACTGTGATCTGACACAGCCGTCAAAGGTTCTCGTCTGTTGAAGATACACATGTATGAAAAGGAAGTAACCTCTGGCTCGAACTTACATATGAATTCTTGCAGTTTTACCCAAAAGCGCGAGTTTGAAAAAAAAATTATGATATGAGTTTTTGGTAGTAGATAGAATATGTGCTGCTAGTGACATAAATCCTTTTTTTTATATGAATTCCTGCTTGGGGTTGATTGCCTGAAACAGGCAGTCTTTATGTCATCCCCTTGCGTCGTCACCCTGTTCCAAAACGATATTTGAAAACACGGTGAATGTTCATTCTTTGAAATGTTGTTATGTAGCTCTTTGAGGAGGTGCTTGTTGAATACATTTAAGTCCACAGTTCAAGCAAGGTTGTTTAATCATAGGTCGAGGAAATGCTGTCTTGCTTGATTCACGCAAGTATTACTGTTAAGTGCTTGCTTGCTTGCTTGCTTGTCTATCTGTCTGTCTGTCTGTCTGTCCTCTTTTAATGCGGTAATGTGTTTTATTTTCCTAATTTCGTTGACATGGCCCGCTGTACATTGTTTGCATCCTCCTGAGAGAGAGAGAGAGAGAGAGAGAGAGAGAGAGAGAGAGGGAGAGAGGGAGGGAGGGAGGAGAGAGAGAGAGAGAGAGAGAGAGAGAGAGAGAGAGGCAGACAGACACACAGACACACAGACACATAGACAGACACACAGACACAGAGAGAGACGCTTCAGATGCTTCAGATAAGATTTTATTGACAATGGCCTACGTATAGCCTATGTGAAGGGGGGTGTACATCAATATTTGCAGCGCCGAAAAAAAATGTAGTGCAAAGAAACAAAAAAAAAGTTTAACTAATTAGGTCAATATTAATGCTAAGACTCGAAAGTATGTCGTAGACAAAGAAAATTCCGTACTTTTTTCATCATTCAAAATGACATTCAAAATGTCTATGCCATTTTTAACAACATAACCATTCACAAAAGTGCCGCACACAGGCACACATATTCACCGTAGTAAATCATTTCCGTTCGACCGCTTGAAGCATGAACGTCCATCTCACTATTATTCATAGTAGTGAAGAGAACGAAAACGTTTTTGAATAAGGTCATCAAAGTGCGTAAGGTACTTGGAAAAAAGAAACAACCCTCAAACATTAGAAGTTGTTACCGAACATTTCTTTCTCCTGAAATTACATGCCTCTGCAACATACTTAGCCAAAAGAGATATGATCATATTATCGTTAGATGATAGCAAACTATAAAGATTATGATTGTTTGTAGCAATGATGTTGAAAAGTTGAGATTTTTCTCTGTTATCATTATAAGCTGTACAATAGACTATACAGTGATTTTCATTTTCTCCCACACCATCTGTACACATTACACACAGGTCATCTACAGTGCATTCAGGATTAAACCATCGTTTGTTTGCGTCCAAGCGTCCTACATCTGAACCTGGCGGGCATATCCCTATGCTATTTATTAGTAACCACAATCACATTTTTTTCTGCCTGTAAGATACTTTCAAAATAATAGAACCAGGACTATTTCATATTGTCTTCCATCTTCGAATGCCACTTTTGTTTATAGCATGAGATCAGGCGGTCTTTAAATTCCAACATGAATGTTCTGTTATCACCAACCCCCTGACTGAGCCATACTACACCAAACCCGTTTTCTGTCAAGACCCGCTTTACAGTAGCAACCCAGGTGTGCTTTCCTAACTCAAACTGATGCAGTAACATATCATAATCATGTTCGTTTACATGACCTGCTTGTAGGTAGCTGGGTAAGTTTTAGCCAATATTTAACGCATTTCCCGAAAGATCGAATGCGACAGGAGAGAGAGAGAGAGAGAGAGAGAGAGAGAGAGAGAGAGAGAGAGGAGAGAGAGAGAGAGAGAGACAAGACAGAACAGAACAGACAGACAGACAGACAGACAGACAGACAGAGCAGAGAGAGAGAGAGAGAGAGAGAGAGAGAGAGAGAGAGAGAGAGTACAGCGTAGAGAGGGTGAGGCATGGAGGAAGAATGGGAGGGGGTCAGAAGAAAATAAGAAGCAGGAAAAAAAAGAAAGAAAACACGGAAAGATAATACGAGCAGCAATTGCAGGCAAGACAGCATCCCAGATGTTCCACAGGGAGTATTGTATTTTTGCACAGTCCACACAGTTTTGAACGTATGGAAATGGCCCTTGTCTGCAACTGAGTTATACACACAGATATTGTATCCCCTGGAGACTCCACAACCCCAGCATCTTTTTTTTTCCATTACTGGAGAATCCTTGCTCTGAACTCGATTCAAAGCCTATCTCATCTTTGACACTCAGCACGTCTGGAGGTTATTGGGCATTATTTGAGGTGGATCGTTTTACAGTCCATTCGTTTCTGTTTTCATTCCGTCGCGATTTTTTTAAATTCGATATTTGTCTCTGAAATTTGGTTACCTTGTCTTATATATCCAGACATTTAGACAATGTTTTGGAGTAATTTCTTATTTTTAGGTTGATAACTTTACTTTTTTTCTCTTTTTTTTTTTTTTTTTTACACATGTTACATTTGTTTTCGTGGTTAAGATCAAATATGATTTTCAAGCAATCGGTGTGTGTGTGTGTGTGTGTGTGTGTGTGTGTGTGTGTGTGTGTTGTTGTTGTTGTTGTTGTTGTTGTTGTTTGTTGTTGTTGTTGTTGTTGTTTTTGTTTTTGGTTTTTGTCACTTCAAACAATGACCCATTACAGTTGCATAGTGCTTCTGCTGTTTATCTCTAAACAGCAGCGGCATTTTTTTTTTTCAGCGTACATGTGTGTTGTTTCTGAACCACCTATGCTAGACAAATAGAATTGGCATGATTTACATTATGCCGTTAATTCTGGAAACGCAAGCGTAATGTTTATATTATCTTTTTTTATGATTTTGTGTAATGATGATGATATGATGATGATGATGATGTGATGATGATGATGATGATGATTATCATTTAAACATCATCAGTTTTATCATATTTTTCTTCTGGCATGTCCTCTAGTGTTGAGCAAACTGTAAAAGACATATACTAAATCAGAGATTTATTATCGTGATGATTGTCCTCTTTTTCTGATTCTTTTCGATTATTGAAGGAGAGAGAGAGAGAGAGAGAGAGAGAGAGAGAGAGAGAGAGAGAGAGAGAGAGAGAGGGAGAGAGAGAGATAGAGAGATACACACAAACACACAGACATACACACACACACAGAGACAGAGAGCAGAGAGAATGATGAGTGCGTGAGTAAGTTGTGTGTGTGTTGTGTGTGTGTGTGTGTGTGTGTGTGTGTGCGTGTGTGTGTGTGTGTGTTTGAGTGTTTGTGAGAGAAGAGAGGAGAGAGACAGACAGACAGACACAGACAGACAGAAGACAGACAGACAGAAAAAGAAAGACAGATGGAGACAAACAGACAGACAGACAATACAGCAGAGATGAAGAGATGGGTAAAGGAGGAGTGAAGACCAGAAAATAAAAGAAAAGTTAAGACAATGGAGAAGAGGAAGAACCAGCTGACTCATCTCCCAACACCAGTCAGCACACAGACCAGCCATTGGATCTCATCGCCAACACATCCATCAGTTCCCACACTGAAACACCATGGCCCAACGTTCAGTCCATCCTCATTGGCGCCACTACTGCTGCCTCCTCTACCCCCTCGGCAAATGGCTGGAATGTGGAGGGTGGAAAGATGGGGATAGCTCAGACCGCAGATTGCATGGCAGCATCTGAGTATGCTTTGGCATCCTTCAGACTTTTTATTGCCACTACTGCTGTCTCCTCCACCTCCAAGGCAGGTGGTGAGAGTGGGTTGGTGGGGGGGGGGGGGGTTGTGGATGGAAAGAAGGGATTGCTCAGACTACAAGTGGCATGTCTGCATCTGACTACGCTTTGGTAGCATGTGGAATTTTGTTGTTGTTGTTGTGGTGGTGGTGGTGTGGTGATGGTGGTGGTGGTGGTGGTGGTCGTCGTCGTTGACGTTGTTGGTCATGATGAAAGTTGAATTGACAGCGCGATTCGAGGAATCATGAGACAGGAGCACGATGGAATGATGGAATCCCGTGACAGAGCATCAAGAATGAGACAAGGGCAGGCGGTGTTAACGATGAATTATAGATGGGAGTCTGTCTGCTGACGTGGGGGGGGGGGGGGGGGGAATTACTTTGTAAACCTTCATTGGAGTGTCCTTCTAATATGTAAGCATAACTGTGTCTGAAGCTGAATCATTTTCAAAGTCGATTGGATATTCAGCATGTTAATCTATGTCACACATCAACACAGACGTTGCACAGTAGATATAAACAACAACAAACAAAACTGTTCCTGGACTAGTTTTGTACAGTCTACAGGACGGCAAGTGACAAAGAGGGAGGGAGCGACTGAATGAAAAGCATGTTCTGTGTGATTCAAACCGATATTTCTTTTTCTTATTGACAAAGCATCTCTCTCCTCTCTCTCTCTCTCTCTCTCTCTCTCTCTCTCTCTCTCTCTCTCTCTCTCTCTTCTCTCTCTTTCAGTAAGAGAACCTAAAACAGGAAGACAGTAAAATGAAGAGAGGACTGCAATAAAAGGGAAACACAGAGATCGAGACACGGTCAAATGGGAACAGAAGCAACCAGTCCACTACAACACAGGCTCAATCACCTGGGAACAGAAGCAACCAGTCCATTACAACACAGGCTCAATCACCTGGGAACAGAAGCAACCAGTCCACTACAAACAGCTCAATCACCTGGACAGAAGCAACCGTCACTAAACCGCTCAATCACCTTGGAACAGAAGCAACCAGTCCACTACAACACAGGCTCAATCACCTGGGAACAGAAGCAACCAGTCCACTACAACACAGGCTCAATCACCTGGGAACAGAAGCAACCAGTCCACTACAACAAAAGCGTCTGTCTTTCAGCTCCTCACTAGACACAGACCGATGGGGTTTCCATCATACAGTGGGCAGATGTTCAGAGAGGGGATAGCACAGAATCAGTCTGCCACCATCTGATTGGATGCTGGCACCACTAGTGCCTTTGTTTTCTACCACCTCCTTGCCCCGTTGTTTATGGTGGTGCTGTGTTACTTTACCTGATGAAGAACGTGGGCGTGATTTTCAGAGATCATGTGACAGGAAGCGGACAGATTGGTGGAATCACGTGACATAGACATCCGAATGTGTCACTGGCGGTGTAATGCAAAAAGGACTCTCTCTCTCTCTCTTCTCTCTCTCTCTCTCTCTCTCTCTCTCTCTCTCTCTCTCTCCACACACACACACACACACACACAACACATACACATACATACATATATACATACATACAAACATACATACATATATACACACACGCAAACACATTACACACACAATCTCCGTCAGATTCTGTCTTTTTTTAGGCCCTGTGTCTGTGTCTGTGTGTCTCTGTCTGTCTATATGACTGTCTGTTTGCTTATCTGTCTGCCTGTCTGTTGTGTTGTCTGTCTGTCTGTCTGTCTGTCTCTGTCTCTGCTTCTCTCTCTCTCTCTCTCTCTCTCTCTCTCTCTCTCTCTCTCTCGTGTGTGACACATACACATGCTCTCTCTCTCTCTCTCTCTCTCTCTCTCTCTCTCTCTCTCTCTCTCTTGACACACACATGCCCTCTCTCTCTCTTGTTCACTCTCTCTCTCTCTCCCTCTGTCTCTCTCTCTCTCTCTCTCTCTCTCTCTCTCTCTCTCTCTCTCTCTCTCTCTCTCTCTCTCTCTAGGTCCAACTGAATATGGCAGAGGAATGAACAGAAACCATTAGGATGGAGACTATTCGAGTCATACTGAAAGCATTCGTAACACTTTCCATCAGAAGCGATCAAACAAACTGAATCAAAGGTCCATAATTCCAACCCTCTCACACACACACACACACACACACACACACACACACACACACACACACACACACACAGAGCCCTGCCGTCTTCCATCAGACGGCAGACAGATGTCACGGAGAACGGAAAGCACCTTACCTCAGTTCATATTCCTCTTGTGAGTGGACAATGCCTCTGCAAACTTGTTGTTTGCAACGGAAATTAGGACGTATGTGGAAAGGAGCCTGGCAAATTGTGAGGCAGTGAGGATAAAATATGAATGAAGATCAGTCTGCGTTATGGATTTCTGAGTGCGATGTGCCAGATCCAGATGGGAAAACAAAGGATGGTGATGGGGAGACAGCGTAGAGAAGGAAGGGAAATAATTTGAGGAGAAAGCGAGTAATCGTAAAGAGAGCAAGGTGAGGGCTCTGTCTCGCGATTCTTGTATGTTTGTACCTGTGCTATGGATTATGCTTGTATGTATGTGTGTGTGTGTGTGTGTGTGTGTGTGTGTGTGTGTGTGTGTGTGTGTGTGTGTGTGTGTGTGTGTGTGTGAGCGCGCGCAGTTCTTTGTGTATCTATGTGAGAGAGAGAGAGAGAGAGAGAGAGAGAGAGAGAGAGAGAGAGAGAGAGAGAGAGAGAGAGAGAGAGAGAGAGAGAGAGGAACACGAATGCGAATACGGTTTATTCAGATTTAAGGCCATGGCCCCATACTGAAGGGGGCATTCACACGATTAAACAATGCAACTTACTACTAAGTCGAAATAGGGTATAAACCTGTCCATAGCAACTACGAAAAATATGCTTAGTTGAAGAAAGTTAATGAACGACAGCATACAGTTTGTTTTGTGCTTCATATATACATAGCCAGATTCGAGAGGATGTTTCGTTTTCTTCACGACAACAGTAATATCAAAGAGAGAGAGAGAGAGAGAGAGAGAGAGAGAGAGAGAGAGAGAGACGAGAGAGAGAGAGAGAGCATGTCTGGAATTTAAGTATTTAGGAGAACATGGAGAGAAAGTTGACAGAGAAGGACAAGAAACATAAGAAAAATAAGAAAGAATGAACTTCGCACGCGATCGCCCTGGTGACGTAGGGCCCAGTTGTGACGTTCATAAAGTGGTATATGAAAACGAAGGCCCGTAATGAAGGGAAAACAAGGAGAAAAAGAATATCAACTCCAGTCAGTCTGAGAGTCTGCCATTTCCGTCAAAGATGCCAGACGCATGTCTGTGGAATAAAGACGAAAGCCCCAGACTGGAATATAAGATTATCACAGCAAAACACTGTTTTGAATACCGTGCAGTTTATGTTGTCAGAAGTTGCATGTCATGTGACAGCATCACCAATGAGCTTGGAGTTTCGTTAGCGAAAAGTCGCGTTGATTGTAGATGTGCAGTTTGAGTCAAGAATCTGGAACTGATTCCATCCATCATTTCCCAGCCCAGCTCCTACAGACTCTCTGTCCCCTACCCTCCCCCATTTTAAGATTGGGTTATATCCTTTTTTCCTGATGATTTTGTTTCGAGGGTTGATTGCCAGAACCCAGTATCTTATATATATATATAATATATATATATATATATATATATATATAATATATGTGCCTTGGGATTTGTTTTTGGCTTCGTTTTTGTCCTGTTTCGTTCCTCTCTTCCAGAGGGCTCTTCCAGCTATTCTATGCGTGGGCTCCCTGCATCTCTGTGTTAATCCCCCGGTTTCTCTGTAGGCGTTTCTATGAATGTACCTGTGTGTAAGCACACGTCGATCGCGCGTTTGCTGGTACCACATTGATGTTTGTGAATCTGTATAATATATAGTTTATGTATGCATGAGAACGTACATAAATGCCCGTTGGTACAAGTGTGCTCCTGTTTGTGCGTATGTGCGCGTAATGTGATGAATATGTGTTTCTGGTAAACAAAAGAATCAAAATATGACTCAAATATTTGATTGAAATACGCGTGATGAAAAAGAGGAAATAAGTGACAAACAAACTAACAAACTGTCATTCCTGGAACAACCAAACCCTACAGAAGCTAACCGTGACCTTCGCAAACAGAAGTAATCAAACAGTCCATTCCGAAAAGAAATGTGCCCTTAGTTCAAACACTTGTCAGACACAGACCACTGCGGATTATATTACGAGGCAGATAGATGTGTGGGGATGGAGGAAATCAGACCAGAGTCAACTTGCTACCGAGGGACTGGACGCCAGTATCTTCCGATTCTGTTGACTGGGCAAATTGCGTGATGTGGTCAGAGGATCGTGGCGTGCCTGTGACAATGACTATGGGGATAACTATAAATGGATTTCTAAGTGAGAAGCGTGCGTAAGAGATCTTGATGAAATCAAGGAACTCTCTCTCTCTGTCTCTCCCCCTCTCCCTCCCTCCCTCCCTCTCTCTCTCTCTCTCTCTCAGTATGTGATTCTGAGGAAAGATATATGTATGTCAATAACGGAGTGCGAATTTCAGAATACACTTGTTCTTTGTGTGTGTATGCATCATTGTGTGTATGTGTGTGTGTGTGTGTGTGTGTGTGTGTGTGTGTGTGTGTGTGTGTGTGTGTGTGTGTGTGTGTGTGTGTTCGCATGTAAGTAAGTATGTACATGTAAGGAATGAAGTACATGAGGAGCTGCAGTTAGGCATCGAAAATAAGATAAGCGAAAGAAAGAAGAGAGAAAACACCAAAGAATCATGAAACATGAACAACCCATGGAAAACGGATCAAAATGCAGCAAACGCAACTGAGACAGCCCCCTCTTTTCATTTAGGACCTGGCCCTCACGCTCAGCAGTAAAACCCATAAAGCCCCATGAGGAGACAAAATGGTTCCCAGATCAAAGGCTTATCACACGACCCACCGCCCTTCACACAACCACGCAGACACTTGCACATTACTGGCACACCAGCGCACCCTGTGACTTCACCCCGATAGCTACAATTTGTTCACTGTGGAAGTTATGTTCGCTGGCTAGATGATCGTGATGGCAAGGCTTTAGCGGTCATGGGACAAAAACTC
>CM065722.1:76461205-76491205 GCA_033310375.1 Conus canariensis | reverse complement strand
GTCTTCAGATTTTTTTTTCGTGTGATCTGATTTGATAGCTTTGCAGTTCGTCCGTTCATTTTTTATTTTATACATTTGCTAATTTGTGAACATTTGATTTGATTTAGTTTGAAGTTTTCTTGTTTTGTCTTACATGTTAGGAAATTTGGACATAAACGAAGACAAAATGATCTATCGCAATATGTTGAGTAAGGTTTGTTTTTTCTTTCTTTCTTTCTTTTGTCCTGGTTGGCTGGTTGCCTTGAATGGTTTGTTTGATTTGAGGGTATTGCACCAGTTACCTGGTGGAATGGTTTGTTAAATTACGTGACTATTTTCTTTTTTTGTTGTTGTTTGTTTGGTGTTTTTTTTTTAGATTCATCTGCTTGTTTGGGTTCCAGTATGCTTCCAAGGATACATTTAACTATGCTTTACATCTTTTTGTTTCTTTTTGTAATGAAGTCATCCATGAGAATCGATATGCAGAGCGATGAATTCTTTTTCGTCACTTTAAAAACTGTAACAATGCAATTACCATAGCGATTGTAATATATACCTTTAAAAAGACAGACTAGAAGAAGCAATGTCTCATCTATACAATGCTTTCTTTTCTTCTACTCATGAAGATCATCATCATCCATCATCATCATCAGCAGCAGCAGCAGCTTTATCACAATTCTTCTTCTTCATCTTCTTCTTATTATTATTATTCTTCACAGCCATGTTGTGAGCTCTGCTGTCACCCCGCATTGAATTAAATGATCATTTCCATTTCCATCATAATATGCTCGGTTCTTCTGTCTTTTGCTTTTCGATATAGGACAGAGAGAGAGAGAGAGAGAGAGAGAGAGAGAGAGAGAGAGAGAGAGAGAGAGAGAGAGAGAGAGAAAGAAAGACATAAATACAGACAGACAGGGAGAGAAGGAATATAGGTAGAGAGGGACTGAAGATAAAGACGAAGTAGAAGACGATTGAGGAACAACAACAAAAAAAAGCTGACTCATCTCCGCAGCCCCAAACAGTACGCAGGGCCAGCTGATCAATGCCATCACCATAACTACCATCACTACTACCCCCACAAAACAAAAAAGCAAAATGGCCCACATTTCAAACCCATCCTCACAGGCGTTAGTGGCCGCTTCCACTCCCATGGCAGATGGCTGGGAAATGGGAGGAGAGGCGAGAAGAAACGGGATGGGGAAGAAAAGGCGCGAACCGAAGACCAGAGTTGGCAAACAAGCCTGTGACTTTGCTTTAGCACGACCCCGATTTGTTTTCAAAGGGCGATAATTGTGTTGAGAGCGCCATTTTGCAGGATGATGTGACAGAAATACGACAGAAGGATGACGTCATGTGACTGGACATAGGTGATAAGAAAAAAGTAGGCGATGTTAGTGATGAGTTAATGTTGGGAGTCAGTTTGTTTTCGGCTTGGTTGACTTTTTTTATAGCCAACCAACATGAAATTTCCTTCTGTTGTTTCTCAAGTCAAAAAGGTGTAAAAGCATGACTATTTCCGAACACGTTGTTTTCAAATTCAACGGAAGAATCAGTACATAATCAGCTGGTACGGTGCCTCGGCATGAAATTCGATGTATATAGCAGATGTAAACAGCAGTTACAAGACTATTTCTTGGATAATAAAACGCAAGTGACCCAGATAAATTCACTCAGGAGTTGTAGATATTTAAAGCCACATGTCATCAACATTCACGAACTCATTCTTATGAAATGTGCTATACACCGTCAGATGTCTTTGGTACTGTCAGCCCTGATATGGCCTCTGTAGTCGGCTGGGCTATGAACAAAATCACTTGACAATGGATCTTTTTTTTCTGATTTCGTTTGTTGCTGTTGCCGTTGTTATTGCCGTTTTATGGAAAGGGGTTTCAGGGAGACGCTTACTGAAGGAAAAGCATGCTTGAATATGACTCAGATCTATGCTTCCTTTTACAGGTCACATATAAAACATAAACTCTCTGTCTGTCTGTCTGTCTGTCTGTCTGTCTGTCTGTCTGCTCTCTCTCTCTCTCTCTCTCTCTCTCTCTCTCTCTCTGTATACATCTATCTTTTCTCTCTCTCTTAGAGAACAAGAACAACAAGAAGACCATCATAAGCCAATTGCAATGCGAGGAACAGCTGAGACTGAAATTACCTGGGGCGTTGAATTCACCTGGGATCAACTTTTGCACCCTGATGGAAGAGACGTCTGTTCGTTCCTGTATTTTCGTTGTGTTCAATGTTACTTGTCCTGCCTGAGGGAGACCCAACAGGTCGAAAGGCGTTGTATTTGTTTTGTAATTCGTTTGTTCCTTTGATTGGTGGCACAGTAATTCTGTTTTTGCTCATGACACTATCTTAGTCACATGGAAACAGAAGCAGCAAGACTACTAAAACATCCATCAAGAGACAAATTAATGTTTCCATCGCACATCAGAGAGACGTTCAGAAAGCAGATAGCAAGAGACCAACGTCCACCATCTGATTAGATAGGAGCTCTGTCAGTTCTTGTCCTTTCCTTTTTCCATCCTTGTTTATGGCTGTGATGCGTTACTTTACCAGACAAACATGGTTGGTGTGGTTTCAGGGGTCACGTGACAGAAAGTTAACAGATTGGTAGGATCACGTGACGGTGCCGCGGGAAGGTCAATGGTCACTGATAAGAGGTTACAAATAGGATTCGAGCCGCTAATGACTTGTAAATGAGTAATGCATGGGGCAAATTCTTTCACATGACTGCTCTGAACATTATCCCGGTGACAACATCAATGATAAAAGATTGGAACTGTTTCGCTCTTCCAGTTATGCTAGCCGCTGTGCTGCAGTTGTTAGAACGAGAAAAAAGATACTGATATGGAAGTCATCTATATTCTAAAGTCGGCTGCTTTCAAACCAAAACATTCACAAATTACACACCGTAAAGCTTACCCAGCATTGTCTTGAAACCACAAGGGCGTTGAGTCCCAGCAAAAGGCATGTCTTTGAGGGACATTATGACCCTGTCTGGCTCCAATCCAGAGTTTCATCCACTCATTGAATGCGCTCAGCTTTCGTAACCAACACCGCTGGTGTCTGTATATCCCAGGCCTAGTGTTCTTTTTCACTTTCTTTTGTTTGTTGGATAGTATTTTACCTGTTTTGAAAAAAAAAGAGGACGCAAACTTGCCATGTTGTCTCAAACAAAGAAATTGAACCAGCATAACATCCTCATCTTCCTTACCATTCATTACCATTAAAACCAAAGGGCAGGGGGTGGGGAGTGGGGGGTGGGGAGGAGTCTAATACTGTTGCACCTCATAATCTGGTCTAAAAGGAGCCTCTCCCGTCAGTTTTAGTGACGGCAGTTACTGAGCACAGTAGATATGAGGGGCTCTCTAGAAGGGGTGCGCTCACAGAACACATTACTACCATCTGCAGGGAATTTTGCTCTTGGTGTCTTGTATGCGTTGAGTCAGCATGTTAGCATGGAACAGCCCCAAAATGACATCACAACAGTACAATGTTGCCTCCGGTGAGCTGTCACACAATGACGTGGTAATGTATGTTGCCCGTCTGTTCAGTCTGCTAGAAAGTTAACCGTTGTGTGGCTTTTTGGCTTTGACAACCTTTCACTGAGCAGAAAGTTAACCGTAGTGTGGCTTTATGGCTTTGACAACCTTTCACTGAACAGAGAGTTAACCGTTGTGTGGCTTTATGGCTTTGACAACCTTTCACTGAACAGAATTAACTTGTTGTGGCATAGGAAATTACTACACGTTTGCAAGAATTAGATTTCTATTGTTCACCTTTGTAGCAGCGACGATGAAGTGTAACAAGAGAAAAGAAATGTAAAGGAATGTCATTATGTATTGGCAGATTCTGAATTCAGTGAGATATGGGCGATGAGGTGAGAAAGAAGAGTGTGACAAGTGAGGGAGAGAAGGGGTGTAGGTTAGTGTGTACATGCAGACAGACAGGCAGACAGACAGACTGAGAGACAGGCAGGCAGACAGACACAAATTCTCTCTCTCTTTCACTCTTTCACTCTCTCTCTCTCCACACACACACACACACACACACACACACACACACACACACACACACACACAGAGTGTGTGTACAGGCAGACAGACAGGCAGACAGACAGACAGAGAGAGAAGACAGACAGAAATTCGCTCTCTCTCTCTCTCTCTCTCTCTCTGTCTCTCTCTCTCCTCCTCTATCTCTCTCTCTTCTCCTCTCACACACACACACACACACACACACACACACACACACGCACACACACATGCATACATATACACATACACGCGCGCGTGCACACATGCGCACACTCACAGAGAGAGAAAGAGAAGAAATAGATAGGATGAGAGAGAGAGAGAGGACCAACAATATCAGAAACTCACAATTAAGCAGCACCAAGAGTAGAAAGAGAAAAGAATAAAGACGGATAGGGACGAAAGTATGAAGAAAATGAACAATGACATCCGAATTTGTCCTCATGACATGGGATCTAGTCCCGCCGTTGACCAAGAGAGGCAATCAATCGATCAACGACAAACAAAAGATGAATATTTAGAAAGAGAGGGGGTTAGTTACCGCCAAGGACATAGGCAGACAAAGTACGGGACAAAACACAATGCATTTCGACCTCTTGGTTTTCGTCAGGCAAAAAAAAAAAACAACAACAACAACAAAAAAACTAAAAAAAAAAAAAAAAACCGGGCCATTTTGGTCGTGCGGCGAGTATGAGAAAATAAGTGGTTTCTCATTCTTCGTTTTCACTGTCCTAAATTTTTTTTGTTTTTGCCTGAAGAAGACCCAAGAGATTGTGTTTTGCATTGTGTCTTGCCCTGTGCTTTGTTTGTCTATGTCCTTGGCGGTAACTAACCCCCTCGCTTTCTACATTGTGCTTCATTTTCCGCCCTCAGTCACTCCGTTTTGAAACTTAAAAAATCAATAATTCAGACTTCGTAGAAACCCACTACAGCCAGTTCTACAACGATGTAGGTAGATGACCAGGAGAGAGAAACACCAAACACGAGTTCAAAGACCGTTCACTGACCGGCCACTGACCCTGCCAGGTGTTGTTATCAGTGGACACTGTGCTTTATGTTACCAGATGGTCGTGTCTGCAAGATGTGGATGTATGTGACAGCATCTCAGTGTGCTTAGTGGGGTCACGTGACTGTAAACCAGGCACAGTGACACTGATGGTAAGTTACGGGCGCCACTCATTCTCTGTTGTCAATTTCAAAGAGGGTTGGGACCAACCGTCCCATGTGAATGTAGCATGCCCATGTCTATCTGACATTGTCCAGGGACTCCTCCTCTCTCTCTCTCTCTCTCTCTGGTTCTGTCTCTGTCTCTGTCTCTCTCTGTCTGTCTCTGTCTCTGTCTCTCTCTTATCTCTATCTGGTGTGTGTGTGTGTGTGGCGTTGTGTGTGTGTCACCGCGCGCGCGCGCGCGCGCGCGCGCGTGTGTGTGTGTGTGTGTGTGTGTCGACATGTGTATGTGTGCATATGTGTATGAGGAGAGAGAGAGAGAGAGAGAGAGAGAGTGTGTGTGTATGTGTGTGTGTTGTGTGTGTGTGTGTGTGTGTGTGTGTGTGTGTGTGTGTGTGTGTGGACATGTGTATGTGTGCATATGTGTATGGAGAGAGAGAGAGAGAGAGAGAGAGAGAGAGAGGATGTGTGTGTGTGTGTGTGTGTGTGTGTGTTGTGTGTGTGTGATGAGGAGGGGTTACATCCCAAACTCCAGTTCACTTGACGCTATATGACTAGACAGAAACACTAGACACTTCCACTGGACGTTGTCTGTTTGCCCCTCCAGGTTTTGTTGATGGTGGAAATGTTATTATGTAACCAGGTGGTCCTGTCGACAAGACTGGGATGTATGTGACAGCATCACAGTGCGCTTGGTGGGGTCACGTGACAGTAAACCAGGCAGAGTGACACTGACGATAAGTTACGGGTGGTACTCAGTATCTGTTGTCGATTTCAAAGAGGGCTATGTGCATAGGACCCACACTGCCATGCACGTTTAACGTATCTACCATATCCTTGTGATATTGTCCAGGCATTCTCTCTCTCTCTCTCTCTCTCTCTCTCTCTCTCTCTCTCTCTCTCTCTCTCTCTCTCTCTCTCTCTCTCTGTGGACATGTGAATGCGTACGCATGTGCATTAGAGAGAGAGAGAGAGAGAGAGAGAGAGAGAGAGAGAGAGAGAGAGAGGGTGGGGGGGGCGAGTATGTGTATGTGTGTGTATGTGTGTGTGCGTGCGTGCGTGCGTGCGTGCGTGCGTGTGTGTGTGTGTGTGTGTGTGTGTGTGTGTGTGTGTGTGTGTGTGTGTGTGTGTGTAACTAAATGTTTCTAAGGGATCACTACATGTGTGCATGTGTCTCCCTTTTTCTCTGTAGGCATTTATGGGTGCACATGTGAGTAAGCACATGTGAATCACCTGTGTGCGTGCACAGTATTAATCTGTACATGTCTTTGTGTGCGTGGCGCACGTTTGAGAGCGTGCATACATTCATGTCCATGTGAGTACACATGTTTGTGTGTATGTGTACATAAAAGTGGTGAGTGAGAAATCAGGACATCAACTGAAAGAGAATGAAAATATAATATGAATTATGAATTCATAATATACAAAAAATACTATGAAGAACATCAAACGAGACAAACCATCAAGCAACCGTTTCTCGAACAAACACGGCTTACAGAACCTGACTATAAACTTCATAAACTAAACAAATCAAATTGAAAATGAAATGAGACAGGGAACAGTAAACAGTAAATAACTAGGGTAACTTTTGCTCCTATAAGAAAACACGGAGTAACTTTTATTCAAGACTGGCACAGCCTTGTGAACTTGTTTTTCCCCCACTATTAGATTGCTCGTCTTTGTATTTGTTTGACTTTAAACAAGTTTAAAAGGCTGTGGCAGTCTTGAATAAAAGTTACTCCGTGTTAGGTTTTCTTATGGGAGCAAAAGTTACCCTAATTATTTACTAAATACATCAAGTATTCTGTACCATGTCATATGTCTAGATAAGGAGGAAAAGAGACGAGAGATAACTTGGCGCGCGCCCTGTGACTGCAGCCAGCATCATCCGATTATGTTGGCAGGGTAAATTGTCCGCTGTAGGGCGATGATCGTGGCGTCTGTGTGACCGGGATGATGGGAATATAAATGGAAGTCAGTCTCAGTATAAGATTTTTCAATGGGAAGTATGTTCTATTGGCTTCTCTCTCTCTCTCTCTCTCTCTCTCTCTCTCTCTCTCTCTCTCTCTCTCTCTCTCTCTCTCTCTCTCTCCCCTCCGCGTTCGAGCATGTGTGTGTGTGTGTGTGCGTGTGTGTGTGTGTGTGTGTGTGTGTGTGTGTGTGTGTGTGTGTGTGTGTGTGTGTGTGTGTTTGCGTTCACGTGTGTACGTGTGAGTGTGTGTGTGTGTGTGTGTGTGTGTGTGTGTGTGTGTGTGTGTGTGCGCGCGCGTGCAAGCGTGCAAACGCGCGCGCGCGTGTTTCTGTGTGTGTGTGTGTGTGTGTGTGTGTGTGTGTGTGTGTGTGTGTGTGTGTGTGTGTGTGTTTTGTGTGTGTGTGTGTGTGTGTATGTGTGTGAGTGTGCGTGCGTGCGTGCACGTGCGCTCATGTGTGTGTATGTGGTGTGTGTGTGTGTGTGTGTGTGTGTGTGTGTGTGTGTGTGTGTGTGGATGCTTGCGTAGGTGTGAATGTTATTTGTATGTTTGTAGCAATTGATTATCTGTGCATTTGTCTGAGGACAAAGACATCAGGATTTTGCTTAGAGAAAACATAAACAAAAACAAAAAAAAACATAAACGGAACAGACGAAAACAAACGAGAGACAGACATATGAACAGGTTATAGAATCTGAAAAACAACCAGACCTCACAGAACTAAAAAACAAATTCACATACACAAGCATTTAAACTTTTCACTTCTGCCAGCAAGTCTGGGCATTAAACACTCATCAGACACAGACCATTGCAGATTCTATAACGATGCCGAGAGCTGTCTGGCGAGGAGGAAACACCAGACCACAGTTGCTCGCTGCCCTTGACTGGACGCCAGAGCCATCAGCTTCAGTTTACAGCGTACATTGTGTGGTGCCGTCAGATGATCGTGGCGGCCTGTGCGACAGTGATGATGGGAATATGATATGTGGAAGTCAGTCTGCGGTGAGGACTTCTGAGTGGATAATAGCTGTACCTCTTAATGGAATCAATGCGTGCTTTTTTTTCTTTTTTGGTGTTCCTCCTTCTCTGTCTCTTTGCCTGCATGCCTGTTTGTCTGTCTGTCTGTCTGTTTCTCTGTTTGTCTGTCTGTCTCTATCTCTCTATCTCTGTCACAGTTACTGACACTCTCTCTCCTCTCTCTCACCCTCTCTCTCTCTCTCTCTCTCTCTCTCTCTCTCTCTCTCTCTTTCGATCTCATGTGTTAGCTAATGTATTTTCTAATCTGCATGATAAACATTGCGCCTATCAGAGCAAATAGGTAGCACATCATGTACAAACCGTCATCCTGGCATATAGGAAATAAATGAAGACATACGCATCAATTGCATTCTAAGAAGAAAACACACACACACACACACACACACACACACACACCACGACACGCACGCACGCACGCACGCACGCACGCACGCACGCACGCACGCACGCGCACACACACCCACACACACACACACACACACACACACATTCTCATTCACATAACTCTTTAAAGATAACTTCGAAAAACAGTGGAAATTTTGTTAAAATCCTTCCTCCGTAAAATCTAAGATCAGATAAAAAAAAATACTCGTTTCTTCAGAAATTCAAAGATTACATCAGATGGGACATACAAGAACAAGGTTTCCATGGAGTCTGCTGGAAAAAAAAATGTTTGTCTCACATCATGCAAGTCCCAACATTCTAAAATAATATAATGATTTCACTTTGAATGGTACATGACATGGAATGCACTATGAAGCATCTTCACCTTTTAAAAAAAAGAAAGAAAGAAAAGAAAGAAAGAAAAAAAGAAATAGGGAACAAGAAAAAGAACAAGAAAAAAAAGTGCAACAGCGACCATCCCCTCCCTCCCCATGCTGCAATACCCCAGTCCAGCTCTCTCCGTGGCGCTCACTATAATTGAAGCCACCAACGCAGCAAGCCCAAACCAGATCCCTTATTGAAGCACCCATTAGACATGATCTACTGCTCTTAACAGAACAACGCAGACACAGGCCAGTTACTAGCTTTACCAGCACGCCCTCTGACTGGAACTTAATAGCTAGGATTTCTTCACTGTTGACATTCTGTTCGCTGCCAGACGATCAGGGTCACGTGACAGAAAGATGATGGGATCACGTGACAGAAATAGGGCGGCACGACATGTTGGTCTGCAGGGAGTTGTTAAGGGTAGAGAATGTTAATATCTAGGCTCTATCCCGCCCATCTTATTTTGCACGAAAACCCCCCTTTTCACAAACAAATCTCGTCCATCTCATGCTACTTTTTGCCAAAATTGACACCTTTTTTACAATCAAAATTAACATGCAAAAACCTCCAAAATTGACGTAATCGTTATTTTAAAATGGGGGCTTACGTGCAAAACAAAAAATGGGTGATATAGAGCTTAAGAGCTTAGATATTAACATTCTCTCTCCATAGCATAAAAATCATTATTAAAAAGTGCAAAACTCTTCGCATCTGGCCACATTACCGATCACCTCTGGGTCTAACTTGAGACCCTATGGCGCCCTAGGGCCCCAAGTTAGACCCAGAGGGTCACGCATAATGTGGCCAAGATGTGAAGAGTTTTGGGAATATGCCTCTAATAGTGGTATTTTCTTATACTTGGTTGTCTACTTTCAATTTGCCTAATTTGGGGCAATTCTCTCACCCCCTTTGTAGTGACTCTTCCTAGGATACACATTGTGGTTTACGGGCGTTTATAGCCTCGCCAGTGACCACATTTGGGTTTACGGGCGTTTATAGCCTCGCCAGTGACCCAGACAGACAAACGCAAACGAAAATTGGAAGAGTCACTAGAGGGCAGAGAATAGGGCCGAATTTGGACTTTCAAAATGCCATGAAAACAAGTACAAAACCACCGCAGGCATATTCCCAACTTTACACTTTAGGATTAATATATATACTGTACACACTGAAAGCTCTCATAGTTTTATGGTGTTTATGCATAAGTGTGACTGTTGTTAAAATTATTTTTTATTCAAGCAGAATATTTTTTAAAGGTTAACAGCAACTGTACGTTAAAGTACTTTTTAGTTACTACTTTGTACAATATTCATATTAAAAGCTTGAGCAAATTAAACACAAAAACACAACTTTTAATAATCAAATCTCTCTCATTAATCTATAAATAGATAATTAATTCAGGGGAAGACAATTACTTTTATGCATAATTAAAGGGAGACAAATCACTTTCATTATTATTTTTTTTTTTTATTATTATGTTTTATTGCTTTTAAAAATGGATTGCGACGAGCTATTAAAGTGTGAGGAGGCAGCAGACCTCTGTCATAAAGAAAGATTATACTCGCTGGCCGCATGCGGAAAAACCAGGCAGTATTTAGGCGTTGAACTAAGTATCGAACAGATTCAGCAATTGTCTACATCAGACGTTGAGAAGTATTACGCCAGGTACGAGGCACAGCTAGGATCAAAAATGGTTAGATCGGTGGGACAGACAATGATTAGT
Organism: Conus canariensis; assembly: GCA_033310375.1. Lineage (NCBI taxonomy): Eukaryota > Metazoa > Mollusca > Gastropoda > Neogastropoda > Conidae > Conus > Conus canariensis. The sequence goes on along the minus strand of CM065722.1, from coordinate 76,480,520 downwards.
TTATATGCTAAGTTAGTAGGCAAGATAGTGCCGATTGATTCAGAAGAAGATTTAAAATATGACTTAACACAAGATCCGGTTTTAACCAAGTCTATTATAGATTTGGGACGTTGCTATGCCCATTCATCATGGGATTAATTACTTTCAATCATATTAATTTTAATCATATTAATTTTAATCAGACAAAAAAAAATGAGCGAGCAGGAGAAGAAGACTCCACAGGGGCAGAATGTCCCACAAGTGGATTTACAGGCGAGTGCCCCACAAGTGAATCCACAACTGAGTGTCCCGCAGGTGAGTAGTGTTACTAAAGCTAAAAGTGCTGGGCGTGTTGAGGCCGGCCGTAAACTAGCTGAATGGAACAGACTGCAAAAAGCAAACCAAGCAGCAAAACAAAAATTATTAGATAGTAATACAACAACAGCACCAGCACCAGCACCGCCACCAACAACAACACAATCAAACTGTAAGATGTATTATTATGTACTGGGGAGTATTGTTGTTGGTGGAGGGCTTTTAGCATACAAGTGTCTAAAGCCATACTTAGCAACAAAGTCACAAATCCCCACAAAAACAGTAAAAGAACCAGCTTCTGCAAAAAAAGTACAACCTCCTGCTGTAGACCCATTTTTAATAAATTAGTTTTTTAAATGTGTTGTTAAGTACTGGCTAAGTACAAGCTAAGTACTGGTTAAGTCAGTTATAACAAGTTAAGTGCAAGTTAAGTACTAGTTAAGATCTTAAGTTAAGTACTAGTTAAGATCTAGTAAGTACTAGTAGTACTAGTTAAGATCTTATAGTACTAGTTAAGATCTTAAGTTAAGTACTAGTTAAGATCTTAAGTTAAGTACTAGTTAAGATCTTAAGTTAAGTCGGACAAGTCAGTTCTCCGGGGGCCTATAGCGTATGAAAACTCGGGATTAACGTAAGTTCGCTTGTTATTGTTAGAAACTAGTGACTTCTTATTAACAGCAGTTGTGTTTACTTGATGAAGAGTAGAGCGCAGATTAACATTTGTGTGATAAAATACTTCGCGTTCAAAGAGAGCCTGCTTGTAGTTGTTGTGACTTATTTCTTTTTTTACAACTTCTTTATCTATGCCCTTAGCTTTCTTTGTTACAGAAGTCTGGGTAGCAACGCTATACATCTTCGACCGAAGGCCAACATATTCTTGTATAACCGTCCCATTAAATTCATCCTTCATCTTTCCAATCACTTTCTTGTTCACGGTTGAATGTAAAGGCGAATCTTTTGGATAGTCGCATGTATAGTACCACCCATCAGCTCCTTTGGCCACTTCTATTTCCATGTCTTTGTAAAAGTCTTCAGTTGGGATGTCCAGAATAAAACTATCAGTGTCTGTGTAAAGGACATTTGATTCTGGATACAGCAGCTTAAAGTAGTCGTATAGAAATTCTAGCATTAACAGCTTAGACAACTCTAGCACGGCAAAGCCGATAAACACCGGCTTATCCAACTTCACACTCAGTTTCTTCATCATAATGCCAACCAGGCTGTCGCTAAATATTCTAAAGTCTTGATAGTTAGGTTTAGAGGCCAGCTTAATTGCTTGTTTTTCTGTTGTAACTAATCTTACATCTTTACGATTGTGTACGTTCTCCATCGTCTTACCAAAACAGCTGTTGTTCATCAACTTAAAAAAGTCTTTTTCTGAAGCGTCAGTGGCCGCAGTCCTAAGATCAGTGTTCTTCATGATGTATGGTCTCATGAAAGGCTCTTGGTCACAGGTAATTATTCTGTGAACGGTGGTAAGTTTCAACCCATGTCTTAGGTAAAACTGTAACAGCCGGTAATGACAGACATATTTAGTTTTAAACAGTAAACAAGTTGGGTATTTTTTGCTCCCATAAGAAAACCTAACACAGAGTAACTTTTATTCAAGACTGGCACAGCCTTTTAAACTTGAATAAAGTCAGACAAATACATAGATGAACAATCTAATAGTGGGGGGAAAAACAAGCGCAGGCCAACGACTGAACTATCTTCATAGTAATGACTTGGCAAAGATTTGGACTTAAGGAGCCGGGGGGGGGGGGGGGGGGGGGGGGGGGGGGGGGGGGGGGGGGGGGAATTTGAAGATGGAGAAACTAGGAACATGAAATTAAGAAAATATGTTACAGATATGAAAACTCTTCACTAGCTGCATAAGGGAACCATCGCAATCCCTTTTTGAAGGCAGATATATTTGTATTGCCTGCTCCGAGGCCTTCGTCCGCTGAGTCGGACTCATCAGGGAGACACGGCTGGTTGTGTCTGCGCTCCTGGCGTCAAATTAGAGACACACCACAGTCATAATACTGTGGTGTTCTCACAACCAAGGGTTCCAAAAAGATCCAATAGCACCCCCAAAGCAGCCAGCGAAGAGTAGTAAATGAAACCAAACGAAGTGGGGGAGGAAAAAAGTTGCTGGTTATTTGTATTTTTCCTCCCCACACTTTCGTTTGGTTTCATTTACTACTCTTCGCTGGCTGCTTTGGGGGTGCTATTGGATTCTTTTTTGCCCTTGGGGGTTTGAGAATCACCACAGTATTATGGACTGTGGTGTGTCTCTATTTGACGCAGGAGCGCAGACACAACCAGCCGTGTCTCCCTGATGAGTCCGACTCAGCGGACGAAAGGCCTCGGAGCAGGCAATACAAATCATATCTGCCTTCAAAAGGGATTGCGATGGTTCCCTTATGCAGCTAGTGAAGAGTTTTCATATCTGTAACATATTTTCTTAATTTCATGTCCCTAGTTTCTCCATCTTCAAATTCCCCCCCCCCCCCCCCCCCCCCCCCCCCCCCCCCCCCCCCCCCCCGGCTCCTTAAGTCCAAATCTTTGCCAAGTCATTACTAGAAGATAGTTCAGTCGTTGGCCTGCGCTTGTTGTTTCCCCCACTATTAGATTTGTCGTCTATGTATTTGTCTGACTTTATTCAAGTTTAAAAGGCTGTGCCAGTCTGAAATAAAAGTTACTCTTGTGTAGGTTTTCTTATGGGAGCAAAAAATACCCAACTTGTTTACTGTTTATCGTTTACTGTTCCCTGCCTCATTTCAATTTCCGATTTTGTTTTGATTAAATTGAGGTTATTTGTATTTGTTTCTGTCCGTCTGTGTGTTTGTCTTTTTGATCTCCCTTGCATCTTTGGTGGATCCTCAAGCGCAGGCTTAGAAAATTGTCCCCTACATTTTATAATATTTGCATAATGTCTTTAGTTTTCAGCAACTTTTTTCCTCCCCACACATTCGTTTGGTTTCATTTACTACTCTTCGCTGGCTGCTTTGGGGGGCTATTGGATTCTTTTTGGAACCCTTGGTGGTGAGAACACCACAGTAATATGGACTGTGGTGTGTCCTCTATTTGACGCCAGGAGCGCAGACACAACCAGCCGTGTCTCCCTGATGAGTCCGACTCAGCGGACGAAAGGCCTCGGAGCAGGCAATACAAATATATCTGCCTTCAAAAGGGATTGCGATGGTTCCCTTATGCAGCTAGTGAAGAGTTTTCATATCTGTAACATATTTCTTAATTTCATGTTCCTATTCTCTCCAATTTCCAATTCCCCCCCCCCCCCCCCCCCCCCCCCCCCCCCCCCGGGCTCCTTAAGTCCAAATCTTGCCAAGTCATTACTATGAAGATAGTTCAGTCGTTGGCCTGCGCTTGTTTTTCCCCCCACTATTAGATTGTTCGTCTATGTATTTGTCTGACTTTATTCAAGTTTAAAAGGCTGTGCCAGTCTTGAATAAAAGTTACTCTGTGTTAGGTTTTCTTATGGGAGCAAAAAATACCCAACTTGTTTACTGTTTATCGTTTACTGTTCCCTGCCTCATTTCATTTCCGATTTTATATTTAGTTTTGTTAAAGAGGTTAGGCACGAGTTTAGGCGGTTCTGTGGACTCATCTTTAATCTTTCTGCGGCTAAGGGGAAATCCTTATGAAGGTCGTGCAACTCTGCGGATAATCTAAGTCTACTTCCAAGATTAGTCTATTGGATTATCGGGCGTAAGCTGTGATAGCATACTCAACACGGCAGTAACCTCATGAGGCCCGTTATCATTTTAAAGTTTCTTAATGGCAGTGCCTGCTCATGGCCCACCCATACAGATTGTTGGCGTCTAAGTACATTAGATAGTTAGACGGTTTAGTGGGGTCATAATCGTCTAAATACTTGTTGTTGGCTCTGCGGTAAGGATGACAGGCCATGCTAATGCCTCCTCTCAGCCCGCCCTCAATCATCTGAAGTGTATCCAGATCCGATATTAAGTCAATCTCGACGTTTGTAGACTTCAAGAATGCATCCCAAGACAACCCCGGGGCAGAGATGTTCTGTGACGAATCCAGACCGTAGTGTTTCATGCAAGTGGATCTGTAATTCTGAAAGACGTCAGCTAATAAACACACGTCGGCCAATAAATATTGATCGTGATAATCGCCCATCGTTTTGCAGTGTAATTCTGTCCAGGCTTTCTGTGCGTATTCATAGTCGGCGTCAGATAAAGTCCTTTCTTCTAAGACGGGCTGTAAAAGTCGTCTTTATGTGGCAGCGCACGGCTCGTCAAACCTCTCCCACGAGTCCATGTATTCATAAGGATAGACGCCTTTACGGACTAAAGAAAGGGTCGAAATATTTTTTAGTGATTGGATAGTCTTGCAGAGATTCTGATAATTTGTCTAAGCTCCCCATCAAATGTTGAGCAGAGTCATAGAAGGAAAAACAGTCAATAGTAAAGGTCATGTACTTTTCTGATGATTGTGCAATACAGCTAACCCTCTTACATTCAGAAGTCACTGCTTGCATGATAAAGTGAGAATCATAGCCTCGTAAGTTTATGAAAGAAGATTGGCAGTTTCCCCTGTCTTGGGATCAACCTTAAGTTGAAGATTGCAGCTATTATGCGCTGCCCCTCTGAATTTTCCAGTAATGTGATCGTGGTCCCTTACAGCATCGCCTGATAATTCTCTGTTGCATATCCAGCAGTGGGTGGCTGATTCGTAGCGCCTTCGGTCTTCAGAGTCATCTTAATGCCTGAAAGGTTCAGCTGATTGGAGAATTGATTGCGAAGATGCTTCATCTGCTCCAAAAATCGACCAGCTGCGTCGGGGCCTCTGTAAATCTCTGGTTGTGTGTGTCCACCGTCTGACCTAACAACGACAAATGCATAAGAACAGATCTGATGACGAGATAATAGGTTGTTTTTTGTTGTGTCGTTCTTGAGGGCCGTAGTACTGTGGCAAGATTGCTTCAAAGTCAGCATAGACTACGTATGGGCTCATCTGCATTTTGCGTACATTCTTAAAAACTAACTTTAGACCCGGGCGGGGGCGCAATAATTTCGGTTTTTACAGTCTTCAAAACTTTTACAATGTTTCTTATGTTTGTCAGCTGCCTGTATAGATGGAATTCTAACCAAACACCTTCTACAAAGCCCCTGTTTAGCAGGATCCTTTGTAGTATAAGCCAGAAGTCTGCTCATTGTTCTAATTAATACATAGTGGCTCTTGGAACCGTCTGTAAACAGAATCAAGTCGACATGATTCTCAAGTGATTCGCCTAAAGGGGGAGCTTCGGGAGAGATCCTTAGAGGGACTAGATTGTCTACTGAATTCCATGTGTATACGCTTACAGTTATAGGCTTGTTTTGCTCTTCAAACTGGTCGATACTTTCTATGCTCACTGGAAAGGTTATGTTATTTAAGTTCAGCTCATTTATATACTGCCTATAATTGGAAACTCTGTCTGGGTGCTTTTTAACAGGGTGTTAAGTGTGCCAAAACACACCACATGAAACACAAGTTGTCTGAATTATGTATGTTTAGGACTGCTCGTTTAAGAACTAACTCTCTCGGGAGAGGGATGTAAGAATTGCCGACTATATCATAGAACTTTGTTTGTCTTAATTTGATTTCGAGGACTGTTCCTTTAGACCAACCGGAGCCGCGCATTTTCGCTTTCTTCAATCGCATGGTTAAACTGTGTAAGCATGTAATCAGCCCAGCCAGGTGTAAAGTTGCGATAGCTGATTACTTTTTTCTGTCTAGTTGAAACCCAGACTTGCATACTACTATCATCAGGGGTTATATATTCAATCTTAATGGCCAACAACACTTTTACTTGCGGGTTAATTTGAAGAGACTCTGGGATTTTAGAAATAGCATGCGTCACGCTTTCGCGAATGTTTATAGGGTTAATAATGTCCATGTCTAATTCAATGAACATATTGCTTAATTGTTCATTGCCGTCAAATATCTCCTCCCACGTATATAGTTTTCCAACCTCGGATTTACTTGTGGGGTTCATTTTTAACCCACAATATTTACGTAAATAAAAAAAATAAATGTAAGTAAAAGTAAGTAAACGCGCTTTTATTCTTCACCCAAGCGTTGCAATACTTCAAGACACCCTAATCTTACAAGAACGCCTGCCAATACTTTAGCTTTTTCTGAATCACTACAGTCAATGTTTAACTCTTTGATTGCTTTGTCAAATAGTTCACTATGATTTTTGATTAAATCGTTTACATCATTCTCAAACCCAGATTTACTAAAATCAATGTTTAACACTTTCATCGTTTCGTCAAATAGTTCATTACAATTTTCTACTAAAATCATTAGATCAGATTCGCTGTGTTTGGCCGTCATTTTTAAATCTAAAAATTAAATAAATAAAAAAATAAAACCATGAGTATAACGCTGGTTAATTATGCAGTGCCTATTGTTGGTGTTATAGTTTATTCAACCCTAGCAAAATGTTTGTTAAGAATAAAACCGCCCAACATAGGAAAGATAGAAGATTCGCCGAAACTAGTTACAACCTTATTTTTAGCTCTGGCAACAAAAGATTATCTGATTAAAAAGCACATAGACAGTCTTTCATATTATGATTATTTTAATTATTTTTTTTAGTTAATAAAAAATATGAGCACTGCAAAGATCATCAATACGATTTACCACTCTGCTGTAATCAGCGGCCTTAGTATAGGATATAGCATGTTAGCAAAAAACATGTTTAAAATGAGGCCGGCCGATCTAGGAAGGTTAGACATTGAGGATGTTGTTAAGGTTACAGCTGTAATAACGGCGGGGATTGCCTCAAAAGACTTTCTTGTTACACAGGGGATTATCCCAGAAAACATCAATGCATAGAAAGATTAATGCATTTAGGCAGATTGATTTATAAAAAATATTCATTCTAAAAAATATTGATTTATAAAAAAAGATTCATTCATTTATAAAAAAGATGTCTGGAATAGTTCTGATGGTGGGCGGGGCTATTGTTAATGCATTGGCTTTCTCCGGCAGCAATTATATGTTTAGTAAATTGCGGTCTGATGAAGAGAGAGAACGCCATAACAAGGCAATGGAAGATTTAGCTAAGGCAAGAGACGCTTACGAGAAAAGGAGAATTGCTCACTTAGACTTTATTAATAAAAAGTTAAGAGAACAGGGACATGCGGAGCACACATTTACAGACGTTGATGAAGCAATGAATGAATATTACTTAGTGACAGGAAAAAAGTTTCTAACATCGGCACCGCCAGAACTGTCTGACTTTTATGAACCATCTGAGGATCAGAAAATGGTGGAAATAGGCTTTATTATAGGTGCTATGGGAGCAATCTTTCTTCTTGCATATTCAATCTAAAAACATAGTTAAAATGTAATAAAAAAAAAACAGTCCCTTCTTATGGACGATACAAAGTACAAAATATATTATTCCCCTGGAGGGTATTGGAAAGGAAAGGCTGCTATTGATAAACTGAGTAAAGCTGCTAGGGTGTCTGAATCAGAAGCAAAAGACTGGCTTTCAAAACAAGCGATCTGGCAAATATATCTGCCTGCCCCAAAAAGAATAATAAGACCTCGATTTGTTAACTCAGTTCCTAATGACACCCACCAGATGGACTTGTTGTACCTTCCACATGAAGAAAAAAGTTTAAGTATGCTCTTGCGGTTGTTGACATGGCTTCAAGGTATAAAGATGCTGAGCCTTTAACGGATAAAAGCTCAACTGCTGTGGCTGTGGCTTTACAACAAATATACATGCGAGGTCCATTAAAGTATCCTAGGTTGATCCAGGTTGATGATGGGAAAGAGTTTAAAGGAGCTGTAAACCAGTTGTTTTTAAGACATCGGGTTACAGTTAAGAGAGGGATCCCAGGCAACCATCGCTCCCAGGCTCTAGTAGAAAACTTTAATAAGAATCTAGCTGAGCGTCTGTTTACCTATCAATATCATAGAGACCTTATGGACAAAACACGCAACACAGAATGGGTTAGGAGATTGCCAGCAGTCTTACGCGCCATGAACAATGAAGAATTTAAAGCAACGGGTCTTAAACCGGTGAACGCAATCAAATTAAAAAAAATTAGCATTACTGAAGACATTCAAGGTAATCAAAAACTCTTGCCTTTTGGATTAAAAGTAAGATACTTGTATGCTCCTGGAGAGGCAGAGGGTGATGTTAGAATTAGAGCCACAGACCCTATATGGAGCGTAGATGTATATGAAGTTGAAAGAATTATGAAAACAGCCCCTCCCGTATATTATTTAAGAGAGACTCTTTCTTCTGCGTCTAAAAAGCCTGCCCCTAAAAGATCGTTTGTTCGCGAAGAGTTGCAAGTTGTCCCACCAAACACGGTGCCGATTAGTTTTAAAAAAAAAAAAAAAAAAAAAAAAGTATTTTTTTTTGTGTGTTAAACTTATGATTTATTTTGTTTGTTTGTTAAACTTATGATTTATTTATTTATTTTAGTTCACATCTTATTTTTAGTCTATTTTTGGGTTTAACTGATTGTTTGCTTGCTTTTCAATGTTCTGTTTGATTGTCTCAGTGTCTACCTGTTGCGAAGTAAAAGCCTTTCTCCACTCCTTTTGAAGTTCAGTTTTTTGTCGCCTGTTGTCCTCACCATCAGCCATAAGATGCTCAAATTCTTCAGCTGTAATGTTTTCATCCTGCAATGCTTTGCTTATTCTCAGCCTTAATGAACAAAGTTTTGCTGATGCTAGGGCTACAATGGCAGTGTGCTTTTGTAGTTTAGGCGTTAATTTTTTTAAAACAGCACTCACAATCATAGACATAGCACCTAACCCCAAACCAAGGCTCCCTAATGCTAAAGAGGCTGGCGCTCCGGCCCCAGTAGCTAAAAGAGCAACGCCGGACCCAGCACGTACGCTCGCTACAGCTGATGAGCCGGTGATTATATAAGAAAGAGTATTTAAAACTTTAGCATATTTCTTTCTAGTAACCCTATACTTATTCAAGTCACTTTCTATTTCTTCTTGAAGTTCAGTTATTTGCTCTAACCTAAACGTTTGAGCCTGATCATCCATTTTTTAATTAAGATTAATTTTTTAATTAAGATTAATCTTGTACATATTTCCTTATTAACCCTTCTGGCAGCACTTCATCAACAGAGTAAAACGCAATAAAATCAACATACTTAATAAAAATAAAATCAAGCACTGTTAGTTTGTCTTTGTCAACCATCACAGTGACTTTGTCAGAAGATACAGAAGTGTTTATTTCATCCCCGTTTTTAGTAATAGCAATAACAAGCCTGAGAGGCCCGTCCAAGTTTTCAGACTTTATTTGTACACCTCTGATTAACGTATGCTCTGGCAAACTAGGATCAGACTCCCTTGGAGTGATAAATAAGCGAAAAAGCATCGTCATTTTTCTAGGCAGTGATTCTAGTTTTGGGTTAAACTCTAAGCCGACGGTGTCACCCCCCACTTCAGCTAAGGACTTCTTTCTCCGCAGCATATATACAGAGCCCTGCCTGGTTATTTCAATCTGCTTTTTCTGTTGTGTTCCTGGGACTAGGCTAGCAAGAAGGCGTCCTTCATTCAAAGCTTTTCTAAAATTGTATTTCTTATCAAAGTATACATGGGGGCTTCGTAGTTCAAACTTTAAATCCCAGTTAATGTCAGGAAGCAACGCCCAAGCATTCTCTCGTTTATGAAGTTTGTATTCGTGTTTGCCAAAATCGTTTGCCCTTAGATTTCTTATCTCTTCCAGGGTAGGATATTGCTGTCGTTTTTTATCTTCAATTTCTATTCGTTTGTAAACCCCCTCGTCGGTGTACTCAAATCCATAAACATTTCCTGGCACTCCTATCAGATCAAAGTCAGTTGTATCTGCTAGATCTTTTATCTCTACTGCAACGCATTTAGGAGCTAACTCTGCTTTTGATTCAGGTCCTCGAGACATTCTTTTTAATATAAACAATTTATTATTAAACAATTTATAGTAAACAATCTATAATGAGCAATCTATAATAGACAATCTATAGTAAACAATTTATTATAAGCAAACGTATTGAACTGGCGGGTCAGTCCGTAAGCATAGTTTAGCGTGCTTAGATTTTTCTAGCTGCTCTTTTATTTTTTTTAGTTCATCCCTGTCCCTGATTATATAGTTTTCACTTAAACATTCTTCAAAACTGTCCCGGTCCTTAGTATAGAATAAGATGACTGATTTTAACTGCGATCTAAAGTCTTTTAAGACAGCATTGTATTTTTGAGTTAAGAGCCAAACAGAAACTAATGCGTGTCTTCCGCTAAAGGCTAGCTTAGACAGAGTCCTTCTTTTTTTAACAATGTCTTGTTCGGCTGAACAGTCATCAGTAATAAACAGCGTTTCAGTTCCCTCAAATAGCCTATAGTAATGTTCTAAACAGTCGCTTAGCTTGTCAGTAGGATCAACTAAGAATATATTCTCGTCTGTCCAAACAAACTGCCTTTCTTTGTAAGACTTGTTGTGCTTAATGGTTGTGCAGAATATAACAATGTGCTCGTAATGAAATCTGTAGACTGTTTGTAACAAATCAAGCACGAAGACAGTTTTTCCACACCCAGTAATCCCACAAATAAGCGAACAGTGCGGGTCTTTAGGCAAAAAGTTCAAACTATCCATCTGTTTTAATAGGCTATTTCTTTCAGTCTATTTTCTTCAATGTTCAGCTGGGCGTCATAAACCACAAAAACGTGCATTTGTATCTGGCCATTCTCCTCCTCTTCCTTATTAATCTGTATGAGTATGCCATCTGACCCTACCCTTCTTCCACTCCCGTGCAGTCTGTTGTCATACGTGGATCTAAAATCCAGCCATAGTCCATATTTGTCTGTTAGATAATCTTCGAGTCTTACATCGTGAAGGTGAAGTTTTTTACACACATGATCGGCTGTGGGGCTTGTCTGTCTGCCTCCAGCAAACAATTTTCTTATTTCATCAAAGTGTTGGTCGGGCAAAAGTCCCGCCGAATACAGCTGAAAAGGCTTGCCATCTACTGTGCAAGACAGTTGCTCAATTTTTGGGTTGTAAAACACCTCAGATTCTCTCTGAAAAGGAGCTGAGGGTTCAGTAAATAGCAAGAGAACCCCCTTTAGGGACCTTAAAGAATTGCTTATAGCTAAAGAATTGCTTATAGCTATTTCCCAGACGGTGTCTTGCTTGTTTTTAATCGCTAGACTGTGGTGTAAAACTCTTTCAAAGTAAACAACCGCCCTACTTTTATACTGGTTTAAGATTATTCTAGCCAGTTCAGGGTTAGTAACAACATCAAAATTAAGAGAGATGTTACTGACAGTGTATCTAGCTGTTGGGTCATCTGATAGAATAACAGACCCGCTGTCATTGAATGTCAGTTCGTAAGTAAGTTTGTCTCTTAGTGCGCCTTGGTAATATGGCTGATGGGTTTTTAACAGTTCAAAATCTAGAGGGATGCAAAATCTGTTCTTAAATGCTCGCGCTATTGCCTGGTCTCCCTCGTCTTCCTTTGCATCTGCAGCATTAAGCCTGTGCTTAAGACCGTTTGGGCTCTGGATCCCCTGAAAGATTTTGTCTTTTCTTTCTGTTCTAGGCAGCCACAGATCAGAATAGAGATTAAAAATGTCTGCGCTACTCAGTGAGAAGACTTCTCTACCTTCCAGTTTAATTACCATATTTTTAATGATGGCCCTGCCCAGGTTAGCAACGACAGTGGCATTAGGATCCGCCGACTCAATATCTATTTTGAATGACAGCCTGGCAGTGCCCGGCATTATAACATCGTCAGGCCCGAGGTCACTAAATCTTACTGTTAACATTTCATTTGGCTCAATTGTTGATGGATTATTTACAACCCGCACAGTCTGTCTTATGCCTTTTATGCCGTGGGGCTCTTTCGCTTTTCTGAATGGATCAAGGTCACGCCGTATGGATTCATTTTTTATAAAACAAAAAATAATAAATATATAAATATGTCTGGCGAAGATATTGACGCGATTGATCCTATTGAAGAAGAAGATGAAGATTTTGACGCGATTAGTCCTATTGAAGAAGAAGATGAAACAGAACTAGGCCCTTCAATACAAGAAGAACTTGAAGCAGCAGCAGGCCAAGGAGTAGGATTAAGACAAATACGAATGTTAGATAGAATTGAATCATTATATAGCCATATGGGGCGAGAGCAGCCGGAAGCACTTAAGGTTTCCAATTTTTCAACAGATAAAAATAATCATTTGTATGTAAGAACTAGTAAAGGAAACCTTGTACGGCTTACTACAAAACCAGACCCAACCCAGTTTTTAAGCAGGAGCACAATTCTTAGAGAGCTCCCTGTTTTTGACAAAAGGCAGTTAAACTTTATTGACGATCTAAGGTCTGAGGCTGTTAGTCTTTTACAAAGCATAGTGCAAGAGTTGCCAGCGCAATCTGAAGTGCAAAACATCCCTCTTCACGAATTAAGTCAAAGAGGAGATGAACTAATAGCAGAACTTGAGACGAGTCTTAATGAGGAGACCCAGTTAAAAACAATTGTCGGTTCGCCTAGTCAAAGAGAACGTGAGTTGAGTCCTGAAGAAGAAACGGCTTTAAAAACAATTGATGATCGCCCATTGCCTGAGCGCGAACACGAGGTTCTTAAAGCTAGAATCAAGGATCTTAAAGCTGAACTGCGTGACCTCAGGTCTACTAAGTCCGCTTTAACAACTATAAACGAAGAACTAAAAAACAATTTGGCAAAATTTAATATACTAGAGAGAGAGATAGACGAAGAAAAAAAATAAACTGGCTGATGCAGATGATAACAATTTAGAGCCGGAAGAAAAGGCTAAAATACAGGCGAAAATACAGGATTTAATGGAAGATAAAAAAAAAACAGGTTAGCAGCGTTGTATATTAACAGAGAAAAAATAGATACCCAAATAAGCAGAATCAGAGAAACTATAAACAAAATGCTTCATGAAAATACCACGCTAGCCGAAAGAATACGGATTCTGTTCAGAGAGCAGGGATTACAATAGTTAGTATATTAACAGCCGTTGGGTTTGCTATCTCTACACTGGTTTATGCATTAACCGGCAGTGCGCCAACAGGGCCAGTAGCTCCTCCAACGCCTCAGCCCGGTAAAAGTTGGATTAGAAAACAACTGCATCATCTAGCAAACCTATTAAAGAAGTTAGCTGTCAAAGCGCTTGATGCTCTGCCTGGCATAATAGGCAGTGTTGTTAGTTGGGTTTTGTCTACCATAGGCAAAGTGGCTGGTTATATGGCCGACCATCTGTGGACGTTAGGAGTGCTGGCTGCTGGTTTAATTTTTAGTGAAATAAAGTATGGCTAATCCAGAAAAAGTTAAAAACACAACAAGGGCTGTCTTTTCACTAGTGTGTCTGTCGGGGTGAGGTACATCAACAGGCGGTGGGTCGCTTTCTGGGCTGCTTATAACTGGTGGCGGTGGGTCGCTTTCTGGGCTGCTTATAACTGGTGGCGGTGGGTCGCTTTCTGCAGGTTCTGGGCTAGATACTTTTTTTTAAATGGCTGGCGCGGGCTTTGTGTTTAAGCCTTGATTGTGTCCTAAGTTTTGATCGTCTCCGGCTATGAGAATTTCATTATTATAATTCTGTATTATGCCAATCTGTAGTCTAAGGTCAGAAGGCAGCATGTATAATCCATGACCCACAACAAAGTCAACCTTTGACCTAGCATGTGAAAGAACGTTTTGGTACCTTTGTATGCTGGAAGGCAAATCAACAGCAGAGTTAATAGCATCTTCTAAATTGGCTAGAAATTGTTTTCTGGCGTCAAAGCCTGTAGATTGATCTACTATGCTAGACTTGGTCTGTGCTTGTGCTCCTAATAAACACCAAACGTACGTTCGTATGGAGTCATTGAGCCTTTGCACTCCTGGCATTGTTAGGCCTTTACTTTCATCTAAGATAAATGTTGCCCAAGCATTGGGGTGTTTTTGTTCTATTGATCCCAATCTAACTTGGGAGTTTGACTTAAAAGAGGTGTGGCCGGGCCAGTAGTCATAGTTATATTCTCTACGCTGACCCCACAAATACAATGTGCCCAAACCGTGATTGCGGTCTAACTTTTGTCTAAAGTTATTTGAAGGGTTAATGTTAAATTCGTTGCAGATTCTTTCATATGCATTATTGTCCATTGGGCTGAGAAATGGATTAAACGCGTTGTCATTGGGGAGGCGTACTTGTAGTTCAGTTAGTATGCGCCTATACTGATAATAAACATGAAAGTTATATACTGACCTTACTAAGAGGTTGGGGTGGTTTAAATGGTTTGCATATGAAACACCGCAGCCAGTGGTTGAGCAGTAAATGGCAAAATTTAACTGATTCTGGTAAAAAGCCATGGGGTGAGTTGACCATGCTGATGGCACTCTATCACTCTTTATTGGAGGATTTAAATATCTAGTTAGTGGGTTTACAAGCCTGACTAGAAAGCCATATGATTCATCCACTGCGATGGTTAGGTTACTAAAGTCCAAAGATTTGGGTTCATAACCCCCCCCCCCCCCTACATCGTAAGTAGCACTTTCATTATATTTAAAAGGTTCCATTTTTAAATAGATTTTTTTAAAAAGGATTTAAAAAGGATGTTCCTTTATATAACTAAACAAAACACAAGTGTGTTCTTAAAGTATCCAATTAACAATAGGCGCGGTAATAGTCGGGTTGCTCTTAGAAAAATTGGTTTTAAAGTTAAGTGGTTTAATATATCTGAAGAAGCTCAGAATAACTGGATTAATATTAGTAATGAGGGGGGCAATCAAATAACTCATGAAAAAATACCAGAAGGCTATTACAGCTTTTGTTCTTTAAAAGAAGTATTTAACGAATTAGGCATATTACTAAAAATTAACGAAGCAAACCTCAGAATTACGATGCATTTTCCACTAGAAGAAAAAAGAGAATACACTTTTCCTAAAGGCCTTGCTAGAATCTTGGGTTTCCACAGTACTAGCAGATCTTATAAATTTAGTACAAGAGAAAACATCTATCAATTTGAAGGTAATGAACCATGTGATTTTCTCGTTAACCCGATGTTGTATGTCCATTTACGGGAGTTAAAAACAAGTACTAATTTATTTGATGGCAATCCATCTACAGTTCTAGGAGTACTGCCATCAATTAAGGCGGGGTTTTGCGATTATCAGTTAAGCACATTTGGAAAAGACAGCCGGTTTAAAGAATTAGTTGAGGGGTCTATAAATTCAGTGTGTGTAAAAATAACTAACCAAGATGGAAGGCCGGTTGTTTGTTCTGATTTGTTAGTGGTGCTTGAGATAGAAGATTAATCAGAAGAGAAGAGAGAATGTTAATATCTAAGCTCTATATCACCCATTTTTTGTTTTGCACGTAAGCCCCCCATTTTAAAATAATGATTACGTCAATTTTGGAGGTTTTTGCATGTTAATTTTGATTGTAAAAAAGGTGTCAATTTTGGCAAAAAGTAGCATGAGATGGACGAGATTTGTTTGTGAAAAGGGGGGTTTTCGTGCAAAATAAGATGGGCGGGATAGAGCCTAGATATTAACATTCTCTAGGGTCTCAGATCAGTACAGCGTTCAGTCCACCTTCTGTACGTAGCTGCAGCAAGCTTCTTGGTCGCCAGTTTGCCACATTGGTAGATTACTGGGTTGGCAGTCAGGTATGGCGAGTTTTAATTCCTCTGATGCACGTCTCATGGACGTCAGCCATTTTCACTACCTATTTTGACATTCTAGTTCCCCGAAAAGGGAGTATGGCTGCCTTAATGGCAGGATAAGAAATGGTCGTACACACAAAACTCCACTCCCTTTGTTGGGCAGATGGGATTGATCCTTGCCTGTCTATACAGGGAGTGTCCACAGGTGTGTACGCAGAAGAAGAAGAAGAAGAAGAAGAAGACATTTTAGTGGTGTTCGAGTAATGTCGCATGGATCGCCTACCCCATGTTTTGTTGTTGGTTTTTTTTTTTTTTTTTTTTTTTGTTGGTTTTTTTTTTGGGGGGAGGGAGGTGGTCCATGCTGAGCACGTGAGGACATTAAGGACTTTGAAGCCAATGACATCCAATACAGACATCTTGCTGGTCATCGTAATATGCTGTTATTCTGATGGCATCAATGTTAGTGTCAGTGCCCTCTCCCTCCCTCCCCCGTTCTCCAATGGAGGCTTAATAATCTCGTGTCTAATATTACAGGGGTGGGTGTAAACATTACATTTGGAAGCAAGCTAAGCTAACCCACCTTTCCGATTTCTGAGCGAATAATGAATATGGGATTCAGATTCCCGCGAAAACAAAAATTGTCCTCCGTCTAGGATGAGATCAAAGGATGTGTGTGTGTGTGTGTGTGTGTGTGTGTGTGTGTGTGTGTGTGTGTGTGTGTGTGTGTGTGTGTGTGTGTTCGTTCTTTAGTTTTACGTCTGTTCACCCTTAAGTGATATTAGACGGGAAACGGGGGGGGGGAGGAAATAGGGAAAATAAAGGTGTCAAAGTAGAGATTGTTTATGCATGCGTTGATATTGTTTTGAGAGTGTGTGGTAGCAAAAATTATGTGTTTTTCCTACATGCCTACACTTACAATTCTATATAATGATCAAGCTTCAAATGGGATATGAATTGTTGAAAATGACAGAATTAGCAGGAAGGAAGTGAGGTGTGTGTGTGTGTGTGTGTGTGTGTGTGTGTGTGTGTGTGTGTGTGTGTGTGTGTGTGTGTGTGTGTGCTTCAATTTTACGGCTATTCACCGAAAGTGACATTAGATATATTGTGTGAATTGTGTGTGTGTGTGTGTGTGTGTGTGTGTGTGTGTGTGTGTGTGTGTGTCTGTGTCTGTCTGTCTGTCTGTCTGTCTGTCTGTCTGTGTATGCGTATGTGTGTCAGTGTGTGTGTGTGGGGGGGAGGGGGGGGTGCGTGCGTGCCTGCATGCTTGCATGCGTGAGTGAGCGCGTGAGTGCGTGCGTGCATTTTGATAATATATCACAGAAGCAAGAGAAGAAATTATTAACAACGCAGTATCATGACAGTATGTTGCTGACTGACTCCTACCCAAAATGTCTTGTGATATAATTTGTGAAAACTGTACACACTAATGTCAAAGTAATTCATCGATTAGACATCCAAGGAAAGCTAAAATAATACTGTTTTTGATAATCTATGTCAAACAATTCTAGAATAACGCTAAAATTGAATAGTTAATACGGTTTATTGTTCGTGTCTAATGCCCTGGTGGGGCTCCGACTTCTTGTTCTCATTCAATTCAATCTGAATGCTTTCTCAGAGCAGTCTGGAAGCTAAAACACAACGCAAACAACGACGACGTCATTAAAGGGGGAGAACAGACCTTCTCAAGCCATCCTTCGACTCTGGCGTTCTGAATTGCATCGAATATCACAGAGGTAAAAAATGCGAAAGATATGAAATGATCTAAATCATCCAGTAAGATGGAACAGGAGGAGAAGGAGGGGCAGGCATGATGAGGAGGAGGACGACAGAGAGAGAGAGAGAGAGAGAGAGAGAGAGAGAGAGAGAGAGAGAGAGAGAGAGAGAGAGAGGAGAACGTGCAACACGGCGTGTGTATAGCGGCTGTAGTAAGTGGTACAAACGCATTCAATACAACGGCAAGGGAGAGGGAAGTGATATAAAGGGTGAGGGGCTGGGGGGGGAGGGGAGAGGGAAGATAATAATGTAATTACAGAGAGAGAGAGAGAGAGAGAGAGAGAGAGAAACGTGTGTGTGTGTGTGTGTGTGTGTGTGTGTGTGTGCGGGTGGTGTGCGGCGTGCGTGCGGGTGCGTGTGTGTGTGTGTGTGTTGTGTGTGTGTGTGTGTGTGTGTGTGTGTGTGTGTGTGTAGTGTTGTGTTTCTGTCTTTGCAAGTCGGCCTGATGATCTGTCTCGCTTTCTCTGTTTCTCTGTCTGTCTGTCTGTCGGTCTGTCTGTCTGTTGTCTCTCTGTCTCTATCTCTGTCTCTCTCTATGTCTCTGTCTGTCTGTCTCTGTCTTTGTCTCTGCTTTTCTCTGTCTGCCTATATCTGTCTCTGTCTCCATGTCTCTCTCTTTCTCCCTCTCTCTTTATCGCTGTCTCTCGAGTCAATTTTCGTCTCTGTGTGTCTGTCTGTCTGTCTCGCTTGGTTAGTGGGTGCATGAATTGAAAAAAAAAAAGATATTTAAAGCACCGAGACAGAGAGAACCCGAGTCATACAGAAAATAACCATACATTTTCATCACCAGAAGCCATCAATCTCATTCAAATAGAGGTCCGACATTCCAACACTAATCAGACACAGACCCCTGCCGTTTCTTCACTCAGACGACACATGGCCGGGGAGGAGGGGATACAAGACCCCAGTTCACTAGACCCCCTTGGACTGGACGGTCACGCTGCTATCATTCGGTTTGTAACGGAAATTCTTGACTCTGTCCAGATGAGCTTGGCGAACTATGTACCAGTAATGAAGAAATAAAACAGGAAGTCTATATAGATGATGTCAAAACATCCTTGAAAGTATATCAGCATCAACCCTCACACACACGGGAACAAATTGCTACGGATCGAGCTACACTCAAAACATTCTTGAAAGCATTTGATATCAACCCTGACACATGGGAACAACCTGTTATGGATCGAGCTACTCTCAAAACATTCTTGAAAGCATTTAATATCAACCCTGACACATGGAAACAAACTTATGGATCGAGGTACTCTCAGACTACTCTTGAAGGCATTTAATATCAACCCTGACACATGGGAACAAACTGCTATATATTGAGCTAGATGGTGCTACTCAACACAGAAAGGCGCCAATTCATGTGAAGAAAGGAGGACAGCCGCTGCACAACAAAACAGAAAGGCAACGAAAGACCGTGCTCGCAATTAAGAGGTCTCCCACATTCCCTGTCCAAACTGTCACCGCACATTCCATGCATGCATCGGCTGGATCAGCCACCTGCGTATCCACAAATCATCCGCACTCCCCTCAACCCCAAAATGACTGAAGTGGTCCTCGTCCACTTGATGGACGAACACACAGGTAGTGTTTGCGAGTGAGTGT
>CM065722.1:76448705-76456205 GCA_033310375.1 Conus canariensis | reverse complement strand
ATATTATGATTGTTATTCCTATGATTATTTTTATGACTATTTATATAGCGTTAGAACAGACTGAAGAGCTGCTTCCTCGTGCTATATTCAGTCGTTTCCTGCATTTTTCATGATCAGTCCACAATCTACCTGCTGATCAGCGGGAGCGGAGATTGCGTCTTGTTTGATGCGTTAGGTTTTGCCAGCAATGACTGTTTGGTACATTGTTCTCGTTTGTGTTTCACCTGCACTAAGTTTCTCTGGGCTATTTTTTGTTCGCCTGAAGGGCAATAGCTTATCCTCGGAATATAGGTCTTGCCCTTGTTAGACGTGCCTGCCCTAGAAATGAGGGAGAGGAGAGGGCATGGGGGTGGGGATGGTGGGGGAGGAGTGTGTGTAACTAGATTCGTGCACGTGATAAAGTGTTTTTCCTCAGCCAGTCACGAGGAGTTGGCAGCTGGCATGAAAAATCCTTCACCACCACAACGCAAAACAAACGCACAAAGAGAAAAAGTAAAACTCAGACATACACACAAACGCGTGCGCGCGCGCACGCACGTACCTACGCACGCACGCCCCCCCCCTCCCCCCCCCCCCCCCACACACACACACTCATGCACACGCATGTACGCACGCACGCGCGCGCGCGCGCGCGCACACACACACACACACACACACACACACACACACAAACTCTCTCTCTCTCTCTCTCTCTCTCTCTCTCTCTCTCTCTCTCTCTCTCTCCTGTGACGCACAACATTCTGGAAAAGAAAACTTATTAATATCAACAAACATAAGAACATTTAGCCAAACTAAGATAGAATGAGCACAGGGCCCTAATCGTAGCCTACGAAGGAAAGGAATACAGATGGACGTAATGATGCTCCTATCTGACACACTAGTCACTCCGGTTTCTAGGTACGGTGGCGAAGTGACTGGGTTTCATTCAATACACTAATTACAAACAGTGGGTGACACCTGTGATGTCTAATGAGTTCAAAGTTGACCTCTTTTCAAAATGCCCCGCAGAGAATGGATCACCTCAAATTCTGCAGGAGCTGATAAGGAGTATGCCCACCATCAATGCAAATACCCGTTTGTCAGATATCCTGCATCTCTGAACAGTGTAAATCAGGTAAATGTCATTTTGGAAAGATGTTACAGCAGCAAGAGAATAAAGTTATCAGAGGCAGGATAATGATGATATAATGCTAACTAACTCTTCCAAAAAGATCTTCTGATAAACTTTGTGAATACGATACTCTCTAACATTGACATATCTTATGCACGGGAGATCAAAAATAAAGTTTCACATCAAGCGATTCAAATATTCTATGTTGAATTAACTACAAGGAGTACTTTCAGTTCTGGTATAATGCTAAGGATGCACGAGCTCTTTCGATCTATTGTCTCTTTCCCGTGACCTGGTGAAACTTCTATTTCTTGATCTCTTTTAATTTAATTGAAATGCTTTCCAAGTGCATGTTGTAAGCTACAAACAGAAAGTGATGGAGGAAACGGTGTAGTTAAAGGGAGAAAACCTACCTCCTCCAGCCAACCTTCTCTTCCGGCGTGCTGAACTGTATTGGACATAACAGGGGAGGAAACTGCCTCCAGCGAAGGCAATGAAAAGGTTTGAATTATCCAGTAAGACGGGAGAGAGAGAGAGAGAGAGAGAGAGAGAGAGAGAGAGAGAGAGAGAGAGAGAGACGAGAAGACAGACAGACAGACAGACAGACAGACAGACAGACAGACAGACAGAGACAGATAGAGACAGAGAGATAGAAATACTAGCGCTTGGGTTGGCACAGATCATGGAGACCAAGAATGTAGTGGTTGTAATAAGTGATGCAAACGCATTCAATATAACTGAGTGGGAGAGGGAGGCGGCTTTCTTCGAGTGAGCAAGAATTGAGAGAGAGAGAGAGAGAGAGGAGAGAGAGAGAGAGAGAGAGAGAGAGAGAGAGAGAGAGAGAATCGGGGACTAGGAAGTTGTGATGGGAGTGAGATAGAAGGAAGGTGGAAAGAGACAACAGAAGGCAGATGAAAAAAGGAAAGACAAAACACATAAAGACATTACGATCAGCAGCTGCCGACTTGAAAATCGTCTGCACGTATTCCACAGTGAGGATCGAAGTTCTGCTATGTCTATTCACTTTAAGAACTCGTTCTGGAAGTTTGGAAAAAGCCTTTGTCTGCGGTTAGCTTATAAACAGAATTATTGTAACCCTGGAGACTCCACAATCCCAGTGATCCTTTGTTCATCACTGGATAGTCTTTGTTCAGATCTCTACTCAAACCAAATTCTCATCTATGGCATTTGCAGGTCTTCTTTTTGGCGTGATTTGGTTTGGTAGTTTTGCAGTTTCTTCGCTTCTGGGTTTAAAAAGAAAATCTCGTTTCATTTAACTGTTGATTTGATTTTCAAACATTTGAATTGGTTAAATCGAAAGGTTGCTTTTGTGTCTTACATATTCATATATTATGCATATTCAGTGCTAAAAAGAAAATTGTTATGCCACATTCTGTTGAGCAATTACTGATTTACGTGGTTGGCTCGTGACCGGTGGATATGTCTTGGACTGTTTAGCCCAATGAATGGTTTGTTGACTCTCTGGCTGTTTCCTTTCTTCTGTTTTTTTTTTTTGTTGTTGTTATTGTTTTCAATTTAGGTGTTTTTTTTAAATTTTTTAATTACTTTGCTTTTATGAGATCCAGTATTTTTTTCAAGGATACACTTCAGTATGATTTTAAAATCATTTTAAGGAATCCATGAGAATCAGTACGTAAAGATATGGATCCTTTTTGTCACTTCAAAAACTGACACAACGCAGCGATAGTAGGCTTCTTTTTCAAAATAAATGAATGAACGAATAAAAAACAACAACAAGTTAATGAGTAAAGAAATACATAAATACAATAAGTAAATGAATGAATGAATGATGAATGAATGAATGAATGAATGAATGAATGAATGAATGAATGAATAAACAAAAAATAAATGAAAACAAAGACAGACAGAAGAAGAAGAATGACAAAAGAAAACAACAACTCAGGAACGACTCTAGAAAAAAACAATTGCACCCAACACTATCTCCATGACCTAAGATCTAGTCCTTTCGTCCATCCAGGAGAGGCAATCGACAACTACAAGGCCACCAATGCAGACTTCCCAGACACCTGTCACGGCTAATTCTGCAACGATGTATATGGATAATGTTCAAGGAGGGAGAAATGCCAGACCCAGTTCACTGACAGGCCACTACTGTCCTTGCCAGGTCTGCTTTGTAGTGGACACTTTATCACGTTACCAGATGGTCAAGGTGGGAAGATTGGGATGTATGTGACAGTAATTCAGTGCGCGAGGTGAGGTCGCGTGACAGAACATTAGGCAATGTCACGCTGATGAAGAATTATGGCGGGGAGTCAGTCTGCGATTTTAACAACGTCCTTGTCTGATATTGTGAAGGGACCGTCTGTTTCTCTCTCTCTCTCTCTCTCTCTCTCTCTCCTCTCTCTCTCTCTCTCTCTCTCTCTCTGTAAATCACTCTCTTTCCATTTATGGACATATTTATAGGCACAAACGTCGGCTCATGTGTATGCACCTTGTCACATGCGTGTGTGTGTGTGTGTGTGTGTGTGTGTGTGTGTGTGTGTGTGTGTGTGTGTGTGTGTTGTGTGTGTGTGTGTGGCGCGCGCGCGCGCTCGCATGCACGGAAGGATGGGTGTGTGCGTGTGTGCACGCACGGTGTGTGTGTGTGTGTGTGTGTGTGTGTGTGTGTGTGTGTGTGTGTTTTGTGTGCGCGCGAGCGCGCGATGGGTGTGTAAATGCATAGGTGCGCGTCAGCTTAAATGATTTTGTATATGTGCGTATATAGTGATTATGAGTGAGTGTCACAGGACAAAGAAATCAGCGTTCTGATTAAAATAATGGAATGTTAAAAAAAAAATAAAAAAATTAATTTAAAAAAAACCGAGAGACAAATGTGCAAATGACCAAATCTGGGAGTACCGGGTCTCAGCAGAACCTAATCACAACCTTCACACAAACCAGAAGCAATTAAACCGTTCACTCCCATGCAAAAGATTGGCAATGAAACACACATCAGACACAGGCCACCAGAGATTCCACAGTGATGCCGACAGATGTCTGGGGAAGGAAGAAGCATCAGATCACAATTAACTCGCCATCCTTGGACTGGAAACCAGAGCCATCAAGCTTCAGCGTACTGTGTCAATTGTGTGGTGGTTGGGGGTTGGGGGGGGGGGGGGGGGGCGGTTAGATGATCGTGGCGGCGGCCTGTGGGACAGTGATGATGGGAATGGAAATGGAAGACAATCTGTGGCGGAGATTTTGTGAGTGGATAGCGGTACCCCTAAATGGAGTGAAAGAGCAATCTCTGTCTCTCTGTCTCTGTGTGTTGTGTGTGTGTGTGTGTGTGTGTGTGTGTGTGTGTGTGTGTGTGTGTGTGTGTGTGTGTGAAGTGACTAGTGTTCAATAGTTCTCTTTTGTTTTTCTTTTTTCTTTTTCTGGTGTTCCCCCCTCCCCTTTTCAAGGGAGGTCAGATGCATGGAAACACATGTTTTCTTTTATGAGATGAAAACATGCAAATGCTCTCTCTCTCTCTCTCTCTCTCTCTCTCTCTCTCTCTCTCTCTCTCTCTCTCTCTCTCCTAGTGACTGATGTTCATACCTTTTTTGTAAAGGAGGCCAGATGTATGGAAAGCCCAACCTTTCTCTCATTGGATGAAAAAGTCTCTCTCTCTCTCTCTCTCTCTCTCTCTCTCTCTCTCTCTCTCTCTCTCTCTCTCTCTCTCTTACGGTCAATATTGCTTTCGTTTTTTTTTCATATCTATGACATGTGTGTGCCCATCAGAACTTAATAAGTAATACACCATGTTAAACTATCATGGATATCGAAGGAAACAGATGAAATAAATGGCATCACAGACTTAAAAAAAATCAACAATAAAGCATCAATGACGCAAAACCAAAGGACCAAATATCATCCGGAACTGTTTGGAAAGCCATTAAAGAAACTGACAAAGAAAGGGTATTCGCAAACACATTTTTGAAATACGGATATTGCCCCTAATGCAATTCAGGTATTTTGTCAACCTCTTTAAAAAAAAAAAGTTTGAATAATAATTGTGGATGAAAGCATAATGACCTGGAATCAGTGATTGAAGTCCACAAATATCAACTGTGTCCATTCCTTATACCACAATACCTGAAGTAGCTGCACTCTAAATGAAACACATTTTTGAAGTTTTTTTTTTTTGCGCCAAATATGAGAAGATAAGTGGTTGCTCCATCTTCGTTTTCCATTGTCCTAAATGTGGTTTGGTTTTTGCCTGAAGAAGACCCAAAAGGTCGACATATGTTGTGTTTTCTCCAGTAATCTGTTTGTCCGCATCGTCTGGCAGAATTAATACCATGTTTTGTTGGTTATTTTTATTACTTTTTTTTTTTTTGCTTCATTTTCCGCCCTCAGTCACATCGTTTGGAGACTAAATGTCTCAGAAACAATCGGAAAATAAAGATGTACATTCTTGGAATGCAGTATAGTCAGGTTATTTCCATCAGTAATAACAGACTGTGGTACTTACATGCGTAATTTTTTGTATAAAGAAAGCCTATTTCCCGGAATGCTCCAAAGAGGAAAATGTTGTTCGTTGCACAGAACTGGAGACCTGTCCAAGTCTTTTTTTTTTTTTTTACCACAGATCGGTATCTATGTTGTGTGTTTCTTGGAAATCTCCTGAAAATGAATCAACAATATTATTTATGTATTTAAATAAACATGATTTGAATGATCATAAACATTTAGGTTTTAGGGAAATCATGTTTGCCACATCACTCTTCCTCAAATAAAGGATATATATTTTCTAACATTTGTAATAATCAGATTACAGGAGCTGATGTAGCTGAAACTTTCAACCACTCTCTCCTCCCAAAGACGCCCACTTTAAGTGGCCTATCTAAGAATACATCGCAATTGATGTCTTCATTTCTGTCAAATCAACAACAATTAGTTCGTGTTAATTCTTCCAAATGAAATTTGCAGCTAATTAAATGTAGTGATGCACAAGAATCCGTTGTTTGGTCCTTCACAATTATCTTGGGTTGATATTAATAATTTACCCCACTGAATTAATTTGCCTGAACATTTTTGCTGCGTTTCAGTTACTCTTGCATGCAGGTTCTGATATCCAGTCTTCAATAAAGTGTAAAGAATGTTGTTGACCGGTTAGAAACCAATCGCACGTCTCTCTAAAACAAACAGAGAGACAAACAAACAAACAAACAAACGAACAAACAATCATGTGTTGTGTGTGTGTGTGTGTGTGTGTGTGTGTGTGTGTGTGTGTGTGGGTGTGTGTGTGTGTGTGTGTAGTGGTGTGTGTGTGTGTTTCTGAGTATTACTTGTTTTCCTGTTTTGTCCTTTTTTGGCAAGAGCTGGATGGAAAAGAATAAACTTCCATAACTATTAATTTAGAATTCATCTTGCATTGTCTTGTCTTGTCTTGTCTTGTCTTGTCTTGTCTTGTGTCTTAATACATGCACTTGTTAAGGCATTTATTTGTATGGCTATTTACATGAATTTGTCTGAAAAGGCAGCTGATGAGCGAAGTCCCCCCCCCCCCCCCCCACCCTCTCTCTCTCTCCTCTCTCTCTCTCTCTCTCTCTCTGTATGTGTGTGTCCTCTCTCTCTCTCTCTGTCTCTCTCTGTCTCTGTCTCTGTCTCTCTCTCTCTCTCTCTCTCTCTCTCTCTCTCTCTCTCTCTCTCTCTCTCTCTCTCTCTCCCCCCTGCTCCATGCAGTCGTGTTTGTGCATGACTAGTTGTACGCGTTCGTGTGTGTTTAGAATTGTATGCGCTATTTGCATCTGTGTATTTGGAAAAAAAATCAGGACCTGTGGCTAGGCATTAACAACAGTAGTGAAAATAGCAAAGAAAGAAAGAAAGAAAGAAAGAAGAATGAATGAATGAATGAATGAATGAATGAATGAATGAATGAAAGAGAGAAAGAAAGAAAGAGCCAGAAAAATAAAAGAACAATTGTGACAAACCTACTCCCTCCCTTGGCTCCAACCCCTCACTCCAGCTCTCTCGGTGGCGCTCACTAATGGAAACCACCAACGCACTAAACAAAAACCAGATCCCTCACTCGAACGTTCATCAGACATGGTCCACTGCCTTTCCCACATCAACGCGGACAGGTGGCACTCGCTGGCTCACCAGCACACCCTATCATCTGAACTCCAAAGTACAGACTTCGTTCACAGTGGAAATAGTGCCCGTTGCGGCACAAAGTGTCGCAACTGCACAAAGTGTCGCAATGCGACACTTTGTGTTCTGTTGTATTCCCCTCCCCAGCACTAAGTGTCGCACATCACAAAATTTGACTTGTGACAGTTTGATCAGCCTTACCAGCACAAAGTGTCGCAAGCACAAGATGTTCCAATGGCGTTATTCTGTACATGTATTGAGTGAGCAAGTGAGTGATGGTAGGCGAAGAG
>CM065722.1:76441205-76443705 GCA_033310375.1 Conus canariensis | reverse complement strand
TCTCTCTCTCTCTCTCTCTCTCTCTCTTTAATCGCATATTAGTTTAACAAGGACAGAATGGAAGAATCGACTCTACATAATATCTTTATCATTGATTGAATAAACTTTTTTTTTTTTTTGTTCTGAGTTCTCTCTCTCTCTCTCTCTCTCTCTCTCTCTCTCTCCTCCCTCTCCTCTCCCTCTCTCTCTTCTCCTCTCTCCTCCTCTCTCTCTCCTCTCTCTCCCTCTCTCTCTACCCCCCTCTCTCTCTCCCTCTCTCTCTATCTCCCCTCTCTCTCTCCTGTTCTCTTCTCTCTGTGTCTCTGTCTCTGTCTCTGTCTCTGTCTCTTCTCTGTCCTCTCTCTCTCTCTCTCTCTCTCTCTCTCTCTCTCTCTCTCTCTGTCACCCAGTCCATCTCTTTTCTCCCGCTCCTCCGATGTCCGCCCGGTTTCCAGTGACCCAGCACTGTTTTCTGTCTCGTTGTGTCTTTCAGTTTAATCGATAGGCCTCCTCAGTGCCGTCTGTAATTGTGCTGAAAGCAGACAACAAGCCAGGGAACGGTGTTACTGCAGGGGAAGCAACCTACCTCCTCCTGCCATTCTTCGCCTCCGACGTGCTGAACTGTGTTGGACATCCCAGAGATTGAAACTGCTGCCTCCTGCGAAAGCAATGAAACGGGCTTAAATCTTGCAGTAAGACGGCGAATGAGAGAGAGAGAGAGAGAGAGAGAGAGAGAGAGAGAGAGAGAGAGGGGGGGGAAGAAAGACAGGTAGACAGACAGACAGACAGGGACAGAGAGAAACAGAGAGAGACAGAGACAGACACAGACACACAGAAGGACAGACAGATAATTAGGCAGACAAGCAGAGACAGACAGGTAATTAGGCAGACATACATACAGGCAGACAGATAAACGGATAGACAAACGGACAGACGGACAGACAGTCGGACAGACAGAGACAGACGGTCAAACAGTCAGACAGTCAGACAGACAGACAGACAGACGGACAGACAAAACTGGAGAAGCTAACATAGGACGTAACTAATGTTGCCGTGTGTGTAGAGCGTCTGGAATAAGCGAGGTTTGGAGAAGAGAGGAGGAAGTACACAGAGAGAGAGAGAGAGAGAGAGAGAGAGAGAGAGAGAGAGAGAGAGAGAGAGAGAGAGAGAGAGAGAGAGAGAGTACATACCTCTTGGTTAGCAGCTCCTTGTCGTGTGACCCGTGAAGAAGTGGACAAAATGTTTTTTCTTTTCTTTTTATTGAACGTTTCTCTTTACAGGGCGCTTGTTTCTGACAGATCCGCCAGTGAGTTTGTGCTCTTGGAAAAAAGGACATTGGCTGGCACTTTTGGCGAAGCCGCAGACGGGAAGGAATGAAAGAAAAAAAGGCGCTTTAAAAGTGTTATTGTTGATTCTAAGGTGAGTATGAGAGATGTGAACATATTTGATAACTTTCAATACAAGCTTTTTTTTTTTCGCGATTTTGACATTCTAAATTATTCATTATTTATAGTTCGTGATCGAAAATCATTTCCAAATTCTGCCCTGTTCGCACACTCGATAGGTAAGTTGTAGATGATAGGTAAGATGTGGATCCTGTGATGGACGTTAAAGTAAGTATGTATTTATTCTAATAATCTAGGTGTCTTGTCTTTCTAGGACAAGCATCTTGTATTTGGCGCCTGGTTTTGGGCACCCTGCAGCCCCTCCTCGGCCTTTGACGCCTGGTTTTGGGCACCCTGACAGCCCCTCCTCGGCCTTTGACGCGCGATTTTCGGGACCTTGGCAACCCCTTC
Organism: Conus canariensis; assembly: GCA_033310375.1. Lineage (NCBI taxonomy): Eukaryota > Metazoa > Mollusca > Gastropoda > Neogastropoda > Conidae > Conus > Conus canariensis. The sequence goes on along the minus strand of CM065722.1, from coordinate 76,441,930 downwards.
TCGGCCCTTGGCGTGGTGTCCGCCGGTAGAAATAATAATGCTTTGTAAAAAATTTAACGTCTATGTACACATAGTAGTTTGTGTGCTTATGTGGTGTGTGTGTGGGGGGGGGGGGGGGGGGGGAGGGATCGGCAACTCGTGATCCAGACAGAAAGGCAATCTTTAGGTACTGTTGGTATAGTCTCGTTATGAATTGTTTTGATATAGATTTGCTATATCATGAGGTGGATTGTGTGTATTGGACAAGAAAAAGAAGGAAAAAAAAAGACTAAAATCCTCGCGCACCAATAAAATAAGGCGCAAAAGAAAGGAATCGTTTTTTTTTTTTTTTTTCTCCCAGGAAGTATTTTAAATGGTATTTTTTTTTTATTGGTGTTTATTGAAAGAAAATCAGATGTGAGGTTGCGCGCGGGGCACATGATTGGCTTTGCATCTGAGTATGTTTGCGGAGACCGTCGTGTGACAAATCTAATGCTGACTACTGCAGGTGGAGCAATATTTTCTGTATTTTTGTCTGCTTTTTGTAACGTCTGAAGTGACTATCTGTCGAAATTTTTTTTTTTTACTTGCCTCTTTCGTATTTTACATTAAATCTGCCTCACTTTGCATTTTGTTTTGTGTGCTTGTTTGTATTTTCGCCTATTTAATTTGTATGTAGATTAAAAACTCTTATGAACATAAATGCTTTAATGCTTTTTCAATTTTGTTGTTTTCTTGACTGATTA
>CM065722.1:76431205-76433705 GCA_033310375.1 Conus canariensis | reverse complement strand
CAGACAGACAGACAGACAGACAGAGAGGGGGAGAAAAAATAAAGAGAGAGAGAGAGAGAGAGAGAGAGAGAGAGAGAGAGAGAGAGAGAGAGAGAGAGAGAGAGAGAGAGAGAGAGAACCGGCAGAGTTAGACATATGCAGAAAAAAGGATGAAGACATACTGACCGTAAAGAAGGAACTTAAGTCAGACAACGCAGTGACAGGCAAAGGCAAATCATACCTGCCAGAGAGAGAGGAGAGAGAGAGAGAGAGAGAGAGAGAGAGAGAGAGAGAGAGAGAGACAGACAGACAGACAGACAGACAGACAGACAGACAGACAAACAGTCAGACAGAGAGACAGACAGAGGGGGAAGGGGGGGGGGAGCATAGTGAGACGGACACAGAAATGCATAGTAATCTACTTTTGTTGAGGAGTAAAGTTCTCTCGAATACACTGCACACCAATCTTTTTCGTGTGCGCATGGTGATAATTTTTTGCCTGCCTGGAGACTGAAATCCTTTCGCCCGCAGACAAGCTCAAACTCAATTTACCATGATACGTATGACTCGGTGTACTTTCTTCAAAAACTGGGGAGTGTAGTGGGGAATTCCTGACCGGCATGAAGCAATGTGCAACCTTCCAACGGAAGCATTGCCCTAGACATGCAGGCGCCCATGGAGATGCGACAGCCGATACACTGGCTGACAAAGCATTAATAACAAGAGACTGACAACTAGCCCAAACAGACGTCATAATAAACCCTAAAGAAGCAGCTCAACAAACAAGATCGAGTCTAGCATATTACAGACGGACTTTGTAGAACTCGATATATAAGAAAAGAAGTGGCTGCAAACTTTGACTAGAGGGAAGAGCAAGAACCATCACCAACTACCAAACATGGAGATAATCTATGACCAGCAATGCACACTACTGGAAAATAATGCAGGTTCGTAGTGGGTCTTTCCAGATACGTAGAAGGGAATGGGTCGGAATTTCGCTTCTTGTTGTTGTTTTTTTTTTTTCCCAGCTTATCATCTTTTTTCTATGTACCGTTTGACAGACTAGCCTCTTCCGAGTTGCTGGCTTAGCTACCATTTACGGTACGCATGAATACCGCCTTTCTCTTCAGCTGTAAGGCGAGGTCGTTCTACTGCCTGTAGGTAGGCATTGGCCGCGACCTTACCACCAAGTGTGCGTTTCAAACTCCTCATTTTGACTCCAACAGCGGTAAAACATGGCGAACGAAGGGATAGCCAAACTGCGAACGGGGAGAAGACACACAGCCAATTAGAAAAGCAGGAAGAAGTGAATGCCTTCAATATGAGCAATCGAAGATCCACTGTCTCTTCGTCTCTCTGTCTCTGTTCTGTGTCTATGTGTTTCTCTCTCTCTCTCTCTCTCTCTCCTCTCTCTCTCTCTCTTCTCTCTCTCTCTGTCTCTCTCTCTGTCTCTCTCTCTCTCTCTCTCGTTCTCTCTCTCTCTTCACCACAACACACACACACACACACACACACACAACACACACACACACACACACACACACACACACACACACACGCAAACACTCACACACACACACACACACACACACACACACACACACACACACACACACACACACACTCAAAACACACAGAGCTTTAGTTGCTGTATACACACCAATCTTGTTTTCCTCCATTTCCTCCAGTTGACTCTCTTTTCTTTCAAATGTCCGTGTGATGCTGCTTCTGTCTGTGTTGGTTGAATCGATATGCTTTCCCAGCGCATTCTGCAAGCTAAGGACACAGAACAAACAAGAGCACGCTGACACTGGCGGGAAGGGAGCCTGCCTCCTCCAGCACACCCTTCGCTTTAGGCGTGCTACACTGTGCTGGACATCACAAGGGATAACACTGCATTCTCCGTAAGCAATGGAATGTTTAATTCTGCACACACACACACACACACACACACACACACACACACACACACACACACACGCACAGCGAGAGAGAGAGAGAGAGAGAGGAGAGAGAGAGAGAGAAGAGAGAGAGAGAGAGAGAGAGAGAGGAGAGACCGACCGACCGACCGACAGACAGATAGATAGACAGACAGAGAGACAGAGAGCGCATCCTGCGTAGGCACTGGAAAGTTAAGTTCGGCAATGAAGAGAGAGAGAGAGAGAGAGAGAGAGAGAGAGAGAGAGAGAGAGAGAGAGAGAGAGAGAGAGAGTTTGTCGTTTTCTGGAAGAAGTCTGTGAGCGTGGTTATAGATCAGTGGCACTCTGTTGTTGTTGTTTTCAAGCATGAATACACAATTCATGATGCTTTTGAAAAACAATTTACTGAGCAAGTGTTGAGACGCGCGCGCTTTTGTGTGTGTGTGTGTGTGTGTGTGTGTGTGTGTGTGTGTGTGTGTGTGTGTGTGTGTGTGTGTGTGTGTGAGTGTTGTTATAGCAATGTTGCTAAAATGATCTAATATGTCGACAAAGCAACAGATCAAAAGCAGACTAATTTTTTTTATTATTATTATTATTGTCCT
>CM065722.1:76411205-76418705 GCA_033310375.1 Conus canariensis | reverse complement strand
CTCTCTCTCCTCTCTCTCCTCTCTCTCTCTCGTATGTGCGTGCGCATGTGTATGAGTGCGTGTATATGTGTGTATGCACGTGTATATGTGTGTGTGTGTGTGCGTGCGTGTGTGTGTGCGTGTCTGCGTGTGTGTGTGTTTGTGTGTGTGCGTTGTGTGTGTGTGTGTGTGTGTGTGTGTGTGTGTGTGTGTGTGTGTGTTGTCAGAGAGAGAGAGAGAGAGAGAGAGAGAGAGAGAGAGAGAGAGAGGGGAGAGATGATCTCAGGGCTCACTTATAAGCTAAGGAAGTATATGGGCGATTACATCAAAGGCTCTTCCCGTGAAATAAGACTTCCCGCTTACTAACAGAAGCAATCAAATGATCCACGTCAACAGAAAGTTTGTATCTAAAACACGTAATACACACGCCACACTGCAAATTCTACAACAGTGTAGACAGACGCTTATGGAGGGAGAAACGCTAGAACTATGTCAACTTGCTTTTTCCATGACTGGTCGCGTAGGCTGCTAGGTTTGGTTTAGAGGAGAAACAGTATTCTGTTGTCAGATGGTCGCGTCGACAAGATTTGGCTATCAGGAGTAAGTGTCTTCTTCAACACCAACATCAAGGCAGTTCTATTGTACGGAGCGGATACCTGTAGAGCTACAGTAGCCACCACCAAGAAAGTGCAGGTGTTCAACAACTGCCTGCACAAGGTTCTCTGCATCCGATGGCCAGACACCATCAACAACAACTAGCTCGTGGAGAGAACAAACTAGCTGTCCGCAGAACAGGAAATCAAGAAACGACGTTGGGGCTGGATTGGACATACGCTGCGGAAGCCTGCAAGCAACATCGCCAGACAAGCCCTAAGATGGAACCCCCAAGGAAAACGGAAAAGAGGTCGGCCAAGGAACAACTGGCACAGAGACCTGGAAGCAGACATCAGGAACATGGGGCTGACTTGGAACCAGCTGGAGAAAAGAGCCCAGGACAGAGATGCCTGGAGGTCTTTGGTTGGCGGCCTGTACCCCGGGAGGGGTAATAGGCGATGATGATGATGATGATGATGATGATGATGATGATGATGAGTAGGTCTCTAACAGGAGCAGGTCTGATTCGCCTAATCTTTGATGGTCTTGCTATTTTCAATGGCTTCTAAGGAGCTTGGCCACCATGAATTCGGGCACAGTTCCTGACATTAATTAATGAACAAATTGTGTGCTGTCCATGTTCTCCCTTTGATGTGTGACGGCCTTTAGAATAACTGGGAATGAAATAAATCATCATAGCCCCACGAAGAAGTGTGATTTCCTCCTGATAATGATAATTCAGACAATTTTATGCACCGGTTATAAGGCATACTTTTTTGTGCACGACAAAAAACAAAACAATGATGGTACATTACTAGCAAAGATTTCTTTTCTGGCGTCGTCCAATTAGAGACAGAGAGCACATAGCTTGCATTGAAGATGAAGTGCATTTTAAGTGGAGTAAAGCTAGATTTGAGATTAGGTTACCCAAAGAACGTCCCTTTTTAATAAATAAAAGAAGTAGCAGCTATGATATGTACATCAAGTAAACAATGAATAGTCTGTGAGAGAGAGAGAGAGAGAGAGAGAGAGAGAGAGAGAGTGCAGCACAGACAGGCAGACGGACAGACAAACAGACAGGCAGACAGACAGGCAGACAGACAGACGGGCAGACAGACAGACAGGCAGGCAGACAGACAGGCAGACGGACAGTCAGGACAAAACACAAAACACAACTGAGCAGAACAGAAGAGAGACAAACTAACAGTTAGACAGACAGAGACCAGGGGATGGAGACAGAATCAGTGGGCGGTGGGACAGCACAAAAACGGGGAAGGGGTGGTTAGGGTGACTCAGAAGGCCTCCAGACACAAGAGAAGTAAACGATGTTATAAAGACATTATAAAGAAAATGACAAGTGAATATTACTCGCAGCAGTCGCAGCTGTTCACATGGAAGATCACATTTCTTTGTAGTCCATTCAGTTTTAAGACTCTATCTAAAAGTTTAGAAATGGCCATTTTCCGCGACTGGCTTACAGAGAGAGTTACTGGATCGCCCTGAGACTCCACGATCTCCCTGTTTCTCTGTTACTGGAGAATCGTTGCTCTTTATTCTATGGAAATTCTATTTTATCTTAGACACAGTGCATATCTCCCAGACTTCGAGCGTCATTCCTTTATACAAATGGCAGGTTGCACGATCCAAGTGTTACATCTGTACAGTCCTTTTATGTCTTCTATCATCCGGAGCATTCGTCACAATCGTTCTTTTCCATTTCACGGCCATGATGTGGTCTGTGCAATCCACCAAGTTATACAAGCATAAACGTAATCAATTTTCGTTTATCTTATTCATAACATGCTTGTTCATTCTGCAATTTGCTTTCCAGTGTGTGTGTGTGTGTGGGGTGTGTGTGGTGTGTGTGTGTGTGTGTGTGTGTGTGTGTGTGTGTTGTGTGTGTTGTGTGTGTGTGTGTGTGTGTGTGTGTGGTGTGTGTGTGTGTGTGTGTGTGTGTGTGTGTGTGTGTGTGTGTGTGTGTGTGCTAGTGCGTGTGCGTGTGCCTGTGAGTGTGTGTGTGTGCTTGTGCGTGTGCGTGTGTGCGTGTTGTGTGTGTGTGTGTGTGTGTGTGTGTGTGTGTGTGGTGTGTGTGTGTGTGTGACAGACAAACAAACAGACAGATGATGGACGGAGAGATAGAAACAGATACAGAGGAAGACAAAGAAGATTAAAAGAAGATGGCGGGGAGAAGAAGAAGAGCAGCTGACTCATTTCCGCAGGACAAGACACCACACCGAACCAGACATCAGATCTCATCACCAGACCAAACATCGAACCCCACACTCAAACAAAATAGCCCACATTTCAATCCCTCCTCACACTGACTTGTACCGCTTCTTCTCCCAAGACACACAGCTGGAGCAGGGTAAAGCAGGGATGGGGAGACTCCAGTACCAGACTTAGCATGCCAGCCTCTGGCTATGCATCGGTATTGCCACCCATTTTGATAGCGACAAAAATGTGGTTCTTTTGCCAGACGAAGATGACGGCGACATTCGCATGATCACGTGACAGGAACTCGACGTAATGATGGGATCACGTGACAGGAAATCTGTGAAAAGAAAAGAAGGGCAGGGCAGTTCGCCTTGAATGTTAGATCGGTGTCATTTTGCATCTATTGAGGATGATTTCTTGGTAAATAACTTACATGGGACTTCCTTTCTTTTTTCTGTGCCACAAAGTGTTTGAGCATAATGGCATCCACAGATAATCACATTGTTTAGTCTCCACAACCCAACCCCTCATCAAATTCAAAGTATGCAGAAGACACAAACTGCTACCAACACCCCCCCCCCCCCACCCCGCCCCCAAAATAGAGGGAAAAAAACAGACAAGGGAAAAAACATTTTTTTGTGAAAAGTTTAGTATTTCTCAGTGCTTGTTAGAGATCCAAACACAATGTCCAGGATAACAAAACAACGGAGGAAAAAAAAAATCGAACCAACTGAAGAGATTAGGAATTGAGTACTTCGACTCGTAGAGTCTTCAAAGCAATGACGTAAAGATCACAATTTCTTTATCACTGCATTATGACGTAATGCATGTGAACGTAAATAGTGAGAGGGAAGGGGGGTGGGGGGAGGAAAACGAGGGGGAGGGGAGGGAAAGGGGAAAGGTGGGGGTGGGGGAAGCTGTGATTTGGTTTAGTCTTTGATGTTGAGGCCATCTGGTGTTGGAGTACCAAGATGGTGGATGATCTGTTTCTCCATGTTCTTTCTCTTGAAGGAGTCACCAGTGCTGTTGCACCAGACCACTAATATAGAGAAGTGGGTTATGTCCAGGAGTTCCATGTTTTCGAAGCCGTATGTCAGTTAGAGTCACGAACTCACTGCTGTTCACACGAAGTGTGATATACACGGTCATATGGACCTGACCTTGTCAGCCTTGTCACAGCCTCCATGGTCGACTAGGCTATAAACAGCATAACTCACTCAGACATTTCATTTTACTGTCTCCGGTTTATTTTTCTGTTTCTTTCCTTTTTTGCTTTTTCTCCTTATTTCTTTATCTTTATTTTTTTTTTTCTTTTTTTTTTCTTTTTGGAAGGGATTACAGCAAGAGAACAGCTGAGTGAAAATCATGCTTGAATATGACAGAATCCAGTGCTTCTTTCTAAAAGAAAACATTATAGCTATAGTATTATAACTTGTCTCTCTGTTTGCTTCTGTCTGTGTATCTGCCTGCCTGTCTGCCTGTCTGTTTGTCTGACTGTCTGCCTGTCAGTCAGTCAGTCAGTCTGTCTGTCTGTCTCTCTCTCTCTCTCTCTCTCTCTCTCTCTCTCTCTCTCTCTCTCTCTCTTTAAGATGACAAGAACAGAAAAAGACCGTAAAAATAAGAACGTAGCGAACAAAGAAAAAACTTCTGAGATTGAGACTAGTTTCGTCCCTTGGGAACAGAGATAACTAATCCACTAAAACGGAAGGGCGGGTTATTCTACCTTCATCAAACACCGACCACTGTCGTTTCGATCCCGAACAGACGGATGGTCGAAGAGGGACTATCACGAAACTAACCTTCCACCATCTGATTGGACGCTAGCACTGCCGTTTCCTCTCTTTCCCCCCTTTGTTTATGGCGGTGCAATGTTACTTTATCAGACGATGGTGGCGGGCGTGGTTTCAAGAATCATGAGACAGGAAGTTCACAGATTGGTGACGTCACGTGACGATGACAGGTGAAGGTCAAGTGTCACTGATAATGGATGGTAAACAGGCTCAGCCTGTGTTGGCGATTTGTGAACGAGTAAGTACTGTGAGCAAACTCCCCTGATGACTGTGCTGTGAACATTTAATCCAGCGATGGCATCAATGATAAAAGTATGGAACTTTTTTTTTATAATTACGCTACTGCTGCACTAACTGCCAGACTGCAGTGGCTTGTTTTGTAGGATGTGAGCTAGGACGTCGAACATGAGTTTGATGTAATTGCACTATTGGCTCATTAGGAAAGACTGGAACCACGCAGTCGAGCTTCATCCACTTAGTGTATGCACTCTAACTACCTTTATCATGAATGCAAAAACCTGTAGCTCCCAGGTTTGGTTAATGTTGAACGTACGCAAAGAAGCGCGTATAGTAGCAGACCACAGGAAAAAAAGGCCATAGAGTACTGACTACTTCAAGCCATTTACCATCATTATCAAGTCCACATTACGTGCAATGAAAATGTCAGCATTGCGCCAGAGACTACCCCGTCGTACAGAAAGTATTGATAACTCTTACACCAGCAGCAATCCTTTTAACTGAAACAAAAGCCTACACTTCTGACTGTCATCATCAGACACTGACCCCCATCACTTTCCATCACACGGCGGACACATGTTTGGGGAGAGGGATGGTGCCATGGCCATCTTCTGTACGCGACGGAAAGAACAGGATGTATGCAGATGACTGCAGTGGCTTCTGTGATGGTGACAATCAAGTGCAAATAAGAGTCATCATACATAGAGGATAATGAACGAAATATTGAGGTGTGTTGGTGGGGATTATAAGTGTGTGTGCGTGCGTATGTGAGCGTGCATACATGCGCGCGCGCGTGCGTGCGTGCGTGTGTGTGTGTGTGTGTGTGTGTGTGTGTGTGTGCGCGCGCGTGCGCACGCGCGCGCGTGCGTGTGTGTGTCTGTGTATGCGTGCGTGAATGTGTATATCCGTGGTGTTTGAGTGTGTGTGTGTGTGTGTGTGTGTGTGTGTGTGTGTGTGTGTGTGTGTCCGTGGTATTTGTGTGTGTGTGTGTGTGTGTGTGTGTGTGTGTGTGTGTGTGTGTGTGTGATATGCCTGGAATATAGGTACTGAGTTTGACACAATTGGAATGAGGAAAAGAAGAAAAAAAGAGGCGCAGAAAAAGAAGAATGTAAAAACTGAATATGACATTACCTCAGTGACTTCTGACCTAAGTCAATTAATTTACCAACAAAATCAACCCCCCAAAACAGGCTCCATAACTCCATCATCCATTAGACACAGACACCGCCATTTCCCTCACACACATGTGAGACAGACGTTTGGGGAAGAAAAAGACAAAGCACCAGACCCGATTAAACTTGCCGTCCTCTCAGTCAGTCAATGAGACTGGCAGGGGTTGTTTAGTTTACAGTGGAAATAATGCTATTCTCTGAAGATCGGATTGGTAGGATATGGGTGTCATATGAAAACAAACACAGTGGATTTGGAGCGTCGGGCAGCAAGAGAAGACGGTAAGAATATTAGATGGACATTTTTTTGTGTGTGTCACTAAAGCGTGCGGAACTTAGATTCTCTTCTTTCCCTATCTTTTCTACCGCCCTCCCCCCCCCCCCCCCCCTTTGCCCCATTCTTCTCCCCGACTCCTACCCCCCCCCCCACCCCCCACCACCACCACCACACACAACATCGTTGACACTATCCGGACTCCGGATTATTTGGCGTTATTTGATTTGGGTGGTTTTGTTTTGTTTGGGTTTTTGTTTGTTTGTTTTTTGTTTTACGTTGATGTGTTTTCGTCTTACTTTATGGTATTGGCGATTTCTACACATTCGATTGGAAAACTGATGTTTTTTGGTCTTGGTCTTGTATTACATATTAAGACCTTTATACCTATCTTACTTTAAAATGGATGTGTCGCATTTTGTCAGACAGTTACTGATTTGTTTCTGATTGGTTAGTTGCCTTGCTCAGATCTATTTGATTAATGGATTTTCTTTTGATTGGTTTCTGTAATTAGTTGGTTTTTTACTTGATTAATTATCTATTCTTCCTTTAATTGTTTGTTGCATTGTGTCTTCAAGGTATTGTCAAATTGGATTTTCGAATCAAAAGGGTTTTTTTTTAAGTACATATAAAAATACTTATGTATAACTACGAGTTCTTTTCATCACTTCTGGAGTTCTAACGTTGCAATGACCATAGGGATTCTACTGATGATCGACAAATGGCAGAATTTAGAACCCCAATGTTACATATTTTCATCAAGTTTCTTGTTTTAATTATCACGATCATCAACATCTTCAGCATCATCAGCTTCAGCAGAACTATAATTCTTCTTTACGCCCATGGTTTGGCCCCTTCCGTCTATCACAGAGTAAGTAACATGCTATTTTAAATCTTCATTTTCATGATAATTACGTGTACGCACAAACAAAATGGTCCACATTTCAATCCATCCTCACACTCACCAGCGCCGCTTCCACTCCGAACGCAGATGGCTGAGGAAGGTCAAAAGTAAGGATGGGGGTACTCTAGCAGCAGAGTTAGCAAGACTATGCTTTGGCACCGCCACACTTTTTATGGCAAAGGAAGAGAAGATCGTGTTCAGGTGCCAGACAAAGGTTAAGGCGCGATTTGCGAGATCACATGAAAGGAACTCGGCAGAATGCTGGGATCACGTGACAGCAAATCTGCGAAAGGAGAAGGGCAGGGGAATTAATAATGAATAATAGATGGCTTTCCGTGC
>CM065722.1:76403705-76408705 GCA_033310375.1 Conus canariensis | reverse complement strand
ACACGCACGCACATGCATACACATGTAAACACACACACACACACACACACACATGCATGCATGCACAAGTAAACACACACACACACACACACACCACACACACACATACACGCACATGCATGCACATGTAAGTACACACACATGCATGCACAAGTACACACACACACACACACACACACACACACACACAACACATACACACATACATACACACACACACACACACACACACACACACACACACACACACATACAGACACACGCACACACCGTACCTCTAGTGATAAAGGCAAACGAAAATAAGCCTCATAAGAAACTGGTGGAGACCAGTTAATGTATGTTAAAACTGATACTGATACCACAAGGAAGACTGCATGTTAGGATGGGTAACCAAATATGTTATGTGTTCGTGGTATTACAATTCACAACTTTAATTTGAAATCTGATTCATCACCACAATCATGAAATAGATATCCATCCTCCCAAAATAATTGGAGGTAAGCGACCTTTCTGACAGCTATACCACCAGAATGACAACACACTGAAATGTACCGTGAAAATAAACGGCACCTTTTTCTTTAAATATCGGCGCCAGTCAGTTTGAACTCGCAACATCCCACTACACTCTTCATACACGACCACTAAGCCAAACCGGCGACCAAAATATCGATGCAAACAGGTTGACTGCATGAGATTCATGTCGTATTGGCCTGAGTTACTTACAAAGTCAATGGTGGCGAAACCCCCATCTCTCAATCATCGACAGTAACATATTCAACCTCGTGCAGAGTCTGTTTTTGTTTTTTTTTTTTTTCATCAAGTACTCCCATTAAGTTTCTGTCAGAGAACCGCCTTATCTTGCCACCACGTAGCAACGTAACGCAATTTCTGCATTAAGCAAATGCTGGTGCTCAGAGTCCAGTTACAGGATTAGCGGGTGAACCAACGACTGACATTTGTCTGCTTTGCTGTGGAAAGGGCAGAAATTCGTGTCTAATGAGTGCTTGAATTAGGGACCTTGTTTTTTCCTATGCGGGTTCATGGCTTCCATTAGTGAGCGCCAGGATCAAGTCCTTCATCACAAGGGGGTCGTCTCGGTCCCCATTGTTCCGTTTTCTTCCTTTCTGCACTTGTTCTTTCCTTCCTTCTCTTTCTTCTATCCTTCATGTCTAACCACGGGCTTTGTAGTATTTCTCTTATTTACACACATGCACACCTTGCAATAAAGAACACACACACACACACACACACACACACACACACACACACACACACACACACACACACATTTGGTAAGTGTATTCACAGACTCATAATCCGGAACTGATTTGCCCTCAGAACCACAAACACTGAGAGAGAAGAGAGAGAGAGAGAGAGAGAGAGAGAGAGAGAGAGAGAGAGAGAGAAGGAGAGAGAGTATTCTCTGACCTTATCAAGGAGAGCCCCACCATCACCTCTACCCCATCCCTGTCCACTCACAAATCTCCACTGCAGACTGACTTCCAGTTATATACCCATCTCCACAGTAGCCACAGGCGCCATGATCATCAGACCATATGACATAATAATATACGCTGTAAACAGACGAGGAGGGTACTTCCTATGTCATTGCCAGTGTCTTCTACACACACACACACACACACACACACACACACACACACACACACACACAACACACACACACACACGCATACACAATCATGCACAAATGTGTGCACATACGAACACCCACACACTCACTCACACACACACACACACACACACACACACAACACACACACACACACACACACACACACACACACACACACACACACACACTCAGAGAGAGAGAGAGAGTACATTAGCTACATTCTTTGATGTAAAGAAAGCATACGACCGTGTTTGGCATGCTCGATTATTGTATAAACTGAAAAATATTGGTATTTCTGGGAATATGTATGATTATATAAAAAACTTTCTAGATGGAAGAAGTATATGTACGCGAATTGGTAAAACATATTCATCATTCAGGAAAATAGATATGGGCATTCCTCAGGGATCTGTTATTGCACCTTTATTATTTACGATCCTTATACATGATCTCCCAAAGGCATTATCAAAATCCACCAATGTAGTGCAGTATGCAGATGATATAGACCATTTGGATTAATACTTCATTAAGGAAGCACTCGAATAAAAGGGCAGTAAAATTTGTACAGACAATGTATCAAGGAGAATTGGACAGATTATCTGCTTACATGAAAGAGAACGGTCTTGAATTATCTGGTGAGAAAACTTGTTTAATGCTTTTTAATAATGGCGAAAACCCAAAAGCTCTGCCCAACCTTATTCTTGACGACAATGTTCTACAATATAAGCAAACAGTCAAATTCTTAGGAGTGTTTTTAACACCGAAGCTGAACTGGAAAAAACATATGAAATTGATAGAAAGCTAGGAAAAGATTAAATTTGCTCAAAATTATATGTTGTCAACCATGGGGTCAAGACTGTACTGCACGTTTACATTTATATACATCGTTAGTCCGATCAAAATTAATATATGGACAGGAAGTATACTTCTCGGCATCTAACTACCTTTTAAAGAAACTACAAAGCTTAGATAGTAAAGCTTTAAAATTAGCTTTGGGTGTTCCAGTGCACGCAAACACAATGAAATGCTATAAGGAGACAAACATTTTACCTCTTAATGAACAACGAACGTTGGATGTGTCCAAATACGTTGTAAGAGGCCTATCTGTAAAAAAAACTCTGCTACTGATGAAATTCTTATGGATTCCAACAAGGAATACCCCAAAAGGTCTAAAAATATATCATACATAGAGCCAATTAGAAATTTCACTTGTGAGCTTATGTCAGAATGTAGTATTGATATTGATGCAATTTCGGAGGTTCCCATTTTTCCTCAAATGCCCCCATGGGAGCATCTCAACGCAAAAATTGATGATGAATATACTACTTTGAAGAAAGATGACAATGTAAATATTCTAGTAAATGAAGTTCGAGAACATCTCGAAAAGACTTATCCAAATCATTTAAAAATATTTACAGACGGTTCAATAATGGAAACGTCTGACAGTGGTGCTGGATTCACTATACCATCCTTAAATGTGCAAAAGTCTTTCTATCTAGGCAGAGAATTTTCAATTTATACATCAGAGCTATATGCAATTATGAAAGCTCTGAATTATATCTTATATGACACGCCAGTATCATTTTATAGTGTGCTATTTTGTGTTGATTCAAAATCAGTTTTACAATCATTAAAGCACTGGAACTCTAAAATTAGAACTGATATTCTTTTTGAAATTAAGCATCTATTACATTGTTTACTTTCCCGAGGTATAGCAGTTGATTTTTGCTGGGTTCCTTCACATTGTGGCTTAAAAGGGAATGAATTAGCAGACAAATTGGCAAAACAGGGAGCCTGTACAATTTTTGAAACACCCTTCAACAAAGTCTTAAATTTTTCTCCGCATGAATTGATCCAGCGATTGGAAAAGAATATGCGGAAGAAACATCTTAATGAGAATTTATTCATCCTGCCATCATGTCCAAGGTATCTAGCCAGATTAATTCATAAATTACGGTTAAATACATGGAATACAAAATATTCACGAGGTATAGCGTGTATATGTCAGGAGAATATCTCAATTCGTCACCTTTTATTTGAATGCCCTATACTAACCACAGCTTATAAGGAGAAGAATATTTTTATAAATAATTCTGACCATGTTGATAGTGTGGTAAATAACCCTTGCTTTTTTGATATTGCTTTGGTTATTGCTCAGTCCCCAGTTGCAAAACTATTGTGAAAAAAGCCATTTGAGATTTTTTTTTTTTTTTGGGGGGGTGGGGGGGGGGGGTGGGGGGGGAGGTGCTGATAGTACAATGGAATGTACATTGCAGTTTAAAGGTCTAAGATCATCTTGCGATGAAAAGACGTTAAATAAAACTACTGAACTGAACTGAACTGAGAGAGAGAGAGAGAGAGAGAGAGAGAGAGAGAGAGAGAGAGAGAAGAGAGAGAGAGAGAGAGTATTCTTTGATTGCATTTTTGGTCAGGAACGTACCATAATCACAGTATATACTTATACGTTGTTTGCTGCTGTGTGAGATTAAGGGTTTTTTTGTTTTTTTTTGAATGAAAGTTCATTGCCTTCCTCTAGACCAGTGACCAAACCCCATCTCTCAATCATGGTCAGACCCATATTCAATTTCGTTCTGCTGCTGATTTATCAAGTGGTCGCATCGAGTTCTTGTCAGATAACCGCCTTATCTTGCCACCACGTAGCAACGTAACGCAATTTCTGCATCAAGCAAATGCTGGCACTCAGACTCCAGTTACAGGATTAGCGGGCTAACCGACGACTGGCATTTGTCTGCTTTGCTGCGGAAAGGGCAGTGATTCGTGTCTAATGAGTGTTTGAATTAGGGACCTTGTTTTTTTTTCTGTGCAGGTTTATGGTTTTTCATTAGTGAGCGTCAGGTCCAAGTCCTTCATCACAAGGGGGTCGTCCCGGTCGCTTTTCATCCGTTTTCTTCCTTTCTTCTTTTGTTCTTTCCTTAATTTCTTCCTTCCTTCTCTTCCATCTATTCTTCATGACTAATCCCAGGTTCCGTTATGTTATAACTTATTTACATACATGCACACATTGCAAGAACACACACACAACACACACACACACACACACACACACACACACACACACACACACACACACACACACGCATTTGGTAATTGCATTCACAGACTCATACTATGGAACTGATTTGCCTTCCGAACGACCCACAGATCAAGAGAGAGAGGAGAGGAGAGAGAGAGAGAGAGAGAGAGAGAGAGAGAGAGAGAGAGAGAGAGAGAGAGTTTTCTCTGACCCCATCAAGGACAGCAACCCCTACCCCCCGCCACCACACCACCACCACCACACACCACCACCACCAACTCTACATCATCCCTATCCACTAGCAAATCTCCAAGGCAGACGGATTTCCATGTA
>CM065722.1:76378705-76381205 GCA_033310375.1 Conus canariensis | reverse complement strand
TTGTTATAGTGTTTCGCATAAAGCGATGTAGGGGAGCCAATTTTTCAAAAAAACATGATAACGCATTTCTGTCATATGTACATGCCTTTCCATGTTGTATCTAAGCTTAAGTTCAATTTTAAAGGCTGCCAATCAGGGTTTAACACTATTAATTCTATAAGTGTAAACAAAGTATTTCGCCTTCAATAAAATGAGATCAAACGGTTGATCTGTTTTTGTGTTTCCCTCAGTTCCAAACAAAAGCAGCTCAACATTAAAAGACAATCTGATACTATTTTCACACTTTGTTTTCATGTAGTTTTCTAATTCTTTCCAGAATTCTTGTGAAGTAATGCAGTACCACAAAATAATGATGTATACCATCTCTCTCAGTTTGACAAACATTGCATCTATCGCTGTCCCTCAAACCCATTCTGTTTAGTATAATATTGGATATAAGAATTCTATGACAAAGTTTCAATTGAAACCACCTAAATTTTATTTTTTTATTTTTCTCGCAATTTTCAATAAATAATAAATAATATAATGTATAATACTTATATAGCGCATTCTTTTACAAATATCGCTTACATTCAATAACAATTATCATAACATCGTTTTAAGTGCTTACCTCAGTTCCATGACAAGTCAGGGGTCAATTCTTCAATAAGTACAATCGTTCACTCATTTCTTTAACTTCTTATTCTATTTTTTTTTCATTTCTTCGCATGATTCTTGTGTAACGTATGCAGTACCACCCAAATATGAGTGTGATGGATTTTCGTTTGCAAAATTGATCTCGTTCCCCAACCTTCTGTTTAGTATAAACTTATGGAATATAAAAATGTCTAGACAAATTTGTCAATTCAACCCCTAACCTGTCACATTATATAGTTTCTCTCCAATAGTTGTCAATACAGTTTCCAATCTACTACGTTATGTAGCTTGAATTCCCATTTCACAAAAGACTCATATCAAGTACACATAGTTTATCTAGAAGTATATTATAGTAAATCTTAGCTCCTTTATTGACACTTGTTATAATTTTCAATAACTTACAATTTTCATTCTTGTAATTATTTTCAAATTTTATGTTTCTTTTCCTTGCATATTCTTTTACTGCACGGACACATCCAAAATAGTGTAGAGGATTTAAATGACTTCCCACCTTTGTTGTAAAGCTTCATAACTTAAAAAGTTGCCATTTTTGTCAATCATATCCCTGCACAGAATATACCTTTCTCTGCCCATAGTTTGTAAAAAAAAAAAATGAGAATGGTTAATTTTAAACTTATCATTATAAAAGACAGGTTCTGAAGTAATCTCTTCGCTGTTGTCTAAATCTACATGAATACTCAGACTGTCATATGACTTAAATATGTCTTTCCAAAATTTGTTGCATTTACTGTGTAAAAATCTCTTTGATCCAAAATATTCTATTCTGGACATTGAGTTACTAAAATAGTCTTCAACGCCCCCGTGACTTCTAATCCGAATGCTAATAAGGTTTAGACATGGACTGCCTGAATAATCAGTACTTAGTTCAAAGTACAGGCGGAATAGTGAACGTAGAATAAAATGATGATATTTCAAATATGCGTGCCATTGATGATAAAATCTCTCTCTCTCTCTCTCTCTCTCTCTCTCTCTCTCTCTCTCTCTCTCTCTCTCTCTCTCTCTGTTTTCTGTTTTTCTTTTTCACTTTAAAAAGTGTGAAGGATAAAGTTCACATAGACTATTGGCTGTATGGCGTGTAACCATTACGAGGTCCACGATACTTAAGGCACACCATGGCGGAAGGCAGATCTTATCCCATTCCTTCCACCGCATTTCACCTTCCCTGAACCGAGTCAGGTACTCATTTACTCCTGGGTGACAGAGGGTTTTCAAGCCGGGAAAATAAAATCCGACCTCACGGTTGATTCGAACGCACAACCGTCAGTTCCACAGGCGAGCTTTTAGACACATTGACTAGGAGCCGCTTCTTGATGACGCACAGTGTAATCCATCCACAGTATTTTAACGATTCCAGTCATATCAGGTCATTAATTCATTTGGCATCTAAAAAGCACGAGAGAGAGAAGAGAGAGAGAGAGAGAGAGAGAGAGAGAGAGAGAGAGAGAGAGAGAGAGAGAGAGAGAGAGAGGAGAGAGAAACACGAATATGAATACGAATACGAATGTTTATTGATATTTAAAGCCAATGCCCCATTCTGAAAGGGCAAACTTACAATCAAACAAAAACGAATTAAGATACACATAGAAAAAAAACATGTAAAGAAATTCACGACAATGATTAAAGTACATAATGGAATCGGGTATTAAAGAGAAGCACGCCGTCGGGAGAGAGAGGAGAGAGAGAGAGAGAGAGAGGAGAGAGAGAGAGAGAGAGAGAGAGAGAGAGAGAGAGGTGGGTGTGAAAGAGAGAGAGAGAGAGGGGGGGAGAGAGAATGGGGGGAGAGAGATAAGAGAGAGAGAGAGAAAGAGAGACAGAGACACAAAGAGAGAGTACTTTTGTGAGT
>CM065722.1:76361205-76366205 GCA_033310375.1 Conus canariensis | reverse complement strand
AGAGAGGAGAGAGAGAGAGGAGATTGAGACAGACAGAGACGTACAGAGAGAGAGAGAGAGAGAGAGAGGAGAGAGAGAGAGAGAGAAATGGAGACATAGAGAGAGAGAAAGGAAAACACACAACAGACAGACAGAGAAAGAGATCAGATGCAATGTACTGTATATTAGCCTTGTACCATAGCCTATAAAGGAATAGGAGCTGTGAATCGCTCGTGTCGGGTTTAGGGGTTTAGGGGTGAGGTGTGGTGGAGAGATGTAGAAACATGTGAAGTGGGAGGAGTGGGGGGGAGCACAGGGAAGGGGGGGGGGGGGGTGGACGGGGGATTTAATGCCGTCAGAAAAGGATGCTGAGAGCGAAGTATTAACAACAGGAACAGGAATCATAACGATGAAGTGACGGTGTTGGTATATGTAGCAAGTGGTTTCGTTGTTATTTCTAACGCCGATGATGATAACGGTGACTTCAAGTCTTGCTTATAGCCTAGTCAACAGTGAAGACCATGTTCAATGGTAAAGAAGATTAAAAACAGGAGTGTGCACGCATTAATATACTGAGTGAAATCAATCGCTGAGAGTTGACAGACTGATCCAAAATCGTTCCTTCTGCACTGACGATAATGGTAATGATATCAACCATGTTGTCGACATGGGTCAAGTTTATGCATTACGTCTGCTGAGAGAGAAGAGAGAGAGAGAGAGAGAAAGAGAAAGACAGACAGAGACTCTCACACAGAGCGAGAGAAAGAAAGAAAGTGAGAGAGAGAGAGAATCAGAAAGATTCGATAAATGTGTATATGTGCGAGAGAGACAGATATGTAGAAGGAATAGACAGAGAGCCACAGACAAAGAGACAGACAGATGCAGTGTCAGAGAGAGACGGAGGGTAGGAAGGTTTGTAGGCTGGGACAGAGAAACACAGACAGACGGACAGACAGTCACACACACACACACACACACACACATATATATATATATATAATTATAAACAAAGCTTGCTCTTATGTCTTAGATTGAAGAAATAGGGGAAAGATAAGCATTCATATCTGCAGCGGTAGATAATTCTGCCTAACTAACAGTATGTGCTTGAGTGGGTGAATGGGGACTAATAAATGCTTCTCAAAATGAGCCTTCAGCAAACTTATGGTCTCCAAGGAGGAGACAATCTCCAATGGGGAGGAAACTCACTAACATATAACTCCTGGTCAGATACCGGTATTTCGAAACCTGATTGTTTCTCCTCAGTGACCGCGGAAAGTGGTAACTTGAGTCCTCTGCCTTTTTGGTTTTAAGAAGAATGCTATCCCAGAAAAAGGCTGGTGTGCAATACTGTAGTATGTTTGTTGAGTTTTCAAAATACCAACCAAAGGTGCCACCTAAGAAGCAAAAGAAAATCAGGAAAGAGCAAAACAAGCTACATTTTCTCGTGAAAAGTAGAAAATATAAACAATAACCTCTTAAGACACAAGTGATGAGGGCCAGTTCTTGGAATGAATCCGCAAGGGACTAAAATTATAATAATCTAATAAATTCCAAGGATAAGTACCGAGCACCATTCCTGCAACTTACAGAGCAGCCCGGTGTTGCAATGACCGCAAGAAATATTCAATTATAAACAAAGCTTTCTCTTATGTCTTAGACTGAAGAAATAGGGGAAGATAAGCATTCATATCTGCAGCAGTAGATAATTCTGCCTAACTAACAGTATGTGCTTGAGTGGGTGAATGGGGACTAATAAATGCTTCTCAAAATGAGCCTTCAGCAAGTTTATAGTCTCCAAGGAGACAATCTCCATATATATATATATATATATATATATATATATATATATATATATATATATATTTGTTAAAAAGGAAAGGTTTAAAATTTTACCTACAACGTTGTTTCATGAAACCGCATGCGGTTGCAATCGTCAGGATGTGGTGGGTCTGTGCTGCCGGTGTTTTATAACTGCTTGTGTTGTCTGTCATCACGTGCTGTCTGTGTTTTTCGTGTGTTTCTGATTCTTGTTCACTGATAGGAATTTCCACTTGTGCCTGCAGTTGTTAACCATTTCTATCCTGGTGTTTAAAGTTGCCATTTGTGGTTTGCATAGTATTATGTATTTTTCTGTTGAGCATAGGTTACATCTTTTTGAAATATTGTTATATGGTGCTGCTCTTTTTATGATTTTCCAGGATATATTGTAGTCTATTTTTTTCTCTTTGAGCTTCCAGATGTATTTACTCAATTCTGTTTGGTTTTTGTATCTTTCTTTGTTAAATGACTGTTTGTGGTTTGCATATCTAGTTTTAAATTGGTTTTCAGTAATACCTATATATGTTTCTTCTGCGTTCTCTGATGTTACAGTGGCTTGGTACACAATGTTGTTGTAGAGGCATTTGTTTCTCAGAGGGCACTGTTCTTTCTTGATGCAGTTGCAAGATTTCCTTTCGTCACCCTCGTTTTTCTCTATACTGCTTTTCATTTTGTTGGTTGAATCAATGATGTTTTTAAGGTTGGGCATACATGAGTATGATAATTTGATGTTACTTTTGTTAAATATCTTGGATAATTTGTGCTCTTTTGGAAATGATGATGTTAGGATTCTAAAGAATTCTTTCCCTATATTTGTTTTTACTCTTCCGTCATATGGGGGGTTGAACCATATGATCTTCCTTTTCCTGTTCTTCTTGTGTCTGCTCATGTCATTATCTGGATCATATTGTAGTTTGTAGTTGTAGCCACTTTTGTGTAACGCTTCTTGATATTGAGCTGCAGCGTTATTGAATGCTGAACAATATATACATACATATATATATATATATATATATATATATATATATATAGAGAGAGAGAGAGAGAGAGAGAGAGAGAGAGAGAGACAGACAGACAGACAGACAGACAGACAGAAAGACAGAGACAGAGAGAGACAGAGAATCAGAAAGTTTCGATAAATGTGTATATGTGCATTGTTTCATGCCATGTCGATCTCAGCGTTAGAGAACAGCAGATAGGGAGACAGCACATTGCACAACAGCCTTCGTGAAGATGGTGATGAAGGACACACTTACGATTTATGTAATCTTCCTTTTTCGTATCTCGCATTTTGTCATGAGAAAGATTATTATCGGAAAACCGAAATGCAGATGCTAGGAAACCTTTAGTCTAACAGTGGTTCGACCGCTGCCTGGCACGCTTACGGCTTCGTCCGTCGTTTCCGTGGAGTTTGTGTGTGGCCACACTCCACAATTATGATTTTGCACTACACATAACCCATATAAGCGTTTTCAGGCTCACCATAATATTGCACCAGCATTTAATGTTAAACGGATAATTGATCAAAAGAACAACTCCCCAGCAATAATTTCTCTAGTTTTGGAGGATTTTAACCCATGAAAGCACACAAAAATCTTCAAATACATGACCTTAGTTGACGCACGTTTCAGGCCTTTATATTCACTAGTGATCCTGTTTTTGCGCCAGATTGAGGCGCCCGAACAGTCCTGTTCTTTTGATATTAAATCTGTCTGCTTGGAACTGTCTAGCCTGTAACTTGATGGCAATATGAAAGAAAATGAGGAGAATCAACTTACAGACAAAATGAAAGTTCCGAAAAACAATCTAATTGCGCTGGTCTCTAAATACTCGATTCCTGAAGCAAGGCCATGGCACATTAATTTGTGGTGTGCAACCCTGTATTTTCCTGTCTACATCGATTTCATGCCTTTACCTACTCGTCTCCTTATTCTTGGGTCTGACATCCTTCTTGTCTTTTTTTTTGTGATTTGTAAGTGCATCAGAGATGAATGGGGTTAACCCCCAAAGAACTAAGCACCCATGGAGCGAAAGGCTGGGACGAACGACAGGATTCTCTTTTGATCTGAGCACTTCAAAGACGGCAAACAAATCCAAGGTTAAGTCGCCTTTCAAGTCGCAACTTGGAAGCAAGTACAGAATGAAAGTCTATACCCTTTTCACCCCACGCGCACCCTCCTGTTCTTCAACACTGCACCACCCCCCTCCACCCCCCTCCCCCACCCCCCCTTCTTTTTTTTCTATCTCTATGGGGATGTCTCGGACCTTGAATACAAAATGTATTTCCGCCTTTTGGAAAGTTCGTGCAAGTAACTTTCTCTCTTCTGAAGTTCTCTTTTACCCTTACTTTAAAAAAAAAATCTTGATTTACAGTCGCTCAACTATTTAACTTCTTTTCTTTTGTTTCTTTTTTGGTTCTTATTGGCCATTCTCTCGTGTTTGCTTTAGAAATTTGCACGTATTTCTTCTCAAAATTGATAGCCCGCCAGCCCTTTGATGTGATCTGTCCAGTACGTGTTGCCAATGTAAACAATGGGCAGTGTTCTACAGTTTTTGCCAACTGTTGTACAGTGCTTGCCAAATCAGCTTTCTATAAATGCAATTGTTATCATATCTGACAACTTTAAAATCTTCTATTTTTTAACTGTGGGTAAGAAAGCAAACAGAATCAATAGTATATAATATAATATGATGTTGATAATCGTGTGTGTGTGTGTGTGTGTGTGTGTGTTTGCGCGCGCGCGCGTGTGTGTGTGTGTGTGTGTGTGTGTGTGTGTGTGTGTGTGTGTGTGTGTGTGTGTGTGTGTGTGTGTGTGGCGTGTGTGTGTGTGTGGTGGGTGCGTGCGTGCGTGCGTTCGTGCGTGCGTGCGTGCGTGCGTGTGTGTGTGTGTGTGTGTGTGTGTGTGTGTGTCTGTGTGTGTGTGTGTGTGTGTGTGTGTGTGTGTGTGTGTGCGTGTGTGTGTCTGTGTGTGTCTGTGTGTCTGTGTTGTGTGTGTGTGTGTGTGTGTGTCTGTGTGTCTGTGTATGTGTCTGTGTGTGTCTGTGTCTGTGTATCTGTTGGCTAGGGATTACTTTTAATTGTACAGGTTGTAAACATGACAGCACAGAACCCTGTTACAAACCATAGGCATGATACGAAACATCAGTTGCTTGCATACCATGAATGCTAATCTTTCGGACTCATTTCACATGAAAATAAAAAG
>CM065722.1:76353705-76356205 GCA_033310375.1 Conus canariensis | reverse complement strand
ATTTTGTAGACAATTGTGTGTTTGTTTGTTTGTTCTGGGCACTGGATTGCATTTTCTTCGTGAGGACAGCGCTGAAAGGCGCCTGTCATTGGCGGATGATGGAACATAAAAAGGAAAGGGCCATTACTCCAGTTGACAGGCGCCGTCTCATTTCCTGATAAATGCCCTGGAGGTAATTCCCTGTGTCTATTTTTAGGACAGAGTTCTAGCATCCTGGGGTATTTTTTTTTGTTTTGTTTATATAATATTGCGGCATTTACCATGGCGGAAGTTAAGCGTTGGATACAAGTGAGAGTGGTTTCTGAAATGCGCAATGGCCACTAGACACAGGGAAGATTGTTCACATTGGCAACAAACGTCAGTGGAAACAGGGCTCAGGGAAACCACACACACACACAAAAAAAAAATCCCATGAAGATCAATATGACTCGTACGCCATGATCATCTTCCAGTCACAACTGGTGGAGTCCCAGTTACCAGATCGATTCCTTTGAAAACATGATCGGAGTGGTTGATAAACAGAGGGGGAGACGAAGATGGAAGAGTAATAGTGGGAGGGGAGGCGAGGGGGGCGGGGGTACACAGACCAAGACGTCACTGCAGGGACAGGATAGACATAAGCTGCCCTCATCATGCTGAAAAAAAAGACCTAGGTCTCCAGAGAAATCAGCACAGTCAGATAATAGAACGACTTCTATCCCATCGTGGAACCGGTCTCGCGGAGTAGTTCTGAGACAGTGGAGGAAACCCAGAATGACACATCAAAGAATACCAACTTTCCTTAACACCAGTCTGAGACGCATTCTCAACGTCTGGTGGCCAGACAACGTCAGGAGTGAAGAATGGTGGTAAACGGCGCGACAGCGACCAGTTATATAACACAGATCTCGACGGGGGAATAGTGTTGGATAGGACACGCCTTTCGGAAGCCAACATCTAACACCACGCGTTTGACTCTGACCATAACGCACAGGGGAGAAAGCAGAGGGGGACGACACAGAAGCAGCTAAAGAAAGCACATTGAGATTGAACTGAAGAGGAAGAGAAACAAAAAGATATTGACAAAGGGGTGGGGGGGGGGGGAGGGAGTACGCTTACGAAGTGTCTCTGCACGTCTATGATCAAGTGGGCGAAGGACCTTAGCAAGTACACAGACTCAGAATCAGACTTAGACTCAGACTCAGACTCTTACACTCACATTAAGAATGTAATCGTAACGAAAACCTTAAAGGGTCAATAGACACTACGTTGTGATAATGATTGGACAGGTATTGATTTACGTTTGGACTATAATTTGTCTGGGCACTTATTCAGAGTCACGATTGTCTTTTCTTGTTCATGTGATCATGGGCAACTTTAGCAATGTGAAGTTGTAGATCGTCATTGGAATGCATTTCTCTTGAGCCTCGTTTATGACACATTCTGATCTGGGACGGCTTTAAAAACCGTTAATCTAATATCGGTTGCATTTTCTTCCAGAAAAAAAAAGAAAAAAGTTTAAGCTTCGACCATACCATGTGCTCAGCATTTCCTGTTTCCTCTCGCCGTGTTTGTGTATGCCCCATTCTGTCCGTCTGTCTGTCTGTCTGTCTGTCTGTCTGTCTGTCTGTCTGTCTGTCTGTCTGTCTGTCTGTCTGTCCTCTCTCTCTCTCTCTCTCTCTCTCTCTCTCTCTTATTTATTCATCATGAAAGTAGTGAATGCCATTTACTTGTCTGTTCCCCGTGGAAATGACTGTGACAATAATTCTTTATTCCACAAGTTTTCCGAGACAGAGACAGAGAAAGACAGAGAGAGACATACAGAGACAAAGAGAGTGACAGAGAAAAGAGAGAGAGAGAGAGAGAGAGAGAGAGAGAGAGAGAGAGAGAGGCAGAGATTCTGACAGACAGACAGACCAACAGACAAACAAACAGACACACACAGAGGCAGACAGACAGGCAGTCAGACATTCAGACACATACACAGACATACAGAAAAAAACAAAAAAAAAAAAAACAGACCGAAGGACAAAGCCCACTCTTCAGACCCTGAGATGTCTCGCAAGGGACGTCACCAGAAGGGGACAAGTAGCTCCGTTGTAATCATCTAACAAGGATCTCAAAGACGTTGGGCAAATCAAAGTTTTATGGCTTCCCCCAATTAGTGAAGTGAGAAGCATCACACGGCAAACGGAGAGTTGCAATCGTCGCCTTTTCTTGCTATTTTGCCGCTGACGAAAATTCAAGGAGTCGAAATGGCACGTCCGGCAAGGTCTCCTGTCAAAGATTCATGACCTGCACTAGAGCAATTCTTCTAGTGTGGTTATGAAAACAAGGCAATACTGTCAGAAGCCAAGAAAACAAACAAACAAACAAAACTGCATACTCACTCATGCACTCTTATACATCTCATGCACACACACACGCACACACATACATGCACGCACGCACACACACGCACACGCACGCATGCACGCACGCACGCACACACACACGCATACACACACACACATGCCCGCAC
>CM065722.1:76348705-76351205 GCA_033310375.1 Conus canariensis | reverse complement strand
AAAGAGAAGGGCCATTACTCCAGTTGACAGGCGCCGTCTCATTTCCTGATAAATGCCCTGGAGGTAATTCCCTGTGTCTATTTTTAGGACAGAGTTCTAGCATCCTGGGGTATTTTTTTTGTGTTTTGTTTATATAATATTGCGGCATTTACCATGGCGGAAGTTAAGCGTTGGATACAAGTGAGAGTGGTTTCTGAAATGCGCAATGGCCACTAGACACAGGGAAGATTTGTTCACATTGGCAACAAACGTCAGTGGAAACAGGGCTCAGGGAAACCACACACACACACAAAAAAAAAATCCCATGAAGATCAATATTTCAAACCCACCCCCCAATAACCCATCCCCCCCCCCCCCAACTAACACACCCCCCCACCCCCCCCCCAATTTTTCAAACCCCCACAAACCCCCCCAAACCCAAATAAACCCCACACCCCACCCCCCACCCCCCCCCCCAAACCCAAATCCCCACCCCACCCCCCCCCCCACCCAACCCCCCCCCACCCCAACCCCACCCCCAACACACACCACCATCCCACCCCCCCCCCCACCCCCCCCCCAACCACCCACCCCCCCCCACCCCCCCACCAAAACCACACCCCACACCCCACCCCACCCCCCCACCCCCACACCACACCCCACCCACCCCCCCCCCCCCCCCAACCACCCCCCCCACCCCCACCCCCCCACACCCCCAACACCACACCCAATACCCACACCCACCCCCACCCCACAACCCCCCCCAAACCAACCCCACCACCACACAACCCCCCCCCAACACCCCACCACCACCCCCCCCCACCCACCCCCCCACCAACACCCACCCCCCACCCCCCCAAAACCACCCCCCCCAAAACCCACCACCCCCACCAACCCCCCCACACCCCCCCACACCCCCCACCCCCCACCCCCCCACCACACCCAACCCACCACCCAACCCCACCCACCAACAACCCCCTACCCAACACACCCCACCCCCACCACAACCACCCACATCAACCCCACCCAACACACCACCCACACCCCACCCACCCCCCCACCACCAACACCACCACCACCACCAACCCCCACCCCCCCCCCCACCCCCACAACAACCACCCCCACCCCCCCACCCCAACCACCACCAACCAACAACAACCACCCCACCCCACCCCCCCCACCCCCCCCCCCCCCCCCCCCCCCCCCCCCCCCCCCCCACCCCACACAACCCCCAACCCCCCCCCCCCCCCCCCCCCCCCCCCCCCCCCCCCCCCCACCCCCCCCCCCCCACTTTTGGAAAGTTCGTGCAAGTAACTTTCTCTCTTCTGACGTTCTCTTTTACCTTTACTTTAAAAAAAAATCTTGATTTACAGTCGCTCAAACTATTTAACTTGTTTTCTTTTTCTTTTTTATTCTTTTTTTTTTTTTCTCTCTTTTTTGGTTCTTATTGGCCATTCTCTCGTGTTTGCTTTAGAAATTTGCACGTATTTCTTCTCAAATTGATAGCCCGCCAGCCCTTTGATGTGATCTGTCCAGTACGTGTTGCCAATGTAAAACAATGGGCAGTGTTCTACAGTTTTTGCCAACTGTTGTACAGTGCTTGCCAAATTAGCTTTCTATAAATGCAATTGTTATCATATCTGACAACTTTAAAATCTTCTATTTTTTAACTGTGGGTAAGAAAGCAAACAGAATCAATAGTATATAATATAATATGATATTGTATAATCGTGTGTGTGTTGTGTGTGTGTGGTGTGTGTGTGTGTGTGTGGTGTGTGTGTGTATGTGTGTGTGTGTGAGTGAGGGTGTGCGTGCGTGGCGTGCGTGTGTGTGTGTGTGTGTGTGTGTGTGTGTGTGTTGTGTGTGTGTCTGTGTGTGTGTCTGTGTGTGTGTCTGTGTGTGTCTGTGTGTGTCTGTGTCTGTGTGTCTGTTGGCTAGGATATACTTTTAATTGTACAGGTTGTAAACATGACAGCACAGAACCCTGTTACAAACCATAGTGCATGATACGAAACATCAGTTGCTTGCATACCATGAATGCTAATCTTTCGGACTCATTTTACATGAAAATAAAAAGATATGATGATAACGTGATGTTTCATGCCTGATGCTTAGCAGATGTTGCAGAGTATACGTGAATTCATATTTTGTAGACAATTGTGTGTTTGTTTGTTTGTTCTGGGCACTGGATTGCATTTTCTTCGTGAGGACAGCGCTGAAAGGCGCCTGTCATTGGCGGATGATGGAACATAAAAAGGAAAGGGCCATTACTCCCAGTTGACAGGCGCCGTCTCATTTTCCTGATAAATGCCCTGGAGGTAATTCCCTGTGTCTATTTTTAGGACAAGGTTCTAGCATCCTGGGTATTTTTTTTTTGTTTTGTTATATATAATATTGCGGCATTTACCATGGCGGAAGTTAAGCGTTGGATACAAGTGAGAGTGGTTTCTGAAATGCGCAATGGCCACTAGACACAGGGAAGATTGTTCACATTGGCAACAAACGTCAGTGGAAACAGGGC
>CM065722.1:76338705-76343705 GCA_033310375.1 Conus canariensis | reverse complement strand
GGTCCTTAGGAATAGCAATGATGATAGTGTGCCAGGAATAGCAATGATAATAGTCTGCCAGGAACAGCAATGATAATAGTCTGCCAGGAATAGCAATGACAATAGTGTGCCAGGAATAGCAATGATAATAGTCTGCCAGGAATAGCAATGATAATAGTCTGCCAGGAATAGCAATGATAATAGTGTGCCAGGAATAGCAATGACAATAGTCTGCCAGGAATAGCAATGATAATAGTGTGCCAGGAATAGCAATGATAATAGTGTGCCAGGAATAGCAATGATAATAGTGTGCCAGGAATAGCAATGATAATAGTCTGCCAGGAACAGCAATGATAATAGTCTGCCAGGAACAGCAATGATAATAGTGTGCCAGGAATAGCAATGATAATAGTCTGCCAGGAACAGAAATGATAATAGTCTGTTTTCTCAGGAAACGGTGACTTTCAAAGCAAGGTGACTGACGGTGGGACATGAAACAAATTTTAAAAAAGAAAGGGTATTAGTTCCGCAAGACAATACAGATCAACAGATTACAGGACAAAACACAATGCATTTCGACCTCCTGGGTCTTCTTCAGGCAAAAACAAAATAATAACATTTAGGACAATGAAAACGAAGAACGAGCCACCACTTACCTTCTCATCTTCGGCGCAAAATGGGTGTTGGATGAAAACTAGTGAACTCAGGAGAAAACAGGAAAACGGTTGATATCCTAAAGTTAACAGTTCAGATCATCAGGTACAACACAGTAACACTGTTTTCCTGGAGGTTTATATCTGTTTTCATCAGGAGAACAGGCAAAAACATGTGTTATCACCTTATGAATTCAGCATGCTCCCAGACACAACCATCTCGCTACAAACAGAAACGTGTGCGCACACACAATGATAAATCATTAAAACAACCTTTATACACTTTGACACGACAGCACGTAAATAATTAAGCCTAAACCTATCTTATTCTTTCATAAGTAAACAACCGCCATTTTCTTTTTCCCTAAACTTCATGAACAAAGACATAAAGATAATAAACAGTGTAAACTAAGTTATTAATTTAGAAAAGAGAGGGGGTCAGTTACCGCCAAGGACACAGACAAACAGGGTTATTAATGTCAGATCAACTGACAACACAAACAGAAACTCAAACACAGACACTGTCGCTCACAGAAACGAAAAGAGTGGAATAATTCCATACCAGCTGTACATCTGCATGCAGGAAATGACGTCGGGATATGATGCACTTTCCCTCATTTAAATTGCTGCATTGGAAAACTATCAGAGAGCCCTATCCGTCTATCGTCTGTTGCAGATATACAGCAGGTATCAAATCATTCCACACCTTTCGTTTCTGTAGACATACCCATATTTCAAAATCTTCATCAAAGTGGCGTTGATCTTTTCCTCAAGGCCGTTGGAGTGATCATAGTAAGGTATGGTCATGAAGCTGCTGTTAGTCTAATATCACCATCGTTGTGAACAGACTAAATTAAATCAGTCCAAAAATCCAAATCTCAGAAGCTGCTCTGCGTGCTTCATAAGAACAATAAGCCCAGATCCTTTGTCCCAGTGTACCTCATTATGTATACACATTCAAATCCAGATTTGCTGAAGTGCTTCAATCATTGCAGTTGAGTCGATTGACTTAAATCATCTCGCTCACAGCCGCACATGTTTCCAATGTCACTGGTATTTTACATGTAATCTCCTCTGGGCAATTTCATATTAGCGTGTTGTTGACAAGACGTCAGGTTCAGTTCTTTTCGGGTGCAGCGCCATTCATTCTCGAACCCACTGCATCCATTGACCTCAGCACTGTTGCAGCCAGGTCCAATGATAAAAAGATAAAAGCTGGATGGGATACCCTATTCCCCCATTCCTCCGCAGTAAGTAACTGGTCTCAAAATTCATTGAGAGAGAGAGAGAGAGAGAGAGAGAGAGAGAGAGAGAGAGAGAGAGACAGACAGAGACAGAGACAGAGAGACAGAGGGGACAAAACGGTATTGAAGGCTTGTGCGTGACAAACAGAATATTTTTGATAATAAAGCCATCTGTGTGATGCAAGAAAGATACTTCAGACAAATTATATTTCGCATCTAATCAAATACAACTTTTCAAGTTTCTAATCTCTCAATTCGTAAACCTAGCGAACCTACCCAAACTGTCCTCCTAAACCAGAGAAGGCTGGGAGGGAAGAATACCAAAAACGGTGGCAGAACACTGAAAGCAGTTCAAACGATCACAGAGAAACGACGTAAAAAGGTAACAGTGTTTCGCTCACAATTCCATTTTTCTAACAAAATATGCTTCCAAAAGAGAAAGCAGTTCTTATGCAAAACATTATCATATTTAGCAATAGCAATAAACCCAACAGAGAAGGAACACGGCAATACGATCGGGGTAAACATTTTTTAAACTTGTGCACATGACGCTGAGCAAACGATTTCGTCTATCAAGCCCAGTAACCCAGGCAACCTGTGGAACCTCTTCAGAGACCATCTTGCTGAAGATTTCCTCTTCCAAGTCCGAAGAGATGGCTATGATGAAGCGCAGTACACAGATGCCATCTACAACCAAGCTCTTACTGTGATTCAGCACAAACTCTTCCTTCTTGGAGGCAAGTCTACAGAGGAGTATGGGATGCCAACAGTCACACAACAACAAACTGCCTCGAGAATACTACCGCGAGACCAATTACGACACTACTGCACTCCGGGCAGCAGCTGATGACCAGCTGAAGAAGCTGACAGCTGACCAGAGAGACGTGTACGACAGCTTTATGACCATGGTTGAACAGAGGCAGGATCCCACAGCAAGCAGCAACATAATGTTCCTTGATGCTCCATGAGGGACAGGAAAGACCATCCTGAATCTTATCCTGAACAGGATCCGCTCCACAGGCAAAATAGTGCTAGCCACTGCTTCCAGTGTCATTGCCGCTACTCTTTTGCCGGGTGGGCGGACAGTAAATAGTATTTTCAAGGTCCCTCTGGATGCCGACAAGCAAGAAACGCCAACCTGCTCTGTCAAGCGTGGGTCAACGTTGGCCAAAGTCATCAAAGACGCTGCAACCGTCATAATTGATGAAGCTCCCATGACCCACAAAGCTGTCTACGAGGCCATGGACTCTACGCTGCAGGACATCACCCAAGTGCACAGGCCAATGGGAGGCATCCCAACGCTGTTCTGTGGGGACTTCAGGCAGATCCTCCCTGTCGTCCTCAATGGCACCAGAGCCAACATTGTCAACGCCTGTCTGATAGCCAGGAGGATCTGATAGAAGCAGTCTACCTGGATCTTCATGCTCACTGTGCAGACTCAGACTGGTTAGCGGAAAGGGCCATAATCTCCTCCCTGAACGAGACTGTCAACAGGCTGAACAGAAAAATCGTAGCTGACTTCCCTGGAGAGGAAACTCTGTACAGATCTGTTGACACGGCCAAGAATGATGATGAGGCAGTCCTTTATCCACAAGAACTCCTGAACTCCATTGAGATTTCTGGACTTGCACCACATGAACTGTTGCTGAAATCTGGAGTCCCTATTATCATTCTCCGCTCACTGGACCCGCCAAAGGTGATCAATGGCACCCGATGTGTCTTCACCAGACTGCACAGGAACGTTGTAGAAGCGAAAATATCATGTGGCCCCCACAAAGGTGAACCGGTGCTGCTCCCCAGAATTCCTCTGGAACCCATGGACTCACCCCTGCCATTCCAGTTCTGACGGCTTCAGTTTCCCATGAAACCAGCTTTCGCTCTGACAATCATCAAGAGCCAGGGTCAGACATTTTCATCCCTTGGGGCAGACCTGACCGTTCCGTGTTTTACACATGGAATGTTCTACGTTGCAGCATCACGAACTGGAAACGCAGAAACACTGACTATACTTGCGCCAAACAGGGAGACCAGAAATGTCTACCCAGAGGCTCTCCAATAGACATGATACATCGTGAAAATGCAGTCTTTTCACAGAGTTGTCATGTTTGAGTTGGATTTAACGTCCGTGCCCAAATCAAGGATATGCAGACGGCTGGTCCGTCACATTAGACTGACACCTGCGGGGCCAGGGTGGACATCGGGGTGAACTACGGTCATTTTAGCTGGAAACATTCCACGTGAAAATTTCCAAGACCAAGCCGGGATTCGAAACCACGACCTTTGGATCATGAGTCCAGCGCCTTATCCACTAGGTTATGGCGGCCCCTACAGAGTTGTCATTTTGGAGCACTTCAATCAAGGAATTGAGAATGCATCGGTAAGTTCACAAAGTACAGGCATCCCTCTATCGACTGTGTATCTATGGAAAAAAATTCGTGAGGGAAAACAGATTGAGAGGCAAGAAGGGAGTGGGAGTCCGAAGAAATTGGGTGAAGTAGATAGGAGGAGGCTGGGGCAATTGGTTCGGCATGGGAAAAACGAAACAAACCCAAGCTGAATTTTATTGTATTGTCTTTTAAGTGGTGAGAGAGAGGGGTGGCCAGACAATTATTGTACAGATATACCCGAGCGAAGCCGGGTACACCGGCTAGTATATATATATAAACAAAGCTTGCTCTTATGTCTTAGACTGAAGAAATAGGGGAAAGATAAGCATTCATATCTGCAGCGGTAGATAATTCTGCCTAACTAACAGTATGTGCTTGAGTGGGTGAATGGGGACTAATAAATGCTTCTCAAAATGAGCCTTCAGCAAACTTACGGTCTCCAAGGAGGAGACAATCTCCAATGGGGAGGAAACTCACTAACATATAACTCCTGGTCAGATACCGGTATTTCGAAACCTGATTGTTTCTCCTCAGTGACCGCGGAAAGTGGTAACTTGAGTCCTCTGCCTTTTTTGGTTTTAAGAAGAATGCTATCCCAGAAAAAGGCTGGTGTGCAATACCATAGTATGTTTGTTGAGTTTTCAAAATACCAACCAAAGGTGCCACCTAAGAAGCAAAAGAAAATCAGGAAAGAGCAAAACAAGCTACATTTTCTCGTGAAAAATAGAAAATATAAA
>CM065722.1:76323705-76331205 GCA_033310375.1 Conus canariensis | reverse complement strand
GGTAAAAGGCCCCTGCCCATTGGCGGATGATGGAAAAAAAAAGGGAAAAAGGGGGAAATTAAACCCCATTTGACAGGGGGCCGTCTCATTTCCTGATAAAGGGCCGGGAAAGGAAATTTTCCCGGGTTATTTTTTGGGGACAGAGTTCTAGCACCCGGGGGTTTTTTTTTTTGTTTTGTTTATATAATATTGCGGCTTTTAAATGGGGGAATTTTAAGGGTTGGATAAAAGTGAGGTGGTTTCGGGAAATGCGCAATGGCCACTGACACAGGGAAGTTTGTTCAATGGCAAAAAAAGGGTCAGGGGAAAACAGGTCAGGGAAACCACACACAAAAAAAAAAAAAAAAAATTCCCTAAAAGATCAAAATGACTCGTGGGCCATGATTTTTTCCCCAGTCACAAAGGGTTTGGTAGTCCAATTACCAAAATCGATTCCTTTAAAAAATGATCGGAGTGGTTGATAAACAGGGGGGGGAGACGAAGGGGAAAGAGTTTTTGGGGGGGGGAGGCGGGGGGGGCGGGGGTACACAGCCCAAAGAGTCATGGGGGAAGGATAAAAAAGTGCCCTTCATGTTTTAAAAAAAAGGGACCTGGGTTTCCCCAGAGAAATCGCACAGTCGATAATAGAACGACTTTACCCCATCGGGGAAAACCGGTCTCGCGGGGGTAGTTCTGAGACAGTGGGGGGAAAACCAAAAAGACACTCAAAAAATTTCCCCAACTTTCCTTAACCCCAGTTGAGACGCATTTCAACGTTGGGGGCCCAGAAACGTCGGGAAGTGAAAAAGGGGTGGAAAAAACGGCGCGTTTGGCCCTTTTTTAAAAACACGGATCTGGGGGGGGGGAATAGTTTTTGGATAGGACACGCCTTTCGGAAGCCAACTTTTAACAGCACGGTTTGATTTTGCCCAAAACGCAGGGGGGAGAAAGAGGGGGGGAACGACACAGAAGCAGCTAAGAAAGAATTGAGTTGAAGGAAGAGAAACAAAAAGATATTGGGCAAAGGGGCGGGGGGGGGGGGAGGGGGGGAGTCGCTTACGAAGTGTCTTGCACGTTATGTTCAAGTGGGGGAAGGCCCCAGCAAATCCCCAGACTCAGAAAAGATTAGACTCAGACTCAGGGTCTTACACTCCCTTAAAAATGTAATCGTAAAGAAAACCCTTTAAAAATCTTTTACACTCGTTGTGATAATGATTGGAAGGTATTGATTTCGTTTGGGCTATAATTTTTCTGGGCACTTTATTCAGGTAAAGATTGTCTTTTCTTGTTCTGTGATATGGGAACTTTTTGCAAAGTAAAGTTGTAGTGTCTTTTGGGAAAAGCATTTCTCTTGAGCCTGTTTATACCATTTGATCTGGGCGGCTTTAAAAAAACCCTTTTTAAACTAAATCGGTTGATTTTCTTTTTTGAAAAAAAAAAAATTTTAGCTTCGACCTTTCCATGTGCTCAGCATTTTCCTTTTTTTCTGCCGTGTTTGTGTATTTCCCCCTTTTTGCCTGTTGTCTGTTTTGTCTGTCTGTCTGTTGGGCTGTCTGTTGTCTGGCTGTTTCTCTCCTTCTCTCTCTTTTCTCCTTTTCTCTCTCTCCCTTTTTCATCTGAAAAAAGGGGAATGCCCCTTTTTTGTCTGTTCCCCCTGGAAAAAGAATTTACAATAATTCTTAATTCCAACAAGTTTTTTCCCCGGGCAGAGGGCAAAAAGAAAAAAAAAGAGAGGACATACAGAGCAAAGAGAGGGGGAGAGAGAGGTTTAGAGAGGAGAGAGAAAAGGGAGGGGAGAGAAATTTTGAAAGGACAGGGAAAACAACAAAACAAAAAACAAAACACAACCGAGGCAGACAGGGCAGGGAGTCAGCATTTAAAACACATACACAGACATACAGGACAAAGAGAGTGACAGAGAAAGAGGGGGAGAGAGAGGAGAGAGAGAGAGAATTCTGGGACAGACGACCAAAGACAAACAACAGACACACACAGAGGCAGACACAGGCAGTCAGACATTAGACACTACACAGACTTTCAGAAAAAAAAAAAAAACAAACAAAAAGAGCGGACAAAGCCCCCTCTTCAGAAACCCGAATGTCTCGAAACGGGAAATTCATCAGGGAAAAGGGGGGGGGCAAGTAGTCCGCTTTTAATATCTAACAAGGATCTCAAAAGGGCGTGGGCAAATCAAATTTTTTTGGCTTTCCCCCATTTGTGAAGTGAGAAGCATCCCGGGGAAACGGAGAGTTGCAAAACGTCCCTTTTTTTTTTATTTTGCCGCTGACGAAAAAAAAAGGAGGGCGAAATGGACGTCCGGAAGGTTTTCCCGTCAAAGATTTATTGGGCCCGGGCCCCGGGGCGATTCTTTTGTTTTTGGGTTTTTAAAAAAGGGAATACAGTGAGAAACAAGAAAAAAACAAACAAAACTGATACTCAACCCTGCGTTTTATATTTTCTTAGCACACACCCCACAAAACCACCACACCCCAAACACACAGAACCCCTTTCAACTTTCAGCACTCACACTTTCGCACTGCGCATTTCACGCAGCAGCACACAGGATACAGCACACACTGCCCCCAACACACACACACACCCCACACACCAAACACACACACACAATGAGATGCCCCAAACGCCACCAAACATGCAGGGACGCACGCAAGCACGCCCCGCCCCGCTTTCACCCCGAAAACACATAACACGCGGGGCGAGCGGGGCCCCGTGCGCGTTGCGAAAATATGAGGTGCGGAAAGGGGGTTTTGTGTGATATTTATGGGGGTGCAGGGGCAGAGAGGGGGAGAGAGAGAGAAAAGGAAAAGGGGAGAGAGAGAGAGAGAGGAGAAGACAGACAGACAGACGAGGAGACAGGACGGGACCACGAAACCTCTCACGTGTTTTTTGATTTTTCCTTTTTCTCTCTGTTTGAAGAAAACTGAAATTTGCCAAAACAACCACATTTCTTTCCATCGAATCCCGTTTCACTTTAAGTAGGTGATGTCACACCATGACATGATACATTCGTCTTCTACATAAAGAGAGAGAAGGAGAGAGAAGAGAGAGAGAGAGAGAGAGAGAGAGAGAGAGAGAGAGAGAGAGAGAGAGAGAGAGAGAGAGGGCGGGTAGGTGCGATGGCGTGCAATGTGGGCGAGAGTCCTAATCTCAGTCATCTGCCGATGCCAGCTGTGTCCTCCAGTTGAGAAGACTGGAAACAGACATTCCCAGACAAAGATCAAATTGGTCAAATTACGTCAAAGTCCGAGTGAATGGATGTCAAAATCTTTATTGTCTGTGTGTTTGTCTCTGTCTCTGTCTATCCATCTGTCTGTCTGTTGGTTTTTCTGTTCTGTCTGTCTGTCTGTCTGTCTGTCGTCTGTCTGTGTGTGTGTGTGTGTGTGTGTGTGTGTGTGTGTGTGTGTGTGTGTGTGTGTGTGTGTGTGTGTGCATATATCCCTTTATCTAAACATGTTTTTTTTGTCAAGCCTTTCACCGGAAATGTGTGTGTGTGTGTGTGTGTGTGTGGTGTGTGTGTGTGTGTGTGTGTGTGTGTGTGTGTGTGTGTGTGTGTGTGTGTGTGTGTGTGTGTGTGTGTGTGTGTCGTGTGTCTGTGTGTCTTTGAGTGAGAGAGAGAGAGAGAGTGGTGTGTGTGTGTGTGCGTGCGTGCGTGCGTGCGTGCGTGCGTGTGTGTGTGTGTGTGTGTGTGTGTGTGTGTGTGTGTGTGTGTGTGTGTGTGTGTGTGTGTGTGTGTGAATCGTGTACTCCATGATCCTGAGCGATTTCAAATGTTTAGATTTCATTCACATTGTTAGCTGAGCAACAACAAATTGAAAGAGTAGGTTCTCCCTAAAATGTTTATCCTTAATTGTTTCCTCGGATCTCTCTCTCTCTCTCTCTCTCTCTTCTCTCTCTCTCTCTCTCTCTCTCTCTCTCTCTCTCTCTCTCTCTCATACATTTGAGTCTTTCTCCAGTCTTTCTCCATCTCTCTTCTCAAACTATGTGCTATGATAAGGGAAATGTCTCTCAGATTGAAATTAATTTATGTAATTTTATAACAGATAAACCGAACACGAATGTACATGCATACTCCTCTCTCTCTCTCTCTCTCTCTCACACACTCACACACACACACACACACACACCCCACACACACACACACACACAAAACACACACACACACACACGCACGCACGCACGCACGCGCGCTCGCGCGCGCGCACACACATATCATGCTACTGGGTAGCAGCTGGACAAACTCAGACATGTCATAATGAACTGTTATTTGTACAGCAGGCCAGGGACACCTGATTCAACTACAAGTGCCTGGGCAAAGTACAGAACAGTGTGCACAGAGTCTCTCCCCATTCCAGAAACTTTACACGTGTTCCGCGTTTCTGTTTAGGTCTGAAACCGCAAGGTAGGGCAGTACTCTGCGCTTTTCTTCACTGTGCATTTCAGCGGCAACAAGGCCAGACAGGAACAGACACACGCAACGTAAGTCCCCGAGACTGAAGCTGTAAGAACCCTGTAGTTAGTCGATAACACTGGAATGTCCGATTCCAGACCTTCTCCCACTGATGCTTGTGGCACACTCTGCTCTGGGCATGAAATGGTGAAGGTTGAAGATGTAGGCCTCTGACGGGGTTTGAACCTCCTACTTCCCTGCCCGCATCCTATGGCAGGTTAAGATACTTGGCAGCCTTGGTGCGCCTCGGGGTTTGAACCTCCTACATCCCTGTCCACATCCTATGGCAGGTTAAGATACTTGGCAGCCTTGGTGCACCTTGGTCTAACTACATCCAACTATCAAAACTTTTTTGTCCTGAAAAGAAGGTCACAAGTTTGAGAGCATAGCATTTGTCCTTAGGTGACAGTAGCTATTTTCTACTGTCTTGTCTTACCCTTGAGGATAACAGAAAAAAAAATCGAAAGTAGTCAGCGCTGTTGTACCTAGATATCACAGCCGTTTTCTTGTGTTGAAACTCTGTTTTCCGTTCTCCCTAGATTAGAAGCCATTTCCCGCTGGATTAACATTGTGTTACCATGTTTTCCTTAAGACAGAAGATTGTTATCTTTGCTTTTCTGAGGAAACGAGCATTATCTCGAGGAAAACGGTGATAACGGGAATCAGTTATGATGGGTAATTTTCCTGATGAATGCATGTGCACTGCTATCATTGTGTTGGTATTACTTCACGCTTTCTCGGTTTTAAGAGGGAAAGCAGTGGTTATATGTAGGATCACATCATTCCTCCTTCCTTTTCGCTGTTTTCCTTCCAGCTAATTAGTGATCATAGACAAAGCCGTCATGGTCCTTAGGAATAGCAATGATGATAGTGTGCCAGGAATAGCAATGATAATAGTCTGCCAGGAAAGCAATGATAATAGTCTGCCAGGAATAGCAATGACAATAGTGTGCCAGGAATAGCAATGATAATAGTCTGCCAGGAATAGCAATGATAATAGTCTGCCAGGAATAGCAATGATAATAGTGTGCCAGGAATAGCAATGACAATAGTCTGCCAGGAATAGCAATGATAATAGTGTGCCAGGAATAGCAATGATAATAGTGTGCAGAATAGCAATGATAATATGTGCCAGGAATAGCAATGATAATAGTCTGCCAGGAACAGCAATGATAATAGTCTGCCAGGAACAGCAATGATAATAGTGTGCCAGGAATAGCAATGATAATAGTCTGCCAGGAACAGAAATGATAATAGTCTGTTTTCTCAGGAAACGGTGACTTTCAAAGCAAGGTGACTGACGGTGGGACATGAAACAAATTTTAAAAAAGAAAGGGTATTAGTTCCGCAAGACAATACAGATCAACAGATTACAGGACAAAACACAATGCATTTCGACCTCCTGGGTCTTCTTCAGGCAAAAACAAAATAATAACATTTAGGACAATGAAAACGAAGAACGAGCCACCACTTACCTTCTCATCTTCGGCGCAAAATGGGTGTTGGATGAAAACTAGTGAACTCAGGAGAAAACAGGAAAACGGTTGATATCCTAAAGTTAACAGTTCAGATCATCAGGTACAACACAGTAACACTGTTTTCCTGGAGGTTTATATCTGTTTTCATCAGGAGAACAGGCAAAACATGTGTTATCACCTTATGAATTCAGCATGCTCCCAACACAACCATCTCGCTACAACAGAAACGTGTGCGCACACACAATGATAAATCATTAAAACAACCTTTATACACTTTGACACGACAGCACGTAAATAATTAAGCCTAAACCTATCTTATTCTTTCATAAGTAAACAACCGCCATTTTCTTTTTCCCTAAACTTCATGAACAAAGACATAAAGATAATAAACAGTGTAAACTAAGTTATTAATTTAGAAAGAGAGGGGGTCAGTTACCGCCAAGGACACAGACAAACAGGGTTATTAATGTCAGATCAACTGACAACACAAACAGAAACTCAAACACAGACACTGTCGCTCACAGAAACGAAAAGAGTGGAATAATTCCATACCAGCTGTACATCTGCATGCAGGAAATGACGTCGGGATATGATGCACTTTCCCTCATTTAAATTGCTGCATTGGAAAACTATCAGAGAGCCCTATCCGTCTATCGTCTGTTGCAGATATACAGCAGGTATCAAATCATTCCACACCTTTCGTTTCTGTAGACATACCCATATTTCAAAATCTTCATCAAAGTGGCGTTGATCTTTTCCTCAAGGCCGTTGGAGTGATCATAGTAAGGTATGGTCATGAAGCTGCTGTTAGTCTAATATCACCATCGTTGTGAACAGACTAAATTAAATCAGTCCAAAAATCCAAATCTCAGAAGCTGCTCTGCGTGCTTCATAAGAACAATAAGCCCAGATCCTTTGTCCCAGTGTACCTCATTATGTATACACATTCAAATCCAGATTTGCTGAAGTGCTTCAATCATTGCAGTTGAGTCGATTGACTTAAATCATCTCGCTCACAGCCGCACATGTTTCCAATGTCACTGGTATTTTACATGTAATCTCCTCTGGGCAATTTCATATTAGCGTGTTGTTGACAAGACGTCAGTTTCAGTTCTTTTCGGGTGCAGCGCCATTCATTCTCGAACCCACTGCATCCATTGACCTCAGCACTGTTGCAGCCAGGTCCAATGATAAAAAGATAAAAGCTGGATGGGATACCCTATTCCCCCATTCCTCCGCAGTAAGTAACTGGTCTCAAAATTCATTGAGAGAGAGAGAGAGAGAGAGAGAGAGAGAGAGAGAGAGAGAGAGAGAGAGACAGACAGAGACAGAGACAGAGAGACAGAGGGGACAAAACGGTATTGAAGGCTTGTGCGTGACAAACAGAATATTTTTGATAATAAAGCCATCTGTGTGATGCCAAGAAAGATACTTCAGACAAATTATATTTCGCATCTAATCAAATACAACTTTTCAAGTTTCTAATCTCTCAATTCGTAAACCTAGCGAACCTACCCAAACTGTCCTCCTAAACCAGAGAAGGCTGGGAGGGAAGAATACCAAAAACGGTGGCAGAAC
>CM065722.1:76313705-76318705 GCA_033310375.1 Conus canariensis | reverse complement strand
CTTCATGTCCATGTGTTATTGGCAGCAACACGTCCGCTAAAATCAGGTTCAGCATTTCCCAGAGCAGCACCGCTCATTGTGGAGTCTATTGCGTCCACTGACCCCAGCACAGTGGGAACCCGGGCAAGCGACAACACGACGAAAAGCTGGAGGAATCCCTCCCCCTCCGCAGTTGATAACTGGTCTCAAAGCTCACTGACAGAGACAGAGACAGACAGAGAGAGAGAGAGAGAGAGAGAGAGAGAGAGAGGGGGGGGGGGCTTGACACTTTGACACTTGATACTTTATTGTCATTACCAAAGTTATGACAAGGGGGGTAACAGGGTAATGACACATTTGTCTTCCTTTCATAACAAACATATTACACAGCTATCCCTAATGATCAATCAAATCAAAACAAGCAAACGTGTAGAAAAAGCAGTCGGATATTCTCACAGACACAAGTACTCCTTGAACATGAGAGAGAGAGAGAGAGAGAGAGAGAGAGAGAGAGAGAGAGAGAAGAGAGAGAGAGAGAAGAGAGAAGAGCAGAAGGAGTGTGTATGGTAAAATGAATATCTTTGGTGACAGACAGAGTCCATCTGAATGATGCCAAGAAAGATAACTCAGACAAATTACATTTCCTATTCAACCAAATTCAACCAATTAAGTTATAGCTCATTCTTTTTTTTTTAAGTAACAAATCTACCTAACCTGTTTTCTAAAACTTAAGGTGGTGGGGGGGGGGGGGGAGGTTACCAAAAAATTCTGGAAGGAGACTGAATACAGTTGAAAAATCCTAGAGGAATGACGAAAAAGAAGTAAATATTGTTGGTTCACTTTTTTTTTCTCTTGACAGAAGATAGAATTTAACGTTTCTTTCTTGTTACCGAAAAAAACGAGTCTTTCCACAAAACATATCATTACAAATGCTGCCCAGGAAAAAAAAAAACGGCAATATGATCGGGATCAACAAATTTAAAACGCGCACATTACTCTGAACACATAATTTCGTCTTTGAAGTGAAATTACTTTCAGTCTACGTATAGGTCATAGTAAAACAAAAATGTGGAAATCGAGAATAGATTTTCATCCATGTACTTAAAATGAACCGGATTAATCCCCAACACAAT
This sequence comes from Conus canariensis, assembly GCA_033310375.1. NCBI lineage: Eukaryota > Metazoa > Mollusca > Gastropoda > Neogastropoda > Conidae > Conus > Conus canariensis. Next base: position 76,317,593 of record CM065722.1, on the reverse strand, counting down.
AACAATGAAACCCAGAACTTCCCGTTCTGTGAGACTCTAGCTTGACAGGTTGTGGAAACGAATGGCGCGAGTCGGCCACTCAATACACCAACCCAAAGTTTCCAAAAGTTACACTACCGCTTTGTGGTTCTGGCAGCGATGTTATCAACATCAATGGAGGCTGACGCCAAACAAGCACGTGTTGTGCCTGCACGCGCGGACATGCCCGGGTTTGTTTTCTGTCTTTGAGTGACAAACCCAAATCCAGATCGACATTTCAGCTTCTCCAGAAGACTTCCAAAACCTGACTGCTGTCTACAAATCTAGTGACCTAGATAGAGCCAAATCTCGCGAGGGTTGTACAAGCATCGCGAAGTTTGATCCAATCCCGCGAGACGTGAACACAACACAGATACAACCAGTCTCAATGAATATGTGAAATACGAGCTGCACAGTATTCTCACAAAGTACGTGAAGATTCACCTCTGTCCTATACTTCCAAGACTAACGCCTTCGTTTGAACTTGGCATGCTGACCACCCCCTTTGTAGCTTGGGTAAGACAGGGGGAAACAGAAACTCCCAGTAATGTTGATGCTCTCTAACATCCCATGTACAATAATCAAATGTACAGCTGTAGACAATTTGAAAGGCACAAGCGTGACCTGCGACATGTGCCCCACCCACCGCCACCCAAACCACCTGCCCACAGCCCCGAAAGAGGAAAAAGCTGCCTCCACTGAAGGTAACAACATGAAGGACTGGCCAAGTTTAAAAAATTGATTCAGTAAGAAAGTTCTAATAGCATTGTGCAAAAGTAACTTTTTAAGTGTTATTCCCACCTTCTCCAGTGTCTTTTTCTGCTTAATCGACCCCTGGTGTTCCGCGTCCCTCAAAGGCAATAGTCTTTTCTACCGCATGTGATTCAGGCTGTCAGTTCTATGAATGACCACTCCCTAAAACTGATGGTATTTTTCATGGCCAGTACAAATAGCAGGATCTGGTCAGGAAGTGTCCACATGGAGTTTCTCCTTTAATAATCAAAATGCCTTTTGCTTGGCGATGTCTAATGTACCACATCGAGTGAATTACCATTTCGTTTGTCTAAGAAAAGCAAACCCATCTACGAAAACCGTAGAATGAATTTCGAGTAATATCTGGAGGGTAAAAAAAACCCGCTACGTTATTTCTTGGTTAGAGAAGAATTTGTTTCCTCCCTTGATCTTTTCAGCCTTGTCAACTCAGGTTTCCGGTGTCTCCCTTGAAGAGATGTCCCAGAGTGTGACCCAAGAACCATTTGGAGGGTTCGCAGATGCACTTCCTGGATTTGATTAAGAACTTTGAGCCAAGGAATATTGTGTTTCTTCCTTGTGCACTTGCCAGCCAGTCAATCTCAAAGTTGTGGACCTCAGGGAAAGTCGGTGGAGCTACAACGCGACATGTAGCACGACTGAAGACAGACACCATCACCTGTGGTCCAAACAGCTTCACAGTCCGCTGAAAGCATCCTTTAGCAACTGTGATTGCTGTAATAGGACGGCATTTTTCATGCACAGAAATTTGCTAATGAGGTTTATTTCATTGAGGAAGTTGCATGACCCAGCAGAAATAAAAAATCCTCTACAGCTGGCAAACGTTCAGAGTCAAAGACCAGCACTTGATTCAGCTACAGACGATTGATACAAACCGCACTTTTTCGGATTTATGTTTTTATATGTATAATGGGAGAGGAGCAGGTTTCCATCAATAAATCTGCACCATGGTCATAATTTTCTCTTTGATGTCTCCATTTGAGAGTGGGACAGGGAATGTTGTCAGACTGACAGATCTACTGTGCGTTAAAGACGTCACACTGTCCTTCTATGTACTCAAGCAGTAATATGCAAGAGATTCTTTAAGTCCAACAAACGGCCATAATCTGCTTTGTTTGAGCTGCCATCACAGAATAAGTTCCGTTGTAAGTCAGTTGGACCCAGATGTGGAGCTCGTTGTGCCTGATTGACAGTAAGAGCAAAACGTCAACTCTAGACAAAAAATAACTCCCCGTGATTTGTTGTGGAAGGTCTTTGCATTCTTGATATTAGCTTCAAGCAGGCGCCCCTGTGCTTGCTGACATGTAACAGTAACTGTCTCAGAGGTCAGGAACTCGGCCTCCGTTTGTTGTGCAAGGTTCTGTGGTTTGGAGTCAGTCCATAAATGACGAAATGAAAAGCAATGTTAGCAGGTAAAAACGTACAGTACTAGAATTACTTCCCAATATGCAAATAGTACAAGCAATAGAAAATGGTCCTACTCATTTGGTTTCTGTTGGCACAAACACTTCACCATGTGCCGTAAAGTGCCGTTGGACCTTTCCACAAGGACATGAAATTGGTCATTGCTCCCTTGGTCCCCAGAGGCTACCTCACGTGCTTTGTGAGATAAGCTGAGTTCCCTGGTTCATGTGTACTACTTCAGGGATACTACCCATCCAGACTTGTTAATGTGCTATGGTGACTGTAGTCGCGTTCATCGATTTGATGCCTCCTATTTTTGTCTTTCTTCTTTAAAAAAAAACCCTCTCTGTCTCCTGGTTGTCTCTGCCTGTCTTCTCTCTTCTTTGTTTTTTAAATTCAGTCCTTGCCTGTCCTAGTTAGTTCTTCATGTCTTCCTTTTCCGTTTTAATGTAACTCCTGTCTCCTGACCAATTCATCGTGATCTTGGTAACAACTCTTATCTCCTGGCCAGACCTACAAACTTCTATCTTTTCTTAACATCTCCTATCTCTGGGCCAGCCCTTTCTGTCATCTTCTTCCACTGCCCTTGTCTGCTGACCAAGTCTGCCTGGTTTTCTTTTTTTAATAAATGCCATCTGGCCAACCTTTTCTGTTTTTTTTCGGACATGTCCCTTGACCATGTCCCTCTGTCTGCATTTTTCTCTTTCCTCCCTTCTGTCATTTGCTTTTGTTTTCAAGAGCAACAAAGATATGTATAGACACATCTTTACTAAGCATGTAGCAACTCTAAAAAGTTAAAGTAAGCAGAACGTGCATGGTACGGTCATCTCCTATAATGACGTTATTTCCCCAAGGAACTTCCCTTTGAGTAGGAGGAGAGCAAAAGGTCAAAGGTGTAGAGATAGTCAGCGTCTGGTATTCCCGACTGGGAAATTGAGTCACCAGAGTCTCAGATGGTGAACATAAACTTCAGACCTTTTCCTGTAATCACATTGGAGATTAATGAACCAATGGTGTGCCGAAGAAATTGATCATAATGATAACAGGATCCACAATATTCGTTGAGATTTATTCGGGATGACGTGACACCCCACTTGCTAACGTTCACAGTTTCGGAACCTGGTTCCGGTTTACCGTACTCTCCTGAGAATGCCGTGTTCGCCAGTTCGAACGCCAAAAGCAAATGAACTGGCCTCCAACAGGTAAAGCATCGTGCAACGGCCTTTCCTCTCCCTTTTAAGATATCCAGGAGTTCTAACACTGTTTTTTTCGAACCCACTTTCCACGTCCTGACGCAAAGAGCTTTTTGCATGAGAGTCAGACAGAGCGAGGAGCCAACTGCCAGACAGTATCACCGCTTGATGGTCTCTTGCTAACTCGGTACGCAGTGCTCTTATAACTTTTCTTTACTGACAAATAGAAATTTTTGTAAATCAGTAGAACAACATAAATGCTCATGTAGATTCTTTTCTATACTTTTTTCATATGGGACAAAAACATATTGTCTTGAAATTCCGATTCTATGGAAAGATCAACATTGATTTATGCGTAAAAAAGAAAGGGGGAGGGGGGGGGGGTCAAACAATTGCAAACTAAAACCCTTTCACATGCATTCAGACAATACGTATTTTCTACTCACCCAAAAGCATCACTTATTTCTTCATATCTCTAGGGCAAAGTGAGGTGTGTGTGTGT
>CM065722.1:76306205-76308705 GCA_033310375.1 Conus canariensis | reverse complement strand
TTCATTCCAAGCAGGGCTTCCCATTCCACTTTTCACTTTCTGAAGTAGGTTCATGGAGTCAGTCAGTACCATGGCTTGTTGAGTTTGAAACTGGCTTGTGGATGAAAGCCAGTGGAGTGCTTGTGTCACTGCTTCTACCTCCATTGTTGAGAGAGAGAGAGAGAGAGAGAGAGAGAGAGAGAGACAGACAGACAGACAGACAGACAGACAGACAGACAGACAGACAGACAGGCAGACAGACAGAGAAAGAGTTAGAGACACTGTGAGAAAGGAAGAGAGAGTGGGCGAGAATTACCGAATCTGAGCCATCTTTCAAAAACAGCTGCGTCCTCAAGTTGTGCAGACCACAGACAGATATACCGAAGACTTCAGACACGATAAAAGTGTTAAAAGTACATCAAAGTCTGAGTGCATGGTTTTCAACATTTGTCCTGTGTACTAGCCTGTCTCTCTGCCTCCCTCTTTCTTTTTCTGTCTATGTATCTGCGTGTCTGTGTTTCTGTCTGTATATCTGTTTGTCTATCTGTCTGTCTCTTTAGAGCAAAATACTACCCCAGGTTCACACAGACGTTCTTATCTTTTGTTGTTGTCAGCCATTGTTGACATTTAGCTTCCCGCAGGCAATCTCGGGCTAGCTTGCATGTCTCAGTAACCTTGTTGCGGAGCTCAGTAACATACTCAGCCTCTGTCTTCTGTACTAGGTCTTGTGGCTTTGGAGTTAGTACACACAAGACGAAAGATGAACATGGGCCCGCTGAAAGTTATTCCATAAACCAACGCAACAAGCGAAAAAACGTATAGGCTCCTGATATACGTTGCAGCATGCAAACAGCACATCCGGTACAAAAGGATCCTACTGCTTCAGTTTCGGTTCAGACTACCACTTTAGCATCTGCTTTAAATTAGCATTAAACCTATCGACAAGGACATGGTAAGATGTGGGCACTGTTTCTTTGATCAACAGTGACGCACTTGGTTTATAAGATAAACAACCTGAACGCCTTGCTTTGGCACCACGGAACAACATGTAAGTCTCGTCTTGCCAAAAAGCTTTGGCTACTGTGGTTGGGTCAATCAACTTGATTCCTCCCATCTTTCCATTTTCTTCTTTTCTTCAGCTCCTCCTGTCTCCTTCCCAGCTCTTTGTGTCTTCTTGTGTTGTTGTTTTGTTTTCAATTCTAAGCACTCTTGTCTTCTGGCCAGCCCTTTCTGTCTTCTTCTTTCATCTTTGCGTTGACTCTTCTATCCTGACCAACTCTTCCTTGCCTTTTTTGTTAATAAAAACTCTTGTTTCAGGCCAGTCTTCCTATACGTTTCTTGCTTTTCTTATCATCTCCTGTCTATGGGCCAGCGCTTTCTGTCTTATTCTTTAATCCTCTTGTCAACTGACCAGCTTTTCGCGTCTTCTTTCTTTCTTTTACTAGTTCCTCCTGTCTCCTGGCCAACTCTCTCTGCTTTTTTTCAGCTTGTGTCTGCCCAACTCCGCGTAAACTGTGTTCTCTTCCCTCCCTTCTGTCAATCTCTTCTCTTGTCAGAACAACAAAAATGATGCCAAGTTGTATGTTTGCTACCCAGAAAGTTAAAGTTAGACTGAAACTAGAAGGAAACAGAACTTGTATGGCAGGACCACCTCCTGGTGTAACGTCACTTCCCAAAGAAACTTCCATATGAGTAGAGGTGTAAATGGTCAAATGTGTAGGAATACTTAGTGTTTGGAAACCCAACTGATAAACTCAGTCAGCAGAGTTCCAGATGGCAAGTGTAAACGTGCCTATGATCACACTGGAACTAACAGACCCATGAAGTGCAAACGAACCGAACAATACTGGCAGTAGAAACCACAGTGTCCATTTACTGTTTTATTTGGGATGACAGCCTGCTCCCTAATGTTCACGGTTTGGAAACTTGGGTCAGCTTTACTGTACTCTCCTGAGGAGAACTTTGTGCTGCGAAAACCTCAAAAGCAAATGAACAGAATGCCAACACGTAAAGCATCGTGCAGCCTCTACTGTTTTCAGTTTTTTGTTATCTAGAAGTTCAAACTCTTCCTTTCAAACCCGCTTTTCACTTCCAGCACAAAGAGCTTGCCGCACACGTTCAGAAAGTTTAGGGAGCAAACTGCCTGACTACGACACAGTTTGATCGTTTCTTCCAAAGTCGATGCGCCGTACATTTTTCACCATATTTTTGTTGTTGACAAGAAAGTGGAAGAGCCACTCTCCTATCTAACTTTCATAAATGAAGCGAAAAATCTATATGCTCACACGCATTTGTTAATATCGCAAATCTTTTTGATTGTGAACATTTTTTTTATATGACTAGAAAAAAAAAGCAAATTTGTGTCTTTTTAAAGAAAACAACTGACAGTTTGTTTTTTTTTTCCCTAAACATTACACACTGAAGCTCCGTACATTTTTTATATGACTAGAAAAAAGCAAATTTGTGTCTTTTAAAGAAAACAAGTGACAGTTTTTTTCCCCTAAACATTACACACTGAAGC
>CM065722.1:76301205-76303705 GCA_033310375.1 Conus canariensis | reverse complement strand
CCTCACAGCAGCCCAGAGGCTCCTGATTCAGTTACAAGTGTCCCTAGGTAAATTGCAGAAGAGTGTGCAAAGACTCTGTCCCACTTCCCGAACCTTCGCACACGCTAAACGTTTCTGTTTTGGTCTGAAACTGCATGACACAACTGTACTCTGCGCTTTCTTTCACAATACATCCTGGTGTCACCCAGGCTAGAGAGAGACAGACATCTCGAATATTGATCCCAAGACTGAAGTAACTCTACAGAGATTACATTAAGTCAATGAAGCTGGACTACCTGGTTCCAGAGTTCCCACAGGTGCTCAGGTCCAGGCAAAAACTGTTTGAAGTTGAAAATCCCCCCAAATATAGGCTTCTGACACGGGATAGAGTCTCCCCCAGTACAGTCCATATCCCGTAGCAGAATTTAACACTTTCCATCGAAGTCGGAGTGTGGCTGCCCACGTGGCGGGGTAATCAAAAACGGTCACACACATAATGTTCTCATTCTCAGCTGACGCATTTTTACCACAGTGTTCAAGTGTTTCGGCTGTTCGGATGATCCCTGCAGTCTTTTAGCCAGGTACGACGACGACGACGACGACAACAACAACAACAACAACAACAATACTTGACTGCCACGGTGCGCAGATTTACTGTTTAGATAAACCTAGCCATGAAAGCTATTCCTGAAAAGCATCCTTTATATCTATGGGAATATAGTCACGCCAAAATTGACTATCTATGTTCTTTTTTCTTTTGGTAGACTTGCAGACAATAGCAAAAATAGGTAAAGCAGCTGATTCTGTTATCCATGAAGATTATAACTGTTTTCCTGTGGAGAAAAAATGTTTTTCTTGAGGAAACTGGTATCATCGTGAGGACAGCGGTGATAAAGAAAAATCAGTAATGGCTGCTATTTGCCTGATACGTTCATGTGCTTTAGTATCAATTGTATGACTGCACGGACTGTACCTTAAACACCGAAATCAGTTTTCATCCTTAAGATCACAATGCTTTTCCTATTTCCGTTGTTTTCCGTTAGACTAATTATGCCGCCACTCTCCCCCCCCCCCCCCCCCCCTCACAACTTGTTAAAAAAGAAGAAAAAGAAATACAGAATGTGAGGTATTTCTCTGGTGTCATATCACAATACGAACAAATGCTCAAACGCAGATACTCACTCTGACAACCACACACGTTTCACATAATCAGTGATACGTTGCTCATAAACCCCTTTCAGCAACTTCATGTCCATGTGTTGTTTGTGACAACCACTGAATGCAGGTCTAGCGGTGCCCCAAACTAGTCCTGGTCATTCTAGAGTCCACCACGCCCACTGACCTCAGTTGGAGCTCTTAGCAGTGACCAAACAATGAAAAGCTGGATGGGACCCCCTCCCCACCCCCAATAGACTTTCTGGACCATCCCTTCCCCCAAAACCTAACTGAACTCAAAGCTCAGAAGAGAGAGAGAGAGAGAGAGAGAGAGAGAGAGAGAGAGAGAGAGAGAGAGAGAGAGAGAGAGAGAGAGACTAGAAGGCGTATGTATGTATAGCAAAATCTTTTTATTTTTTCTCTGAGTTTCGATCAGGACATTGTTCAAGCGTACGTCTCGACGAAGTAGCTGAAGCGGAATATCACGGATTGTGGGCATACTTTCCACACGGCTAAAATCTTCTTTCCACATCAACTGTGCACATTCTGCAGAACATTCTTCCCTGTGGTTATATCTCTCCAACGGGTTTGTATAGCTTAACTATCAGAACGTTCTCAGTATTTACAGTTTTTGTTTTGTTCTGTCGCACATTAAGTTCCTTTCCAAGTTGGAATTTGCTGTGGAGCCTGTTGTGCATGGTTGCTGAGAAGGCATCCCTGTGCTTGCTTGTTGTAGGTTTGCACGCCTGACCTTAGCTTCCTTCAAGTGATCTTGGGCTAGCTAGCATGTCTCAGCAACCCTGTCCCAGTGCGCAATAACATACTCGGCCTCTGTCCATCGTGCTAGGTCCTGTGGACTGGTATCAGTCCATAAATGGCGAAGAAAAACGCAATGCGAATGAGGAAAACGTTGCAGTATATGAGGTACTTTCCAGTAAGCAAAGAGTACAGCTAGTACAAAACGGTCCAACTACTTCAATTTCTCTTGGCACAACCGCTTCACCATATCCTTCAAAGTGACGTCGGACCTCTCCACAAGGCCATGGTCAGGTGTGCTCATGGCCCCTTTGATTGCCCGAGACTACCATACTTCCTTCATAGACAAGGACCAAGCTGAATTCTTTGGCTTAGGTACCATATTATCTGAATCCAGACTTCCTGAAGTGCTTCAATTGCTGAAGTTGAGTGACTTGAATTGATTCCTTCTTCTATCTTCGTTTTTCTTCTTTTATTTTCAAATTATCCCTGTCTCCTGACGAGCTCTGCCTGTCTTCTACCTTCTTTCGTTTTTTAACTCCTCTTGTCTACTGACCAGCTCTCCCTGGCTTTTTAAAATCTCTTGTCTCCTGGCCAGTCTTTCCATGGA
>CM065722.1:76268705-76281205 GCA_033310375.1 Conus canariensis | reverse complement strand
CAACACACTTGCGGCAAAGGAAGGGTTGACTTGGGATCAGTTAAAAGAAGAACTCTTAAAGAAGTTTCAATGCTCAGCTGACCGTTTTCGTGAGCGTTTCCGATCTATTCGTCCTGACAAGGGAGAATCATTTCCGTCTTTTTTTATAAGAATGAGTCATTGTTTAGACAGATGGATAGAGCTAACAAAGACAAATAAAACTTTCGAATCACTGCGAGATTTGCTACTTCGAGAGCAACTTTTTCAAAGCGTCAGTAAAGATTTGGCCACTTTTCTTAAGGAAAGACAGTTCGATAGCGTTGACGAAATGTGTCAGATGGCGGATCAGTACTGTATTGCTCATCCGGATAAAGGTGTTGCCCGCAAGGAAAATTCGTCCCTTTTCGAGTCTCACGCGGCATTTCAGATACATTCTGGACAAGGAAACTTTAGAAGAGGAAATCGCGCTTCATTCCAAGGTCCGCACTCTTACACGTCTTTTGGCAACAGACAACGACCTTTCCGTGGTCAAGGCCATGTCGGTTCTGGCGATTTCCGTCAGTACGAATACTCACCACCGGAAAGACCTTTTCCTTTCCGAGGGCGTGGTGAACAACAACCGCGAAGACCCTTTGGTCCAGTTCGTGGGCAAGGTCGAGGTTCACAGACTAATGGTAACCAGTTGTCCGCCAACCAAACCATGCGTTGCCACTTTTGTGGGTGCAAATTCCATTTGAAACGGGACTGTCCTTTCAAAGGAAGTGGAGCAAAGACTGGATTTGTTTCCACTACATGTGAAGAAGGTCTTGTTTTGGCACCAGATCAGTCCATTGATGGTCTTCTTTTGGAGGATTGTGCCATTAATGGTTTACAAGGTTCTGTTTTGCGAGATACAGGTTGCACCACAGCTGGTGTAAGGAAATGTTTTGTTCTACCAGACCAATATCTTGACAGTGTTCAGAAATGCAGATCGTTTGGTGGAAAAATTGAAACTTTTCCACTTGCAAAAATTTCCGTTGGTACACCATACTACTCCGGGTCACTTACCGCCTGTGTTATTGAGAATCCAGTTTGCGATTTGATTTTGGGAAATCTACCAGGTGTTGCGACAGTACATGGTGGTGCCGGAGGATCTTTCGTTCCTTGTCTCATCAGTACAAGGTCAAAAGTCGTAGAGCAGGGAAAACCCACAAAACCGCTCACGGTTTCAAAACTAGATGAACTGAAAGTTACACCAGACATTTTGAAGACTATGCAGACAAGCGACGAGACATTGACGACTGTACTGTCTACTGCAAAGCAGAGTGTCTCTGACAAACCAACGGACAAGCCGACGTACATACTGGACTCTGACATCCTCTACAGGCATGTACCTGGACAAGACAACGAACAGATTGTGGTTCCCAAAGTGAAAATGGCAAATGCTGAAAAGGTATTCCATGTAAACATGCTAAAAAAGTATGTTGAACGTACAAATGTTGCCATTACTGATTCAATTGAATGGATGTGTCCAGTGTCTGAAACAGATGTGGCTGTTACAGAAATAATTGATTCTGATTTTGTACCTGATGTTACATACAGAGACAGAGCAAAGACTGTGCAAACAACAAATGTGGGATTGTTAACGTCTACCAGTATAGATGATACTGTACCTCTGCCCACTCTTTCTGTCAAGGGAGAAACTTATCGTGATGTCATTGTGTGTGATGATTTGTCTTTGATTCAGAAAGAACAATTGGAAGGTATTTTGAAGGACTTTCAGGATGTTCTGACTGATACCCCAGGGACAGTGACAGCAATTGAACCCCATACTATTTACTTGAGTACGGAAAACCCAGTCCGAGTCAAACCATACCCCCTCCCATTTGCGAAAAAACAGGTTGTCGAAAGAGAGATTCAAGTCATGCTCGGGTTGAAAGTTATTGAACCGTCCTCGTCACCATACAGCTCACCAGTTGTTTTGGTGGACAAACCTGATGGCTCGGTGCGGTTTTGCATCGATTACAGGAAGTTAAACAAAATCACTGTGTTTGATGCAGAACCTATCCCAGACATTGAGGAACTTCTTCGTCAACTCTCAGAAGGAAAATATTTTGTCAAAATAGATTTGACTAAAGGATATTGGCAAATCCCGATGGCTGAAGCAGACAAGGAAAAAACAGCTTTTCAGACACCTTTTGGACTGTTTCAATGGACGAAAATGCCATTTGGATTACAAAACGCCCCAGCTTCTTTTGCCAGAATGATGCGTGCACTAAAACTTCATGAGTGTGGAGCAGTAAGTTTTTTTGATGACATTTTGCTTGCTGCAGAGTCATGGAATGATCTGGAGGAAAACTTGAGAGCTGTTTTTTGTAAACTCCGGAATTTTGGTCTGACGGCTAGACCGTCCAAAATACGTGCTGGATTCCAGACTCTTGAGTTTTTGGGTCATGTCATTTCTGTTGGAAAAATGACACCAGAGGAAAAGAAAGTAGAAAAGATCTTGGCCTTGAAGAGACCCAGTACAAAGAAACAGATCAGATCACTCATTGGATTGTTGTCCTATTACAGAAGATATGTACCGCACTTTGCGTCCTTGACAGCCCCTTTGAGTGACTTGACAAAAGGAACAAAAAACAAAAGTATCGTCTGGTCAGATGAGTGCCAGAAAGCGCTGGAATGTGTTCAAAACATCCTCAATTCATTTCCTGTGTTGCTTTTGCCCTCTCTTTCAGAGGATTTTGTTTTGAGAACTGATGCCAGCTCCAAAGGCATGGGAGCTGTACTGTTGCAGGAAAAGAATGGATTGTTACACCCTGTCCAATATGCAAGTAAAAAGTTCTCTAACACACAAGTCAAATACTCAACAATTGAGAGAGAGTGTCTTGCCATTGTTTGGGCTTGTGAGAAATTTGCCAGATTCCTGACTGGAAGACAGTTTCGGTTACAAACCGACCACAGGCCATTGACGTTTTTGCAGTCGTCCAAGACCAAAAATAGCAGGCTGTTGAGATGGGCTTTGTCATTGCAGGAGTTCAAGTTTGACATTGAGCCATTACCTGGAACTCAGAATGTCATGGCAGACTTTTTGTCTCGTGCGTGAGTGCACAGTATCCTTCGTGCTGCTGTAACTGCTGTTTGTTTTCATTGTGGACAGATTTTTTATTCTGCTGTTTGTTTTCATTGTGGAAAGACTTGATTGATATTTTGGCAGCGTTATGACTGCTAACGTCAGTCTGAATTGATAAGTAGTTGTGACTGATCTTTCTCCAAAAGTGCATATGTATTGGCATTGGTGGCTCGTGGTGGGATGCTACTTTGTGAATGGGTGCAGAATACTTTATTTAATGTGTTACAAGTGCTTTTTGTTGTTTTTTCACGTCGGTCCATTGTGAAGAATGAAAAAAGTGTTTAACTTTCGAGTGGATTACTGTATTGTATATTTTGCTTGAACAAAGACTTGTCACTTGCCAAATTTTTCTCATCAAGTGAGTCATGAGGAAATTCTCATTTTGTGATGATGTTGGGACATATGATTATGTGACAACACGCTAGAAAAACTGTTTACATTTTGCTATATATATATGATTGGCATTTGGAATAATCAGTATCATATGTTTTTCGTGTCACTGTAACGTGATTTGTGGTGATGGAGTATGAATTTGTTTTTAAAAAACTAAACAAAACTGATTGTATTTTTTTTTCTCAAACTAAGATTTTGGAATATGATTTTGGATCTTTATGATGTTCATAAAGGTTAGTTCTATGCATTGATGGAAACTCTTGAATGATAAAAAAATTGATGATTGATGGCTGAAGTTGTATATTAATTAGATATGTATGTGTATTTAAAAAAAAAAAAATTTCTTGACGAAAAGTTTTTTTTCACCCCGGGATGGGGGGTGTCATGTGATGTAGCCTCACATGGCGACATGTGACGTTCCGTCGCGTACGCCCTTATTTGTTATAATGCATTTTCCCTAGGTAGGGAAGAGGAAAGGTAAAAGAAAAGAAAGTTTGAATGGCCTGACCAGTGTGATCGGTGTCGCTGGTGGCTATAGACGTAGGGCGATCATTGGTTGAATGGACGGACGTTGTCCATTGGTCAGCAACCATGGGCTGGTAATGCGTAGAGTTAGACGAGTACTCACTGAACGTGTACTCAGAAAGAGCGCAGGAGGGAAAAATAAGGAATAGGAAGGAGATGGCTTGGGGACACTGACCGGACAGGTTGTTTGAAGAACGAGTTCCACCTGCGACTCACCATTACCAGCCCTTCCCAGTGCTGTGGCAGCACCAGTTAGGCAGTCGCACGAATATTTGGGCTACAGTGCTGCGGCAGCACCTAATCGTCTCCAGGGTTGGAGAATCGAGCTGTAGAGGACAACGACTGCACCAGTTGTGAGAAAAGAAAGCATTTGTCATGTTGGCCCATAATGATTTTGTTATTGTCCCCCTGATGAACTCAGTTGATACTACTGTATTTTAAGCCATCTTTTGATTTTTCTTTGAAAATATATACATTGTTTCTCCACTGAGGAGGAGAAACCGGTAAAAGATATATTTGTGAAGTATTATGTATAATGAGGTGAAATTTGGTCCCAACTAGTGGATCTGTGGAATGATTGTACCTCCACTGGAGAGGAGGAATGAAAAATAATTCCTTGAAGACAAACGAGTTGAATATGACGGAAAATTGATTATTGTTTAGTAAATTATTCCCCGGAGAGGAGGGGGAGAAGAAGAGTTATTGCAGTGCGCCTTCTGGTTGTTTGGAGAGAGTGCGTGTGCACGGAGTGAATGCTGAGCTGAGTGCAGGCATGCATGTATGCACAGTATGACAACTTCTCTGTTGCTTTTGACATGATAACTCATTAAATTCTTCCCTCAAGGCTTCAACGTAACCTTGGTATTCAGGATGTTGACCTGAATTGATTTTGATCCTATTTTAATGATCGGAAACACTATGTCGTAGATGAAGATTTAAAGCCTGCAGCGACCTGTCGTCGAGTCTGGAGTGCGCCAGGCCTCTCTTCTGGGTTCTGTGTTATTCATAATGTACACAACTCTCACTTGTTTAATTGAGAACGTTAAAACGTGTCACAAAAGTTTGCAAATAATACACATCTCCATCGCTTTGAATTATCATACGATTGAATAACCCCCCAGCTAAATCACTTCAAGAATGCTTCAAGTGAATCAAAATAGGGTCATAACAGTACAAACTGGAACCCAATGAAACAAAGGCTATTAGATTCTTTAAGACCTCTTCCACCACCACTGTTCCATCTCTTCCAACAAACACTCCTGCACACGAAATCAAGCTTGAATCTTCTCATACAGTGTGAAATCTTTGTGTCCTGTTTGATGATGATCTGTCAGTAAAGCAACATCTTTTGAAAACATGTGAAGTAGAATGCATTGAAATCAGACGCATCGGTGACATTACCAAGTATCTCACAGCTGATACATTACAAAAAAATGAGCAACTTGTCCAGACAAGCCTAGTCTAATTCCTTACTAGCCTACCATCCATGGACCCTCACAAAGCAATACTGACAGGTCTAAGATACAGCTGCCAGGGTCATTTATAGATCTCATAAGACATGCAATTTGTCAAGTGCGTGAAACCTCTCACAAAATGCATTAAACGCTTAGAGGCAAAAGGGACTTTGTACGTAGTATACAAATAGGTAATAGAACCATTAACAAGTATGCCTTACCCATCGCACACGGTCGAACCGTGTCAAGGAGGACGAAGCGGTCAGGTGACAGATGGCACCTAAGGTAGTAAGGAGTTCGGACCTGCCCGACAGCGAAAGGGGAGAGGAACGTAACCACTAGGACCTCGGTGCACCAAGTGAGCGCTAAATACTCAGTCAGCTGAGTTCTTTTGTAAACAGTCTTTGAAGAGCAGGAGTCTTGGACTCGTTCGGACGGTATTGCCGTGGGTCACTGGGTTGGTTCTATTGTCAGGCTGGTTGAACGCGCGTGGATGTTGCTATCGTAGCCCTCTTTAAGATAATTACTGTGTTAAAGTGGCCTCCGAAGTCGGCGGGAATTTTCGATGTCCATCTGGTGCCAAGTGTTTGTTTGCTAATCAATTAGGTAGGGATGTGTGTAAATGCAGATGTGTGGAGAATGTAGCGAATGGCGAATTCAGAGTACTTGTGAACTAGGGGTTTGAGAAGCAGCATGGACAAAGGCATGGCCCGAAGGGGAATCCTTTGTTTCCATTCCTATATAAAGTGAGGGAGAACAACGAGAAGGGAGGAACACCACAAGAGAGAGAGAGAAGGCAGAGGAGAGAGAGAGAGAAGAGAGAAGGGCGGGCAGGACAGAGAACGGGTCGAGAGAAACGTGGTCTGGGAGATAGAAGAGACAGCAAAGTCTTAGGGAAAGACAAGCTGGAAGAGAAGAAAACTAAGTTTGAAGCCCAGAGGTGGGTGAAGACAGACAAACTGAAATTTGAACCCAGAGGTGGGTGAAGGAGACGAAGAAGAATTCTACGTCGAGATCCCAGAGACGACCACGAAGACCCAGTCCTGAAACCTGGAGCCAGTCAACCAAGGGCCTCACCATCAAGCAGTGCTGAAGAAGACGTGAAGAGACTTTTCAAGAACTGTGGTGTGGTGTGAAAGCGTGGTTGTGTGTGTGTGAAAACCTGGCCAGGTAAGAAGTCATTTTTATTATAACCCGGGATTAGGAAGTATTGATCTTTTATGTGTTGATTTGTTCATTTTGTGTAATTGGATTTTTCATGTTTGATTATAGTAGCATAGAAATTGGATTTCTTGTGCTCAGTCGTGTTAGGAGAGAAACGAATGCGTGACATCCCATTCCCAGAGAGAGGTGAATGTTTGGTGGGCGCATGAGTGTGCATATGCGTGTATGAGTGCAAAGATAACCTTGGTGTGTTAACCTGACTAATAATACATCAACTTAGTGCACTTAAGCAATACCATCACGATTTCCCCCGTCCTGGACAAAGTGGCGAGCCTGCCAGGATTGCATGGCCCAAATTAGTCTCAGGAGGGAAACAAAGTGAGTACTAGAGTAGTACTGGGGCGAAGCGTCCACTAAAGGCAATTTTAATTAGCTCTTCTAATTATTTCCTTTAGTTCTTTGAGTGTTGAGTATTGACTTGTGTGTAGGGTGGTTGTATTAATCAAAGGTCGTTCAGAGAAATGAAGAACGAGGATTCTAGTCTTAACTCTCACAGAAGCTGTGGTTTAAGATTAAGGCTCCTTTGTGTTAGGAACACTACCACTGGTTGGTGTACTCGTAACGTTTAGTAGATAAACTGTGTACTAACTTTTTCCGGGTCTATAAGAGTAACTGTTTTAGTGGTGCTAAAACGACAAAATGGCTGAAGAAAGTTTTACCCCCATTGAGAAACTGATGAGTTTAGGGGAGAAACTAGGATATACAGGAGATGAACTGCATAAGTTCATAGAGACTCAGCAGAAGACTGAGAGAGATGAAAGAGCTGAAAGAAGGAAGTTTGAAAAGGAACAGCTCGACGCTGTCAAAAGAAACTCAGAGGTCGAGGCTGAGAAACTTCGGCTTCAAACAGAATCAGCAAACGCTGAGGCCAAGAGACTTAGACTTGAAACTACTGCATTGAAGGCTAGAGCGGATGCAGAGTGTTTAGCTGCCAGAGCGAGAGCAGAATCGGAATCAGAGATTTTAGCCAAACAAATTGAGTTGGAAAGAATAAAATCTGAAAATCGTAGTGAAACAGACACCAGTTCTGAGTCAGTAGGCCGCAGACAAAGTTGCGCACCTAGACTTAAACTCCCACTGTTCAGAGAAGAAACTGATTCGATCGATGCCTATATCAGTCGGTTTGAATCGGTTGCCGAGCATGAGGGCTGGCCCGAAGATGACTGGGCAATAAACCTGTCTGCCTTGTTGACAGGTCGTGCGTTACACACTGTTTCCACCTTACTCAAAGGTGATCAGAGGGATTTCGACAAGGTGAAACAAGCAGTATTAAAGGCATATGATTTGACTGAAGAAGGTTTTAGGCATAAGTTTCGCGAGGCGAGAATCGAACAGGGTGAGACATACACACAGTTCGGAGTTAGACTGGATCACTATTTCAACAAGTGGGTAGAACTTAGCGGAGTGGACCGTGATTTTGAAGGCCTCAAGACACTGGTGATGAAGGAACAGATACTTGATGGTTGTGGGACGGGCCTCACCATCCACATTAAGGAAAAAGGTGCAACCACAATAGCTGAGGTACTTGAGACAGCAGAGACTTATCGGGAAGCGAGGCGTGATTTGCCTGAACAAGAGGAAAGCCCGGAAGCATATTCAGAGGATAGCAGGCCAGCACATGACTCACACGATGAGTCAGTATTGCACGCCCGTAGGCCCACGGCGTCACGTGAGCAAACAAGGGTGAAGGCCCACGTGGATAAGGCCGTAGATAGACGTACCTGCTTCTTGTGCGATAAGACAGGACACTTGGCTAGAGATTGCCGATTTAGACCTCAGAAAGCTGCAGCAATGAGGGTCAGGCCAAGCGAAAGGCAGGCAGCAAAAGATGAAAAAGACGACAGTGTTATTTTGTCTGGACTGTGCTGTGTGTTCACAGATGCAGGCGATAACATGGATGTGCACAAAGGCAGAGTAGGGGACAATGTGGTTAATGTCATTAGAGACTCTGGGTGCACTGGCGTAATGGTGAAGGAATCCCTGGTTAAGGAGGGACAATTCACAGGTAAAACGCAGAGGTGTAGACAAATAGATGGAACAGTAGCAGAATTCAAAACGGCCCTGGTGTTCATTGATACACCATTCTATAGTGGAGTCGTACAGGCTTTGGCTGTTCCAAAGCCGACGTATGATCTGGTAATTGGAAACATTCCAGGAGCACGTGGGTATGGAGACCCAGACCGTGATTTCTGTGTTGAATCAGGGAAAAGATTTCTGGGGAGAGAAAGGCCCAGGCAGTCACACACTCCAGAAAGCATTGGAGCGTGTCCGGGGAGACTAACCCTACTCACTTACGGGAGGAACAAAAGGGCGATTACTCTCTTAGTAAACTGTTTGGTTTCGCTCACACAAGGCAGAAGAAACGTGTTAAGGAGGGTACCATCGGTTTTTGGATAAAGGATGGGGTATTGTACCGAACTTTCACTCACATGAGTTCGGGGAAAACGAAGAAGCAGGTTGTCGTTCCTAGGCAGCGCAGAAAGGCGGTGATGTCCGATAGACATGTGACGTCAGCCTCGGGCCATCTCGGTAGGAAGGCCACACAAAAGGTTGTGACGCGGGAGTACTACTGGCCCGGTATCCTAGGCGATATCAGGCGCTTCTGCAGACAGTGCAACACGTGTCGCGGTGTATGGCATGGTGTGTTAGGGAGCGAAGAAAGTGTGACGGGGCCGTAGACCAAATTAAAATGGTCGGGCTAAAAGTCAGGTATTGGTGCGTGTGTCTTTCGCAGTGTCGTGTATGCTGATGTGGCTGGTTGCGAGCCACGTGTATGAAGAGAAAGGGAGAGAATTTCCGTAGAAACATAATGTTTATCTATATATGGCCACACTACTTAGAGCTGGTGGAAGTTTCAGACTGGTGTTGATATTTGTTTGGTTAGTGCGTACGGTATTGATTTTTCTCTAATTTTGTTGCAAGGTAAATCTTGTGTGCGTTCTCTGGTGTAAGGAGGCTTATGAGAGGCCTAGATTAGAGTTGGTTTAAATGTGAGAATTGTGAGAGTTTCAGCTCCTTGAATGTGTTTTAGCAAATGCAGGGCATTGTCTTGAAGTGGGGGGAATTTGTCAAGTGCGTGAAACCTCTCACAAAAGGCATTAAACGCTTAGAGGCAAAAGGGACGTTGTACGTAGTATACAAATAGGTAATAGAACCATTAACAAGTATGCCTTACCCATCGCACACGGTCGAACCGTGTCAAGGAGGATGAAGCGGTCAGGTGACAGATGGCACCTAAGGTAGTAAGGAGTTCGACCTGCCCGACAGCGAAAGGGGAGAGGAATGTAACCACTAGGACCTCGGTGCACCAAGTGAGCGCTAAATACTCAGTCAGCTGAGGTTCTTTTGTAAACAGTCTTTGAAGAGCAGGAGTCTTGGACTCGTTCGGACGGTATTGCCGTGGGTCACTGGGTTGGTTCTATTGTCAGGCTGGTTGAACGCGCGTGGATGTTGTTATCGTAGCCCTCTTTAAGATAATTACTGTGTTAAAGTGGCCTCCGAAGTCGGCGGGAATTTTCGATGTCCATCTGGTGCCAAGTGTTTGTTTGCTAATCAATTAGGTAGGGATGTGTGTAAATGCAGATGTGTGGAGAATGTAGCGAATGGGAATTCAGAGTACTTGTGAACTAGGGGTTTGAGAAGCAGCATGGACAAAGGCATGGCCCGAAGGGGAATCCTTTGTTTCCATTCCTATATAAAGTGAGGGAGAACAACGAGAAGGGAGGAACACCACAAGAGAGAGAGAGAAGGCAGAGGAGAGAGAGAGAGAAGAGAGAAGGGCGGGCAGGACAGAGAACGGGTCGAGAGAAACGTGGTCTGGGAGATAGAAGAGACAGCAAAGTCTTAGGGAAAGACAAGCTGGAAGAGAAGAAAACTAAGTTTGAAGCCCAGAGGTGGGTGAAGACAGACAAACTGAAATTTGAACCCAGAGGTGGGTGAAGGAGACGAAGAAGAAGAGTTCTACGTCGAGATCCCAGAGACGACCACGAAGACCCAGTCCTGAAACCTGGAGCCAGTCAACCAAGGGCCTCACCATCAAGCAGTGCTGAAGAAGACGTGAAGAGACTTTTCAAGAACTGTGGTGTGGTGTGAAAGCGTGGTTGTGTGTGTGTGAAAACCTGGCCAGGAAAGAAGTCATTTTTATTATAACCCGGGATTAGGAAGTATTGATCTTTTATGTGTTGATTTGTTCATTTTGTGTAATTGGATTTTTCATGTTTGATTATAGTAGCATAGAAATTGGATTTCTTGTGCTCAGTCGTGTTAGGAGAGAAACGAATGCATGACATCCCATTCCCAGAGAGAGGTGAATGTTTGGTGGGCGCATGAGTGTGCATATGCGTGTATGAGTGCAAAGATAACCTTGGTGTGTTGAGCCTGACTAATAATACATCAACTTAGTGCACTTAAGCAATACTATCACGATTTCCCCCGTCCTGGACACACTTCATGAATGCTATTGTCCTCAAGTAGAACAGAAACTTCAGAACGAAATAGGCTGTCTATGCTTTCAGATCATTACTGGAAAGTTCTTCTGTATTTGTCTGAGCGACTGAAACCTCACACTTCATCCATGACTAAGCGCTGTTCTGCTTTCAATAGAATATTTTGCAAACCCCTACCTCCAAAAGGAAACAATATGGTAGACGCACTCTTTGTGCCTTCGCCAGCCAGTTCTGCACTCCGCTGTCTTTTTTCTATCCGCCATTGATCTTCTCACCCAGCCTTCAAATCAAATTTGAAATACCACCTTTTGGGGCAAGCTGTAAGATAGCCTCCGGCGGGTTGTCTATTTCTGTCTGTTCTATATGTTCTTGCATACGTGCATGCTTGAGTGAGATTGGAAACGGGATGTTCCTCTCTCGATATGGTGTGTGTGGTGTGTGTGTGTGTGTGTGTGTTGTTGTGTGTGTGTGTGTGTGCATACATTTCCGTTGATGTGAATGAGAGAGAGAGAGAGAGAGAGGAGAGAGAGAGAGAGAGAGAGAGAGAGAGAGAAGGTGTATGTGTGTGCGTGTGTGTGTGTGTGTGTATTATGATGCACACAGACGTGTGCCGTGCAAGTGTTGTGTTACTATGCATGACTGATTTCAGCGAGTAGTCTTTGTGTTTCAATAGCCTTTTAAAGTGTGAAATATTGAAACTATATTGCATGGTGTTAAACTGTATAATCCATTATGTAATTCAACTCTGACATTTATCAATCTTACTTTGTGTATGTTTTCCAAAGCGCAAAGAGACACAGAAAGCGCTGTACAATGTGTTATTACTATCATCATCATTATCATCATCATCATTATCATTATTATTATTATTATTACTATCATCATCATCATCATCATCATATGATGATGATGATGATGATGATGATGATGATGATACATGTGTGTGTGTGTGTGTGTGTGTGTGTGTGTGTGTGTGTGTGTGTGTGGTGTGTGTGTGTGTGCACGTGCGGGCATAGACATGTGCGTGAGCAATGTGTTTTAGATATTACTTCCAAAAAGATAGCTTCGACTC
Organism: Conus canariensis; assembly: GCA_033310375.1. Taxonomy (NCBI): domain Eukaryota; kingdom Metazoa; phylum Mollusca; class Gastropoda; order Neogastropoda; family Conidae; genus Conus; species Conus canariensis. The sequence goes on along the minus strand of CM065722.1, from coordinate 76,269,001 downwards.
AAACTGTGTTTGCATCAAAGTCTGTGCGGTCATACTGAACATTATATTTGAAATACATAAAAGCAGGAAAATGAAACGGCAGACTTCCATATTCATCCTGCAGTGCAGTCAAAATTCGCTTGTATGACATTGGATATAGTGATATACACACACCTAATTGCAAGTCTGTATTTTTAGCGCACAACGTCTGTCTCATATCCGACACCTTTGTTCACTACAATGAAAGACAAAATGCCTTACAGTACCCCTAGAACACGTAGTAAGGAAGACTCTCCTTGCCACTCTTGTTCCGACAG